>BSBK01011560.1:0-109244 GCA_027943335.1 Chamaecyparis obtusa | reverse complement strand
AATAAATAACTCTATTTTTGGCATCAACTATTTTGTGAGTCCTATCCAGAGTGACCTCGGAATCAAAAGTCATTTTCCTGTTAGAGCTACCTAGTTTTCAATTGGGATCTCCATTATCTATGAGAAAGCGAAGCTCAGTCTACAAGCGGCCAACAAAAAGTTTTAGAATTTAGAAACTTCGCTAATGGAGGCTTTAAAAGACATTATTTTAAAACAAAATTATGCCTCTATCCTCACCATTAATTACCTTAGGTTTTCAGTTGTGTAAATGCAATAATGAGGACAATCTCTGAAATATTTCCTTAATGTGAAAAATCTGAATAGATGAAATCATTATGCAAACACACGAATTAAGGCTAGGGAGGCTTTTATCCCAAGGCAATGACACCTCAAAATAAATGTTTGAGAGAATTATGATTGGATTTTAGCTGCTCTATGCATGCAAAACATCATGTCTCAATTAACAACATTGGTTATCATGCCTCCACATACTTCATGATCTCTGGGAAGTGCTAATTTTCAATTAATTTCTAAGTACATCCTATTTACTATGACCTAATCAAGACAGCCTAAATGCTTTCCATTTGGATAATCCTTTCAGGGCTCTAATTAATCCAAACATCGCTACTACCATGATCAAGTAACTTCAAGACCCTTGGAGCAATTAATAATGTTTAAGTGATTAAGTGATTATACCAATATATATATATATATATATATATATATATATATATATATATATATATATATATATATATATATATATATATATATATATATATATATATATATATATATATATATATATATATTTAAGTTCCCAATGTACTGCATTCATCCTTTGATTTCCTTAACCTTCTCTATTAAACCTTAAAACCTAGTACTACCATAAATCTGTCCATCCTCCAATGCCTCCTAATCAAGATTCTTATCCCTCACTCTACTTAACTTATTTAGATTCCCCCTCCTAAAAGGGAAGAAAGCTCTACTTGACCACCAATCCGACCTAACTCTCTATTGTCCTTTAGGATAGCTCATGCATTTCCATCTTTCACCACATTGGTGCACCTAAAGACCTGCAAAATACATTGAAGATAGAGCTTTCCATTTTCTATATGCCTTTATTTAGAGGGATCCAAATGGGAATCTAAGTTCTAGGAGACCCAATGCCAGTCTCTGAAATCTCCCTACATACCCTATCAAATAAGATTGAAGAGGTTATAGGAATGCAGGCCAACTAAAAAATTTACCATCACCACTACCTTTTACTAGCTAAAGCTCAATCCTAATTTCTATCCTGACTTTCAATCAACTGCCAGAAGCCTACCTATGATGAGAGGCTATTTATCCTATCTTGACACAAAGTCTATATATACCTCCATTGCTCTGAGTATCCCCAATTTACCCTTTCCTCCCCTTGCCCTTAACTACTTAAAGAATCATCCAATACGCCCCTAAATTAGTTAACTTGTCAGCTACTCCATTCCCTTCTCTATTGATTTACTACAATTTATTTTTAATATAATTAATTAAATAAAATCATCTGAATATTAAATTTATTTTATCATTATAAAGTTCTTACAATTTAATATTAAATATATTTGAAAAATATTAAAATATTTATAAAAAATTATATTTTATAATTTTTGTAATATATATTTATAATAAATGATCATTTATTTATTTTATATATTTTTTTAATATAATAATTTTTAATACATAAGACAAAATGTTTAATCTATATTAATTTAAATATAAATCATTATTAAAATAATATTATTATTATTCTTATAACTATATAAGAAATCAATCTGATTAATATAATAAAAAAAATTATTTCAAACCAATTTTATACAAGGGAAAAGTCAGCGCGTGTGTCGTTCTTCAATGCATCTAATACTCAACTCAAAACAAGCTTAGACTTGGCCTTGACAATGATATGTTTGAAAGGGCCGGCCAATGTTCCCTACCTAAAGAATTTCAATGTCAAATACTCTCCATTACTTAAGTTTGCTTAAGTTGTCTTGCTGTCCCATAGGCTATTTTTAAAATTTTATCTTTTCTTATCTTATGTCATAAGAGGATCAAACTCCACAAAGTCATTAACACACAAATCGGTGCAAAAAAAATGTGTTATTCAACTTTGGAGACAGCTCAAAATAGAAGGGCCATTACAGAATGTTCATGGAGATGGATTGAAAAAAAAAACTCATAGAAGCAAAATAACGTGATTAATCCCGAATCAATTCCTCAGCTGATTTTTTACCCCAAAAAAATTAACGTTTAATTGAAAAAAATGCAGTCCAAATTTTCGACGATTTTCTACGATTAACTCGTGCAAAAATCCTGTGTATATCTCGTTTGAATCATTCAAAACGCTCCTTCCAGTAGTCTGAAATCCAAGAATAGCCTAAAATTGCCAAGGACCAAGAAGTAAGTCCGTCCGTGTTCTAGGTTAGTGAGGTGGACCAAATTTGCTGTCGTGCCTCCTATGCTGAAAATTTACTTTATAAAAATCAATATACTAAAAATTATCATTTTTTTTTCTTATCTTGCTCATATTAAATTTAATGTTTTAGAATGTTTAATTAGATTTTTAAATATTAATAAATTTAACATATTTAGAATTTTACTAACAGCCCGAGTATGGTCTCATCTCTTCCACTTGGAGATGACTGACTTTCCAAATTATTGCTTCACTTTTGAGTAGTAATCGGGCCTGATAAAAGCGGGAGGAAAGCATGCCTCTGCACAAAGTAGTAGTTTTAAGGAAAAATATGTTCTATCGATTGGTTCACAGCAGTTGTGTTCTTGTATTGGAGATCATGTTACTGATTCAAAAAAGCATGCTATGCAAGTCTATAAGCAATAATTCATACCAAAAAAAAATAGTTTGATAAGGATATTGGGATATTTATCCAGTATTTTATTCCTTGTTAAGCATCATTTGCAGTACTTCGGTTATAGTTGCACTACACTTTCTCTTCCAACCTGCACAAGTGCATCTAAAAACAGGTTCACTAAATAATATATGTAGTTGAAGAATCATGCCTTGCACTTGGCACTGTCTCCTGCACCAAAAATGTGTCGATCTTGGAGACATGGTAACATCATCACATGTCGTGATACTTATGATGAAGTTTTCTGGCATTTCTATACATTTAGAAGCTTACCTTCAATGCTACATGGTGCAACAATCATAACACCTTTTTAGTCGGGGACCGAGAGTGTTGGTAGTGGTGTGATGGAAAAAAATAGAAGAGGTTCTAATCTAGAAGCTTCATCATCGTGACCTACAAATTCAGTGCAGCTCTTTGTAATAGGCACTGCCAAGCATATTTGGTGCAATGCAATGTAATAAATGATACAGAAATAAACAATAAAAATCAATATTCTACAATTCATGAGATAAACTCTCAATTTTATTTCAGTCTCTATGCTATAGAAATGTCTTTATATTTCAAAAACAAGAAGTTTTTGTATTTTTTTACATTTCTTATGTTTTTTTATTTCATCTTTTTTCTGTTTAAATTTCAATTTTTTCAAAAAAAATATACTTTTGGTTTGCTGGTTTTTTCCCAGAAAAAAACAGAAGATTTTTGCTGCAATGGATGAAATAAACCTTTTGAGCAGGCCTACCCTCCATTCAAAGATATGGATGCTTAAAAGTGAGAAATTCATTGCTTAAAAACAAAAAAAATAAAAATAATTATTGATGTCATCGCAATACAATTTAATATGAGTTCACATTCATAAAAAAAATCAGTAGTTAGAGTTTCCCCCAAAGAATTAATTTCAACCTCAAAAGCTGCTTCTACTGCAAAACTCCAATACAGCCTCCACTTTATTGATCTCCCTTCTCGGTAATTCTCTTTTACAGTCGTCTTATAATCAAAACACCTAAAAGTGAGCAATTTAGCTGAATATTTCTGCTAACAATTTTGGCCACACTTGTCTGCTCACACATTCCTTATTTCTGTTGCATTAATTTCTATAGAATGAGGACTTTTTGTGGTCTGGCTATAAATAATCTGGATCAATAAGATATTTATTGCCAAAGTTAACAGGTTTCAACATGATAGTCAAACTCTTACAGCTGCTCTCTATCATTCTGATAGTGGATCATGGAGTGTGATCTGATATGTTGATGCAAAACAATTCTACAGTTGAATCCAGAAATTAATACACTAAACATGATGAAATGGAAATCTGATGTCCTTAGTAAAATTCCAGTTAAAAAATAGGATATTCTGTGATAAATACAATATTAGAGAAAACCTGAATACGAGTTAGATAATTGAATTTTTAAAAGTTAACACTGTTCCAAAGAGTGCCATTGAAGCTTCTTGAAAATTTTAAATATTCAAAAACACATGGTATAATTACAATTCCTGAAATAGTATCAACTTCCCTCTAGTTACGGTTTATGGAGATTGTAAATACTGCTGCTAAGCAATAAGTAGATCTTTACGTTTCAGACTTGAAAAATATCTAATCAAGGGTGGAATAGCATATACAAAGTACCCCAGTTCAGAAGACTTGACCGAATTCTAAATGAAAAATAATCTCTGCCAAATTCAACATTTTTCCTTCGGAAGACATGAGATAAAAAGCACCACCGAAACAGAACCACTAAATGAAGTTCACATATCAAGAGAAAGACAATATGCTTTGTCAATAACTCAGAAAGTTTTGCAAATTTGAACCAATAAAATACAGCATCAAAAAGAATGATGTGTTTTTACGAGTCCCGATGTTCCAATGGAGGAACTTCTCCAAGCTTCATTGAACTATGATCAAAAGTGCTAGCAAACCCACTATTCATCAAATTTTTTATTTCATCATACAAAACAAGTACCAGAGCAGCCCCTGTACTCCTGAACATGTTTGATAATGCTCCACGATAGAAAGATGTAACACCTTCCATCTTGTAAATTTTTTTCCAGCAATCCCAGGTATTTCTATATACCCGATGTTCAAGACCTGACTGCATCATCATTCGTCTTCTAACAGTATCTAGTGGATATGAAAGCAAACCAGCAGAGGTAGTTACAGCTTGAGCAGCAAGCCACCTCTTCCAAAATGCCGTGTGGGAAGCATCCTGCAACATCATATCTTTAATGGTATCAAACCCCCCAAAGTATAAACCACGATGGACTATCATTCCGTGCAATGAAGCAGGTAGACCCCGATAAACTCCTCCCAACCCATCCTTCTGATGTATTGTTTTCAAGAAATGAATGAGACCCTTGAACTGCCTTGCTTCAGGCTTACCAATGTCTGCTGCCAAGCGAGTGTGTGCAATGTCCAGGGGATAAATGATTACTAAGGTTGTGCACCCTGCAGCTGCACCTGCTAAGAAATTACTTGGAGCCTTGGCCAAAGGATTCTCATGGAGCTGACCAGATATAAGCATAGTTCTGTAAAGATCCTGCAAGAATAAACTTCATTGTGAATACCACCATACATAACTACGTGCTAATGATTTACAAATCCACCCAATAAAAGTACATTTGGATCCACTATTATGTTATAGCAGATATGCAACAAAAGTGAAATGCCTAACAAATTTAAAGACAGACAAAATTCTTATATCGTGGTTGTAGGTGGTCAAAGTCAAATTTGTGTACAAAGCATAACATATTACTAATTGCCAGCCTAGGGTGGACCATACACAATTATTGATGCTCCATTTGTGTGTATAGAAAAGATATACTCAATCCACAGATCATTCATCAATGGAGATTTAAGTTATTGGTGATGCATATCTCCATGCAGATATTGCTATTGAAAATTGCACATCCCATAGAAGTCAATCCCTTTCTTACATGAAAGTTGTAGCCACAAGCTTCATCTTCACTGTCACTATATTTGATATCAATATAATTATTCTTAATTAGTTGTTCTGGTGGATTATTAAATTATTGTTAAAAAATCTAAGAGAAGAACATTAACTTCTAAATGATTGTTAAGAAAGCCGATTCACCATTTTGACAAAGGTTAAATGGCTGTAGCAGAAAGATTGTGATTAGAAACCTTGATTAGCAAGATTAATTTATGATGGAGTATCTAATGCTTTTCAATATTTATCAAGAATGTTTGAAAAATGATAAAAATGCAGCACAAAATAAGAAGTGGACATTATTACTCGGTGCTGTAATAGTAAGTGTGGAGGCTTTGGAATATATTACATACTCCTAAGATACCACAGACTTGGAAAAATTTGTGAAGCCTTGCAGAGCTAAGGGTCAATACATTAAGCAATGCAAAATCTAATTCACAAAGAGGGAGCATATCTTAACCACCCATTAAGGAAGAAGACAGCAGCTCATCTATAATTTAAACGCACGATTTTCAGGTTATTCAAACTCAAAGCACCATCGATTCTCCCTTTTGTTACCTGGCAAATTGAAAGGGGAGTTGACAAAGATCAAGGATATTATGAAAAGGACCATGAGACCCATATGCCTGTTTAATTTATCTCACATGTGTCCCTTAGATAGGTATTGCACCCATGCCACAGTCCAGAAATTAATCATGCATTGCATATAACTTCTGCTGCTGAGAATTAAAAATTAATAAACAGGTTTGGTTAAGTCAGTGGAAATTCCAAGACAATAACTAAATTTAAGAGTAGTCTGAAACTAGGCAGGAGAGTCTGCACCAAGACCTCAAAATTCAGTCTCAGGTGGCAGACGTAGGGCACACATGCCACAGTTCAGAAATCAATAACATGTTGTGTATATCGTGTGCCACCAAGATTAATATTAAACAGGTTGGATTAGTTCAATAAATATTACGGAGGCAAGATCTAAATCTAATAGGAGTAAAGCAGGGAGGCAAGAGCCAAGATCTCAATAAAACAAGTTAGAATAATCCAATGGAAATTCTGAAGGCAAGAACTAAATGAGGAGTTTGAAATAAAGCAAGGAAGCATGCACCAAGTCCTCCATAAAATTCAGTCTTAGGTGTCACTTGGATGTTCTAAAGAATATCAAGCACCATAGAATGATGCCAAAACATAAAGAAGCTGACACCAAATAATGAGACCGCTGCCAAACATATGAATAGGCTAGTAACAAATTCAAATTATTCAGTCAAACCAAAAGAACTGTGTGCCCAAATTGCACATACAACAGAACCATCAACTAAGCATAGCTATAAAACAGCACAAGGCCAACAAGAACAGCACAAGAACCAACGCCAATACCAAAACTAGCGCCTAATGCACACAAAGCATGTCACCTGACCAACACCAAGAACAGCACTGAAGATTATGCCAAATGCATCACCAACCTAAAACCAAACTCTACTGGCTTAAAAACAATACTCAAGAAATGGAGCCAAAGGCCACAGCTCCAAGCAACAGGGAAACTGGCTCCAAAGGGCAGCACCAAGAGACTAGCTCCAACCAACACCCAAAATCATTACTACACCAACAATTTTAACAGTCTCTTAGAAGAGAAAAAGGCTAACACCCTTTTGGCAGCAAACAAGCACAGCACAAAGTATTGTCTAAAAGCTTACACTTACACTCAGAGCATCAATTTAGTTTGGCATGAGATGTGATAGAAAAAACATACAACAGCCCTTGGAATCCCAACCGACTAAAACAAATGATGCAAATTTTGAGGGAAAATTCCATCGTGAAGTAACACATGCTATGTTGGTGACAGGAAACATGAACATTTGAGTTTCACAATTCTGTACTTAACATCCATCATTTCGGTCATGTTTCATCATGCAACCAAAATCTCGGTAGAGATTCAAAGAAATATTTCCTAGCTCTCTAAATCCACCTCAACTGAAACCTGTTGAATTGAACTATCAATAAATCCCAAGGGCAGTCTCTTCCCCTTGGATCCACAATACCATATAACTGTACCTATGAGGGTGGAGAGGATACTGATGAAAACTAAGTGCTGTTGTTGTCAATGTTGAACCAAACCCTCTGTTTCACTGAGAATTAATTTTACCACTACTGACCAAATACTCTAAGCTGAAGTAAGTGGTCATAGACTAAGAAAAGGAGAAAACAGCCAGCCAGAAAGGACTTTCACAAAACCAATAATGAAAATGATAGGAGTTCATTATTACAGAAAAAGCCTCGAGACTACACACAGAAAGCAGGCAGAATCTAAATATTTCAGAGCAAACAAGACCCACAGAGAAGAAGCACAAAGTAATACCAAGGATGATAAGGTTAGTAGCACACCTCCAGATGATGTTTTTACCTTCATGCTCTAGCAAGACCTAAGTTACAGTTTTCTCAGGCAATTCCCTGGATCCAGGTTCGGTTCATTTCAGGTCCAAGTTCCTAGTCTGATCCACTGTTGAATGATAAAATTTTGTTCCAAGGTGTGAAAGAGGAGAGGAATTTCATGATCAACCACGAAATTCCACCATTGTGAAATCTTCATGGTCATAGTCGATTTTCCACTCCTGAGGAAAAATTACGAGTAAAAATGAAAGAGAAGAGTGGAATTTCATGGTCAACCATGAATTTCCACCCTTTGACAAGTTGGAAATCAAATACGTCCTTGTACCCCTCAAATTTCCACTCCTGGAGGTTAAATGTTGATGAAAGATGAAATAAAAGTGAAGAGTGGAATTTCATGGTCAACCACAAAATTCCACCCTTCATAAGTTTTCCTTTGTCATGGTTGATTTTCCACTCTTGAAGAAAATTTATAAGTAAAAGTGAAAGAGAAGAGTGGAATTTCATGGTCAACCACAAAATTCCACCCTTTGTAAAATTTTGTGTGGTTCGATTTTCCACCCTCCAACCAAGATGATGAACAATGCAAGTAAATGGGAATGAAGAAAAAATGTTGAAACTAAAATCTTCCTTTCAAGTATCAAATTTCCACCCTTTGGTGATTTGAAGTAGTAAACCAAAATTTCCTTGTGGAGATCGATTTTCCACTCCAAGGGAAAATTTACAAGGTAAAGTGAAATCAAGAGTAGAATTTCATGGTCAACCATTGATTTCCACCCTTACATTATACAAAACTTCAAGGTGTGGTTTGATTTTCCACTCTAAGGGAATATTTACAATGAAAAATGAGAGAAAAGAGTGGAATTTCATGGTCCACCATGAACTTCCTACCTTTGTTAGGACAAAATTTCCTTGCATGGTGCGAATTTCCACTCTATTTAGTAAGAATTCTCAACAACAAAAGGGAAGAGTGGAATTTCATGGTCAACCATGAAACTCCACCCTTTGTAAAATCTTCATGGTCACAATCGAATTTCCACTCTTTAAAGGGTAAAATTTTTAAGGCAAAATCACACATGAAACCTAAGATACCGATGCGTCTGGGCTGAGGGTGGATGCAGGAGCGGATGCGAGCGGGTGCCGGTGCAGGAGCGGATGCCCTATGTGTGCCACCCGGATGCCACCACAGGCGCCCGGATGCAAATGGATGCCTGTTGCAGGCATCCACCCGCATCCGGGCGCCTGTGGTGGCATTCGGGTGGCACACACAAGGCTTCCGGACGCATCCGAGAGCATCCGCAGGGCCTGCAAGAAAAAAACACTTTTTTAAAACAAATTTCACTTAAAAAAACATTAACACATGTGCAAATAAGAGGTTTTTAACTTCTTTTTTTTGCCCTAAACCCTAAAACGGCTCTAAAAGAGGCCATTCGACCATGCTTTATGCCATATTGTTTGCAAGCTTGATATTTTCTCATTAGCTCTCCATTTTCTGGGTTTTGAACTTTGAAGGCAAGCTGGTTATTTTCAAAGAGGAACGATCGTAGAGCAAGGGAGAGCTTCCACAAAGCATTTTTAAACATTACAGGTAAGCATTTGGTCCCATTCTCAAGTTGTTTAATGAATTTCTTTGAGATTTTGATGATTTAAAAAAAAAATTCAAGTTTGTGAAGAAATTTTTGAAGTTTTTTTCAATTTTTGTATCATTTTTTTGCACTTGTATGCTTGATGTTCGTAGTTTTTTTTCTAAATTAAATTTATATATTTTCTTATTATAGCAAGAAACTAGACTATATTGTGCAAGAATGGCCACCGGTAGTCAAAGTTCAATTGGAGGGCAAGGAACTGATAATTTTAATATTGATGTTGGATCTCCTTTATGGAGACATACGACAAGAGTATCACAAGTTTCAGGAGGTAGCTCGTATCTTTGGAAATGTAATTATTGTCAAAGTAACAAAGGAAAACCATTCAATAGCTCATATTCCCAGGTCAAACTTCATTTTATGAGCCCTGCTGGTAAAGGATTTGCAATGTGCAAAGGCACAACTGGGAAGGGGATGTCTGATGCACAAATAGCTTCATTTGTAAGAGAACAAGAAGAGGCTGATAATTTGGTGAAAAGATCAAAAAAAAGTTTTTATCAACCTCCATCAGGAAAGAACAAAATGCAATTACCCACTGAACCAGTTGCATCCTCCAAACATCCATTCTTCCAAGTACCTGTACCAAGAGAGGAAGATGAAGTAGAGGTTACCACCCGCAAAAGAGGCCCTTTGGACAGCGCATTAAAAATGGAGGCAAGAGAGCTTGTTGATAAAGCCATTGCATATTGCCTCTATGCCAATGGTCTTCCTTTCAACTTGGTAAGATCACCATATTGGAAGGAAATGGTGGAAGCCATACTTAGAGCTCCAACTGATTATGTAAGTCCCGGGTACAAAAAGGTGTGTACCACTCTATTGCAAAAAGAGAGGACTTGTATAGAGAGAGCTCTTCAACCAATGAAACATGCTTGGAAAACTTCTGGTTTAACTATTGTGTCTGATGGATGGAAAGATGTAAGAAATCGACCATTGATTAATGTGATTGCAATGTCCCCCAAAGGGGCAATGTTTTTGAGAGCTATTGATTGTGAAGGGCAGGTGAAGGATTCACAATTCATTTCTAGAATTCTCATTGAGGCCATAGAGATGGTGGGTAGTGAGAATGTGGTCCAAGTGGTTACAGACAATGCCAAAAATTGTAGGGGTGTAGGTGCTTTGGTTGAGGGTCGGTATGACCATATCTTTTGGACACCATGCACTGTACACTCCCTAAACTTGATCATGCAACAAATCGGCACTCAAACAGATTGGGTGAAGCAGATTTACCAAGAGGGGGAGGAGATACAAATGTTTGTGATAAACCACCACATGTCGCAATCCATATCTAGATCATTCTCCAAATTGGAGCTGCTGAAGGTAAATTCATTATAATTAGTAAATTAAAAATTTCATTTATTTATTATTTTTAATAAATTTTATGTTCATGTTCAATTATCAAATTGTATATAACTTTGACATATTGTTAACTTGCTTAGGTTGCTGAGACCCGTTTTGCGTCTCATACTATTGTTATGAGACAACTTGTGAAGGTGCAAACATCATTAAGCCAAATGGTTATTTCTAACCAGTGGGATATATGGAAGGCTTCAAATTCAAAAAGAGCCCAAACGGTCAAGGCTTTGGTCTTGGATGACAGTTGGTGGGCTCGTGTACAATTTGTATTGGATTTTACGGAGCCTATTATGACTATGCTCCACTTTGCTGATACAAATACACCTTGCTTGGGCGATGTGTATGATGGCATGGACACCATGGTTGAGAAGGTAAAAGTTTCCATACAACAGCATGAGAATGACCCCATAGAATGTGAAGCCTTATGCAATAAGGTGGAAAAAACCATCCATCATCGCTGGGAGAAGATGACTACCCCATTGCACCTCCTCGCATATGCCTTATCTCCGAGGTACTATAGTGAGAAAGTACTTGCTATGCCAGATAGAGTTGCACCATATGCGGATGAAGAAGTTGCCAATGGGTGCTACAAAGCTTTTGCAAGACTCTTCCCAGATGAGGAAATGCATGACATAGTGAGGCTAGAATTTGGCTTGTTTGCTTCGGGTGCAAAAATGTCTCCATTTGCAATAAAGGACCAATATAAATTGGGAGCTATCACTTGGTGGTACATGTATGGTCAACCATTCTTGCAACTAAAACCTCTTGCAATCAAGATCCTGTCACAAGTAAGTTTTTTTTTGTTTTTTGTTTACCACTTGTATTCTACAATTTAGTGTTTAACATTCTTTAAATTGTTTTTCATTTGTATGTTTAATTTTGTGAACACTATTCAGGTTGCAAGTTCTTCTGCTGCTGAACGGAATTGAAGTACATACTCCTATATCCATTCAGTGAAGCGCAACCGGTTGGGCTCAAAGAAAGCTGAGGACTCGGTCTACATTCATACCAACTTGCGTCTTTTGTCACATTACCAGAATGAATACAAGGAAGGGTCAACCAAGCTTTGGGATGTAACCCCTGAGTGTGAAAACTTGGATGCAACGCTTCATGATCTCATTACAATCACAGATGATGGTGATGATACCATAACACATGGTGCATCTAGCACAAGTGGAACCGTTCTTGGTTCAAATGATCTTGAACTTGCAGCAGTTGGAGATGATGAGAATGTGGATTTTCTTGAGAATCCTTATGATTCTCAATCTAATTAGTGTATCTTGTGTCTTGACTCTTGAATCCTTGATAGTTGATTGATAAACATTGAAGTTTGAACGATACTAGCAAGTTTCAATTTGAATATTTGTGTCTATGAAATTTTAAGTTGAAGTTGTTGAACTAATATGAAATATCTTGAATCTTGATAAATGCTGATTGGTGAAGTATCATTATTCTAATTTGGAAATTCATACTATCAAATGATTTAGTTTTGTATAATTCTTGCACTTCTTTGCATATTGATATATCATATATTATTTATATATTTATATATATATATATATATATATATATTTTTAAAATATATATATATATATATATATATATACACGTATCCAAATGCATCCACATCCCCTAAAAAAAAATTTCACACATCCCGCACCTGCATCCCGCATCCGCATCCGAATCCACACCCGAATCGGTAACTTAGCATGAAACCATCTCATTAAAATTGAAATTCGAATCAATTTGAAGTCTGCCACCTTTGGAGGGCAATTTTAAATGCATAATTTAAATAAGGCAACGCAGGTCGGCCCTCTTATTAAATGGGTGCTACCTTTTGATCATGCCTTGTGGTTGCTATAAAGGAGAGGCAAATGGAGGCATTCAAACATCATTTCAAAACACCAATCCATTATTACAGGGCAGAGCAGCAAGGACCTGTGAATCTGACCCATTGAAAGGCAATTTTGAAGGATAAGACAAAGTAACAACTCTCAGGTCTGCTCATTGGAGAACAAATTTGGAGGCAAGCAAAGTCATGAAACACAGAAGTCTGTCCAAAGGGCGTGCGAAAATCAGAGCAATAAAGGTGAAATTAAAATAGCTGGGTATTCATCCAAGAAAAGTTAAAGGTGAACTCTGCCTTGAAGAAGGCGAGCTAAATCAGATTAAATTTGTGAAACCAGAGAAGGAAGAATTCGGACAGCACAAAGGAAGAAGATCAAATTTGCAGTCAAGGACAGTTTTTCAGAATTCATCATCATTTCCAGAATTTGAATTTAGACCTGAATCGATCTAATCAGCATTGAAAGGTAAGATTGAAGGCAATTATTAAATTGATTTGAAGGCTGATCAGAGATCAAAGCCCATATCATTCCATGGTCCTTCACTCTTGTAAGTTACAGGTTGAGTGGAACAATGTTGCCAGATTTGAGGTCATAATCAAACCTAATCAAGGTTTGAAAATTGGATTTTAGACGTAATTTGCTATTGAATTTCATATTCAGACCTTGTTATTTCATTTCCAAGATAATCTGTGCAAGTATTATATTCTGATTTTCATTTTATAACTCAATTTTGAAATTCATAGGTATAAATCAGAACTTAAACAAATTTGGAATGGACATTTGACTTGTTTTGGCATTTCAATTATCTAAGTTGCCAGTTCGGATTCGGGTTCAAGATTCATGTTCAAAAAAAATTTGAGGTGGGTTCAAATTTGTTTTGGGTTCGTCCGTACAAAAACATTTTTTTTTTAAATAATACATATATATGTATATATATGCAGCAGCAAATAAGTTCATACACCACTATGCTAATAGCTTAATAGTAATGCAACATAGCAAAATACACAGTGAAACACAGGTACATCGGGACGAGGGGATGCCAAGACGAGTTTCGGGTGCGGGAAAAAAAAGGGCCTCAATTTCAGGACAGCAGGGGTACGGGGGGGGGGGGGGGGGGGGGGACTGCATACTATACATATATAACTTGAAATGTTCATTTAACATACCAAATTGAACTATAAGTTACATACCAAATTGAAATACACGAACTAGAACTATTAAACATTCAAGTTTTCAACATAGTAACATAATGATAATCATTTAAAGTAAACATAGTAATATGAAATTAAAATATCAAATATGTCATATATGATATATCATAAAGATGATCACGATTACAATGAGCAGAGTAGCATGATATGATATAATGAATGATGATCAATCATCAATATCAAAATGAGTACAAAATCAAAATGTCAATCTGATATCATGTCAAAATGCAAGAATGGGAGGCCTCTAATCATGCCCCAAGCCAAAGTCCTCATCACTAGAACTACTGGACTCGAAGTCCTGGTGGTCAAGGTCTGCCAAAGGAACACCAACTAGCCCTACGTTTGCTTCTGCTGCAACCTCGTCCTCATCGATCTATGCTGGATCCTCTGGCTCTACATCCCATCGTGTTGCTGGGCTCTTTTTGTACCTGCGTGTCTTGCGATCTACGATATGCAAGGCACTGTGTACAGCAACTAGCTTCTCCGCTCTTTTAGAGGTAAGTCTGTTCCTCTTAATAGAGTGGATGAAGCTATAAGTAGACCAATTCCTCTCTGCAGCTGAGGAACTAGAAACCTAAGATAGCAAAAAAATTTATAAATATTAAAATCAGAAAATTAAAACTAAAATTAAAAACTCTTAAATTTAAAAACTTGAATAGGTTCTAAAGATGAGGAACTACAAACCTGAGAAAGCAATCGGATGGCTAGTGCGGTAATCTTTGCCTTCTGTGCTCCATGACATTTCCACCACAATATCGGATGCTTCTGTGCAATTGTTTTAATGTCCATCTTTGCCAAATCCGAGTATCCTGGAACATAATAAGTTGACAGTTGTAACATAATGTAAACAGTAAAACTAAAAGTAAAGTTACTGGACTCTAGATGCTAAGATAGTAAAACTCAAAACTGTAAAACTAAAAGTCGAAAAGTAAATAATAAATATTAATTAACAATTACCTGTAAGAGTGGCAAACTCCGTCCACTCAGAGCGAATCTGACTAGCAGTCTCAGCATCAAACATCTTACCAATGCACCGAAAGAACCCGGCCTTCACCTCATCATCCTGAAGTGGTGTAACTCTACCAGGCCTAGACATGTACCATTTAGGATTCAATGCATAGGCAGCCATGTGCAAAGGAGTGTTTAGCTTCTCCCACCTGCGATGAATGATAGGTTCAATGTGCTCAATATAGAATGCTAGAGTGGGGTCTCTCTCACGCACAGCAGCCCTCATCTGGCCAAGCATGGAATCAATGCACTCACAAATCTCTCCAAGGGTAGGTGCATCCTCATCACCATATCTGATGACCGTGAAAACTGGAGCAATGATGGAGACTATGTATTTTGCATCAATCCAAAATTGATCAGTCTTCACCGTCTCCTTTACCCTCTTCCCCTGCTCTGTTTTGGACTCAGCCCACCGATTCCATTCCTGTATCATAACCATGAGTTGCAGTGGCTCTTGCAACTCAACCATTCTCTCCAAGACAATGTAATATGATGTGTATCTAGTCTCAAGTGGTTTCAAGAACTCCTTCACGAAGCTCCTGAACAGTGCATGTGAAGTATGGTGATTGCAGATAAACATCTGCACCTCTCTCGCATCATGAACCACTTGTTTTATCCAACCAATTTTTCCCATGTCCTTGAGTGCATTGTTCATGGCATGCACACAACATGAAGTCCACCAAATATGCCTATAGGCTGCCTCAACAAGCCTCCCTGCAGCTTTGCACACATGTGTTGCATCTGTCACTACTTGGACCACATTTTGTGGCCCAACCTCCTCAATGGCATCCCTAAGGACGTGAAACTGAAAATCAGCATCTTTACGATGCTCTGAACAATCAACTACCTTTAGAAAGTATGGGCCCTCAGTGCATGTGACCATGATGTTGATGAGTGGACGATGTCTAATGTTCGTCCACCCATCCATAATAATGTTGCAACCCGACTCCATCCAACATGCCTTCATCTGCTCCATCAAAACCCCGATCTTGTTATACTGCCTATCCAAGACCGTCATCCTCAATTTGTACTCACATGGTGGCACATATGAAGGCCCTCCATCTCTCGCCACCAAGGACATCATATCCCTATAATAAGGAGATCGAGTAACATGCAATGGGATGCCATTGGCAAATAAGAATATACCAATAGCATCATCTAACCGATCCTTCGCGTGCATGTTAAATAAATCAGCAACGGGGTTAGAAGTAGAACTTCCTGCCTTCCGTTTCCCCCTGCTGAACTCTGAATGGATGAAAGGATGGAAGCTGAATCTGACAAAGTCCCTGCTCTCTGATGCAAGATACGCGTAGAAGTATCTCGCTGCCCCTATAACTGCTAAATAGCCTGAACTTGTTGCCTACCAGCCAAAGATCTAGGCACTCCAACTGCACTATCATCAGGAATGCCCCACAGTTTGTTTATTTCAATTCTACACTTCACATTTTCAGGATTTGCCAGGAATTTGCATGGACTCACACCAAATCCACTCCAAAAGAGAAGGTGTGAATTGACCCTAGTAATGCTGCCAAACCATTATGTGCCACATAAATTACATTTCCATTTTCTTGTGCCACCACTTGTAGCTGTAGGGAGTGAAATTCTAGTTGCAAATTGTTTTAGAGGGGACTTTGGATCAAAAGGACCCCTAGCAAACTGTGTCAATATCTCTAAGGGGTAGTCAATAGAAGGTACTCCTGGTGCATTATAAGGTGGTTCAGATTGAGCTTTTGGATCATCCCCATGCTCACTTTCCTGATGATCAGGCTAATACTCAGATATACTAGCACTTTCCTCATTCAATCCTATTTCTTCTCCACTTTGACTAGAGGCCATTTAGACACTGCATTTAAAATAACAGCCTAATTAGTAATTTAAAAAAAAAATAACTAATTATTTATTGTTTTAAATTCTTGTTGATAGGCTGAATATGTTGAATGTGCTTCAACATTGATTCTTTGAATGCATCGTGTCAAAGCATTATGTTAAATTTTTAAGATTTTATTTGTTATAAACTTATAAACTTATAAGCTAGGCTGAAAATTTCAATTTCAATTTCTAAACTAGGCTGAAAGTGTCAAAGCATTATGTTAAATTTTTAAGATTTTATTTGTTATAAAGTTATAAACTTATAAGTTAGGCTGAAGATTTCAACTTCAATTTCTAAACTAGGCAGAAAGTTTTCAGCCTAGTTTAGAAATTGAAATTGAAATCTTCAGCCTAGTTTAGAAATTGAAATTGAAATCTTCAGCCTAACTTATAAATTTATAGCTTTATAACAAATAAAATCTTAAAAATTTAACATAATGCTTTGACACGATGCATTCAAAGAATCAATGTTGAAGCACATTCAACATATTCAACCTATCAACAAGAATCTAAAACAATAAATTTAATTTATAAAAGTTAACAACTTAAAACTAAGTTACTAAAAGTCTGAAACTCAAACAATGAATTCAAAAATGAAAATCTGAAAATAAAACAAAAAAAACAGTAAAACCCTACCTTGTGCTTGATGAATCACTTGCAAAATGCAATCTCCTTGCTCCTCTTGCTCCTTTTGATCTTGCAATCACTTGCAAAATCAATCTCCAAGCTCTTTCAAACTCTTTCTCTCACTTTCCTCTTAGCTGTTGCAAAAAATGTGGATGTCAAATGTGAATGCCAAATCAAACAAATGAGCTTTATGAAGGCTTAGAGGGCTTTTTGTGGGACCCACGCCCTTTTAGGGTTAAAATACAACTTTTTAAAAAAAAAAACTATTAAAAAAACTTTATTTTTTTGTTTTGGGGCTGTCGTAGCCGACCGCACCCCGTCCCACACAAGGTGCACTCGAGGGACGGCTGGGCAGCACCCAGTCCGCGCACCCCAGCACCCAAGACCCCCCCAAGCACCCGATCGATGCGGCTGGGGTGCGGCTGCGCTCTGCCTCGGTGGGGGTGCTCGGGTGCGTGGAGTACCCGTCTCAAGGACGTCCCCGCACCTAGTACTTGGGAGTTTTGGGGGGGTGCGTGTCCCCGTGTTACACTTTAAATACACCACCATATATATTAATGTTTTAGTCTAAATGACATCACATAATGCCAAAATACACCACCATATCAATGTTTCAGTTCCAAAATAATAATGTCAACATTAACAATCAGCCATCACTGATCAAATATCATCATCATCCGGCTGTGGCAAATTAGAAGCACAAATAGGGCCACTAGCATCGGTACTAACAATGTCAACCTCAGGAGCAGCCTCAGTATCACTAGGTAGCTCATGATCATCATCATCAACTGCAAGTGCATTAAGGCGAGCAATTGAATCTTCCAACTCCACATGCTCTGGTTCAACATCCCAATGTTTTGCCTCCCCTTTTTTGTAGTTATTGTCTATGCGTTATGAGCCTCAAGTTTGAATGCACATAGACCACATAGGAATAGCTCACAAACAAGCTTAGAGCATGCAACAATCATCTTTCAACACTCCTTGAGCAATGGCAACCAAACAAGAAAGTTTAGCAATGGAGGCAAGAAGTTTTCTTTTTCATTCACAAATGCACAAATGACATATAAAACATCCTTTTTGGCCTTTTTTAGTGGTCTATTTTAGGGTTGGAGGGTCGAATAGACTATATCAAACAAAACGAAAAATTAAAAAGGTCAAAAAATGAGTTTTTATGCCAAAGTTTGGCTGCGTCCTGCTGCTGCGTTTGGAATTTGCTGCAAATTCACCTAAATTCAACCCAGGTCTGTCTGACAGACTTTGGACTGAATTTGATGACTTGTGGTGGACTTTACAAAGAATTTGATCTGGACCAGACTTTAGTCAGAACCAAACCCGATTCTGTTGCCTCCAGAAACGAATCTGGTAACTTAGTCAATTATTCATTTCATTATCAAAAATTTATTGATTCTGAGCTTCATACAGGAACATGTTGGGATCAAAGACCGGAGGCAGTGCAAGGAAAGTTCAAAAGAAGGTAGTGCTTCAAGGTTTCTTCCTGGAATCTCAAATTTCATCAAGATGGAAGAAGGTTGGAGATACCAATCTGGAGCAATTGGATTTCGTCAAGCTTAAGAGAAGAATCTTTGGCACTCACGATCAAATGCCATCCACCTTGGCAAGAAACATGATCAAGAATGGAATATATCAGGCCGCAAGTTTCCTGCCAACAGTTCAGTGCAATGAGTTGATGGTTGAATGTGTGAGGCATTGTGATCCCCAACCAAGGACAATAGTGGCACCTAATGGAGTAGTTCTTGCATTCCTCTCAGAAGAGGCAATTCGAGAAGCATTTGGTATTCCCTGCTTTGAAGGCATGCTTTATAGAACAAAGCAAGTCATTGGCATTGTTTGAGAAAGTGCCTGGAAGATATATGGGCTATGTTACCTAGGATTGGACGAGGACCAAAGAAGCCCCTATCTAGGCTTCCTAAGAGGCTTATGTGTACTGTTTTCAAGGATGAGTACAGTGATACAGTGCTATTGTTGAATAGAACCATGGAGAGCCTGTCATGTCCCCTCTCTAGCTCTGCTGAAGCTCAGTGAATAATTCGCTAAGTATAGTTCTCCTCCAGCACTTGGACGATTTTAGTGAATAAAGCGGAGTTTGTTTTCAATAAGGTGATGGTTCCATGTTCACTTAAGTGTGTCCCTATTTTTCAGTCATTGGGTTGGGGCCATTTACACTCATATTTATTACTCTTTAAGTGATATTTTCTCCTTATTGTTGGGCGCAGCTGACTTAATTTATTTCTTAGATTTTCGCCTGATTTATAGGCCTTTTGATGGAGCGCAAGCTTTAAGGTTGTTGGGCAATATTTATTAGGAATTTGGAGTTTGAGAAAGCATGTTATGATATTATTATTTTCTTATGTCTGCTCCACTTGCTGCCGCCTTCAGTTCAAAGGCTCAGGACGAAACCCCTGGTAGCAAACAACCTTGGACGCCTACCCAGGGTTTAATCACCATCAACTTTCCAAATGTTTCAGTAAGCTATGCTTCCAGAACGGAGAACAATGCATTAAATTGTAAGACTCAGCCAAACGTTCAGCGATAATGCGATGAAGAAGAACAACCACTTACCAACATATGCATATCACCTGCAATTTCTCTATTTAAATCAGTAATAATAGTGCGGGTATTCTTCAGATTGTCCTGTGTTTCATTGATATTGTTTAAGAGATTGTTAATGCTATTTTAGTACTTTCAGTAGAAGTTCGGGACCATTAATCATGTTCAGAAATTTGTAAGGAATAATCTTGTTTTCAGTTCCATATAAGGGTTATGCTTTTACTATTCCAATTCAATATCCTAGTTGGGTTATTTCAGAGCCCACAAGGCGCAGTATTTGAAACATGGATTTTTACTATGTAGAAGGGATTTCACTAGGCTTGATGATGATAAATTAGGTTAAGCCGATTAGTGACAACTTGGAAAGGACAAAGACATTTCATATGAGTTCTTATGTAGTATACATGTTGGCCAGAAACATAAAGTATACGGGATTGATATGAAAAGGTGAAGTAGGAAACCAGAGGGGCCAATTGAGGGTGTATGATTGCTATCCCCACTTGCAACTACACGAGAAGGAGCATATAGAAGAGTAAACAATGCATTCTCGATGTATCTCACTTGTTTACTACAAGGAGGAACACACAAAAGATTGTCAAAGGAAGCTAAGGCAATAGTGGAGAAGTACAGTTTGTGGCATAGTTACAGGACTCTGCGAGTCCCGATCCGAGTCAAGCTTGCACAGCTTTTTCGCCTCTGCTAGCTGACTCGGTCGAGTCCTGGCGAGTCCTTCCAGGACTCGCAAAGTCCACGGACTCTGCTAACTCGGCGAGTCCCGTCAGCAGGACTCTGTCATGGCCAGCCAACACTATATAGGTATGAGGTGGCCGCTAGTCTATTAAGATTCTATTGATTAGACATTTTCTGTTCAAGATATGGTCTATAATTGAATGTTCAATAGCAGGTGTTGTCAGGCATTGATTGGATAATTGTTTGCCAAAAGCATTTTTCACATTTCTAGTTACTGTGCAGCCGCTACTCTTGAAATTCAGAGCAAACATTGTCTTGCCGTTTATTGTTCATCAATGCATATGTCAAACTTGTGGTTACTAAGGAGTTTCTGTTCTATCACGACAACACCTACTCATAAGTATTAGGTGGTTTGTGCTCTTAATTTTTTTTATAGTTTTGCTTTTTTGTTTAAGACATTGTCTTAAAATTTCTTAAGGGGTGACTAAAATTTAAAATTCCAGTAAGATCTGCTTTGATATCCCTTTCTTTAATTTGAGCATTGAATAAAGTTTCTGTCAACAGTTAGTAAGTTAGGATGAAGTCTTCAGCTGGAATAAGACAAATTGATTTCCCTATTAACACTGTCTGCTACCACAGCAAGGTACAGTTATTGCCCACATTTGGGGAGGAGTTAGTTAATAGTCAATCACCAACAATTATGGAATTGATTTCCAATGATTGGAAATTGCTGCAGATGGGGTTATGAGTGAGAGCTCAAGTCAAGTCTTTTGCAAATGAAAATAACAAAAAGCTTAACTACGGCTATAGAAAAAGGAACACTGCGATGACAGTTTGGGGCTTGAGGATGTACCTTCAAGATTCGATCTGTTTACAGCCTTGGAGATGAAAACCTTCAAGTGTGAGAAATTGGAGAACTGTGCAGGACGTCCAACCAGCAGAGTGATGTGTCTGTAATATGCAGGGCACTAAGGACATCCCAGAATTATAGATCTGTGAGTTGGGCAGTCCAGTGAGTCCTATTAGAATAGTTCTTTCTTTTGTACATTTGTGTTGTCAAGGAATGAATAAATATTTTTGCTGTTAGCATTTTCTGGTTGTTTTCTGTATGCATTTAGTGTAGAACATTTTGGTGGCATTAACGCTGTGATCCTGCCAGTCTGTGAAAGATAAAATATTATATTAAAACAAAACAAAACAATCAGTGTGAAAAACCAAAACCTATAGAGAATATTTATTGCATGTCAGATAGTGTCAGGGAAACACCTTATCAGAAGAGGGAATAAAGAAAGCAGAAGATGCTAGACGGATGAAAAGCAGACATTTGTGATGTAATGAAGTCATTAATGGATGGGTAGCAACAGCTGATTTTACTACGTGATCTATGTAAACTTGTGTATGTGTGCAAAGTAGCTTCTATTTATCTCAATTATTGTGTATTTGATGTTAATTAACTAAATGATGAATGAAAAAAGCTTTAAATCCTTAAAAATCTTAAAATTTCTTGGGCCGAGTCCAAGTCCAAGCCCGAAACCAGCTTGCCGAGTCCAAGGCGAGTCTGAGTCTTGTAACTATGGTTTGTGGTTCATCTAATTTTCGACTTTTACATACATAAGAATCCAGGATGCACATACCATCCATACAAGATTCCAAGGTATCAAACTGACAAGATGGTATTGCTTGAAATAGTAAGGCACTTGTCTGAATTTGTTTTCATTCAAAAGGAGAAGAATAAGCCTGGGGTGTCCTTTCCTATCTCAATTGACAAGATGTTTGAGATGTGTCCTACGACCCAAGCAGCAGAGACAATGAATACAGATTTACAATTTTATTAAGCCTAGATCAAACTTTGATCCTCATCATAAGATTCATATAGTGGAAGGGAAAAGATATAAGCATAGAGACGATCTAGAAGATTAATGGGCAAACCTCACAGAAAAATTTGCAGTTAGAAGGAAGATGTGGTCTAGAATGTCAATAAATTTCTTTAGGAGATGTAACTTTTTTCCAGATCCTGCTCAGGTGAAAGATAATGGAGAGCATGTACTACCAAAATACGAGCAAGAAAAAGCAAAGCCCACCCTTGCACCAAATTGGACACAGCCTGAGCTTACAGATCTAAACATGTTGATGAAAGAGCTAATAGACAATTCAAGATGGTGGATTGACCGACAAATTGACAAGTTGAGAAACCATGGTGTCCCCCTGACATACAGTAAAGTGGATGACAGTGATTCCTCTTCAGGCAATGATGAGGCAATGAAAAGCAATGAAGGAAAGACAGTAAGGGAGAAGTTCAAGTCTCCAGAAAAAAGAAAGATACAACTGAGAGTTCTAAAGCAAGAGGAGTTCATGGAAAATAAATTGCAAGCAAGGAACCCCAACGTAAGAAGTAAAGGTCTAGGGCTACTCGATCTACCATGAGCACTTCATCCATCAAGGAGATAGGTATGAATGATACTTTTGTTGTCGAAAACAAATCAAAACAAAGGTCTGAGAAAGAACTTCTACCTCAAGGAGCCCATGATGATCATACACCATTGCAATTAGTGGAGCAAAAGAATCAAGAACAAGGTCAAGCATTTCAAAACATATATTTGTAGGAGAAGATTTGGAATACAAACATTTGTAGGAGAAGATTTGGGAGAATTTGACATTCCAAATGAAGTTGTCATTTCCGCCTTAAGAGGAATCAATGATACTAGTCAGCTAGAAGATGGAAAGGAGTACCCTACAACACCTGACCGGTTGAGAGAAAGAATGAATAAGAAGTCAGTGAAAGAAATTCAGCCCATTGAAGACATAGATGATTTCTTTGCAAGAATTGATAAAGCTAAGGAGCAAAAGAAGGCAAAGAAGTTCTCCCATATCACAAGAGACAATTCAAGTTCTCATACTTTGCATGTGGCAATTCCAAGAGTGGACAAACCTACAGAGGAAATCATTCCAAAAGAATATGATGTCACCATACTTGACTTGGGGCCATCTACAAGGAAACAAGAATTTCAAGAGCTTAATGACACCGCCAAGGCGATTGAGGCAAGATTTGACAAAGTTGAAGAGAAGATGGGTATGCTAAAATTAGAGAACATGAGACTGAAAGAGTACATACAATGGTTGATAAACCCAATAAGGCAAGAAGATGGTATGTTTGTCCCACCAGATTCCATCCCACAAGAATTATTTGAAAGTTTTGAGGTTGTGAAGAGTACAAGTCAAGAAGTAAGGAAATGGATTGAGGGTACTGCAAGACAAGCTAAGGAGTTCTTACAAGGATTTGTCCATACATACGATGAGACAATATTGTTTAAAGGAAGGATCCAAATTGTAGAGGATAAGTAGGAAGATTTTCCAATGGCGCAAGATAAAACAATTCCTCGCCTTAAGGTGTTAAAAGGAATTCCTATACAGACGTTGGTTCCAAGAGAATGTAATTGAAGGAGATATTTATGATTTCAATTGTCAATATTGCTCTTTGATGATGACAAGAACACTTGATAGAATGAAAAAGGATTGTGAGAAGATAGAAGGATCAATAAAGGAGATACAATCAAAGATCCTCATGTCCTTGGAGGAATTATTTGGCCAAAAAATGAATGAAGATGACGGTTTGAATTTGGAAGAGTTGAAGGAAAAGGTGGAAGTCACTTACTTCCAAGGACTAGAGTCTATCAAAGAAAATCAATTGAACGAAATTCTTTCTTTCATGATTTTTGTTAATCATCTCCAAAGACAACAAGTAGAATGGAAGGAGACCATCGAAACATGCAGAGAGGAATTGGATGTGATAGAGTTACAGCTTGATGCTTTGCCAAGTGTCACCATGGAGGAGCTTAAATTAATTATGTCCAAGTTCATTGAATATGCCATCAAGGAAAAGAATAAAGTAAACATGCTTCTAGAAGATTTGTTATGATCCCATGTGGCAAAGAATTTTTCTATTGGCCCACAATTGGTGCTCTATTTTTCATTGTGCAGCATTTAATATATGTACGTGGTAGTTGCAATAAACCCTAGTTAGAGTTGCTTTGAATTATCTTGGTTGTTGATCTTGAATCAATCAAGGTTGTTGGTTGTACTTGAGGCCTCTATATAAGGCTTGCTCGTTTCATTTGTAAGAGAGACTTTTGTGAAATTGTTGTCGAAATAGTGCCAAAGTAATTGCAAATTCATTAAAGCTTGGTGAAGACTTGTGTTATTTAGGAGTGTGGCAAGGTTTCCTATTTCTCACTTAGTTAGAATTTGTTTATGTTGAGTAGTTGAATGAAAGAAATTGTTGATCATCAATGATGAAACTTCTTATGTTCACACCTTTTGTTACTTGTTGATTGCAAGTCACAATCTAAGGTTGGGGTGAAGTCATTGCAAAGCATAACTTCAATTACTTTATGCTCATTGATTTGCACATCTTGTGGTGTTGATGTGTATAAGTGATTTGAAAATCATTCACACATCCTTAGACGATTTGCATCAACTTTGCATAGTTGTTCTAATTGGCAAAGCAAAGTTTAGCTTGGTTTCACTTCATCATCGACAGTCACTTGCATTGGTAGGAAGTAGATTAGATTTCTAAACCCAATCTCTTTTACCCTTTATTTCAAAGCCATTGTTAGGATTAGTCAAAGTACTCAAATTGCAAAAACATCCGCTACTTGAAGAAATTTGATAGATTTGCATGAATGATAGTGTAAGTCCACATATGATTACCAGCATATCACATCATAAAACTGAGTTGTGTCCAACATAAAGTCGCATGTTCACAATGTAAACCTTAGGGTCGCTCTACTTGTTCACACAATTGCCATATTGTTTGGCATTCAAAGTTTCCTTGTTCAAGAGAGGAAAGAAGGAATAGAGATAGAAATTTTGATTCAGCTCTTGAACCAAAGAAGGACCTCTCTCACATTCAATGTTTCAGATGTGACAAGTATGGTCACTATGCTCAAGATTGTGTAAAAAGAACTAAACATCATGCTACTGCTACAAATGTTGATGAGGTGTCACCCAAAAAGGAATCCAGTGGCAACTCAGGGGGATTTCTATTCATCTCAGCTCTTTCAAGCAATGTTCCAACCGACAACATCACTCGGTTGATTGATAGTGGTGCTTCATGTCACATTACTGGATATCAAGAGCATCTTTCTGACTTGGTAGAAAGAGAAACCAATTATCAAGTGATAATTGGAGATGATGCGTAATATTCAGTGAAAGGTGTTGAAACCACTTCTCTTCATCTAGATTTCGGCATCCCCCTTCATTTGAATGATGTCTTGATTGTTCCAGAAATCTAATTTCAGCATTGGAGGACAAAGGGTATCAAGTTGCATTTTTTGAAGGAAAAGTTCTTGCTTGGCCAAAGACATCTAGCATCAAATATGCCTGTGTGATTGGTATTCGTCAAGAGAGTCTATACAAACTTTCTCTTTGTCCAATTCAAGCATCAGTGCATGACTCCATCAACTCAAGTGAGATATGGCATAGGACACTTGATCACTTACACTTCAAAGCTCTTCCATCCATGGAGAAGATGGTTACTGGTTTTACCAAAGCTCAGTCAGGAGCATGATGGCATTTGCAAAGGATGTGCACTGGGTAAGAATGTTAAAGGTTCTTTTCTAATTAGTGAAAGTAGATCAAAAGGAATTTTAGATCTAATTCATTCTGATTTATGTGGACCATGTTTGTGGCATCTTTGAGTGGATTTTGGTATTATGTGATTTTCATTGATGACTATTCTCGAAAGACTTGGATTTATTTCTTGAAATCTAAGGAGTTTGCTTAAGTACTTTATAGATTCAAAGAATTCAAAAGCTTAGGTTAAAAACATGTCTGGAAAAAGGATCAAGATTTTGAGATCCAATAATGGAGGTGAATACACTTCTGGAGGCTTTCCAAATTTATGTATTGGGGCAGAGATCAAGAGGAAGTTATGTGTCCCATACAACCCTCAACAAAATGGAGTTGCAGAAAGGAAAAATATATCCATAGTTGAGGCAGCCAAAGCTATGATTCATGATCAGAATTTACAAACTTTTCTTTTGGCAGAAGCTTCCAGAACTGCTATGTATATTCAGAACCAAAGCCCTCATCAAATATTGGAAAATATGACTCTTGAAGAGGCCTTACAGGTGTCAAACCTGAGATTGGTCATTTGAGAATTTTTCGTTGTCCTGTTTATATTCATGTGCCTAAAGATAAAAGATCTAAACTAGAACCATCAGGTAAGAAAGGAATATTTGTGGGTTACAGTGAGTCTTCAAAGGCCTATAGGATCTACATTCCAAGACATAAACAAATTGAAATCAGCAAGGATGTATCTTTTGAAGAGGAAGTAGCCTTCAAAAGATCAAAAGTGTCTTCCATGGAGATAGACAGCGAAGAACAAGATACACCTCGGGACATGGACATTTATCTTGATCATTCTCCTAAGATTCAGCGGGAGTCTACTGAACCTAAAGAGACTTTTGAACCAGTTAATCCCATAGAACCAACTCATGGGCCAAGTAATATTTCTATAGGTAGAAAGAGACCTCTATGGGCTAGACAAACTATATAAGAGGCAGAAAAATATGCAGCTCCTCATGGCACTTTTAGAGAAAGCAAGAGACCGCAACAATTTTCAGAATATGTGGCTTTAATGAGTCATATCATTGAGTCTGAGCCTTCTAGCTTTGAGGAGGCATCTAATCAGCAAGTGTGGAGAGATGTTATGTTAGAAGAATGCCAGTCTATCATCAAGAATGATGTTTGGGATGTTGTACCAAGGCCTAAAGAAAAATCAGTTGTGTCTTCAAAGTGGTTTTTCAAGATCAAGCATGCAGCTGATGGAAGTATTGAGAATTACAAAGCAAGATTTGTGGCAGGAGGTTTCTCTCAAAAGGAGGGAATAGATTATAAGGAGATGTTTGCTCCCATTGCCCATTATACATCTATCAAGACTATTATTGCTATTGCATTAGTTAAAGGTTGGAAGCTACATCAAATGGATGTAAAGACTGCATTTCTTAATGGTGTAATTGAAGAAGTGTTCATTGAACAGCCAAATGGTTTTGTGATTCATGAGGAGACTCATGTATGCAAATTGAAGAAGGCATTGTACGGCCTTAAGCAAGCACATCGTGCATGGTATGAAAGGATTGATCAATACTTGATGATCTTGGGATTCTCCAAGAATGATGCAGATTCAAATCTTTATTTCAAGATAGTTACTGGCAAAGCCTTGATAATGGTTCTTTATGTTGATGATTTATTTCTTACTGGAGAAGATAGTCTCATTGTCAAATGCAAGAAAGATTTAGCCTCCAAGTTTGAGATGAAGGATCTTGGTCTTATGCATTACTTTTTAGGACTGGAAGTGTGGCAAAGACCCAATGAGATTATCCCTAGTCAAGGGAAATGCACCATAGATATCTTGAAGAGGTTTGGGATGATGGACTGCAAGTCTATGTCTGCACCTATGGAAACAAATTTGAAGAAGTTGACAGATGTTGCAGCTAGCTCAAATTTGGTAAATCTCACCATGTGCAGGCAGTTGATTGGATCTTTGATGTATCTAGTAAATACTAGACTAGATATTTGTTATGCGGTGAGCGCTCGCAGTCAGTTCATGTGTGAGCCAAGACAAATTCATCTAGTTGCAGCCAAGCATATCTTGAGATATTTGCATGGCACAATGAGATATGGCTTGAGATATACTTCCGATGAAGATCTAAAGTTACAAGGTTATTTTTATTCTCATTGAATCAGGATTGTAGCTGATATGAAAAGTACCTCTGGATGTTGCTTCAGTTTGGGGTTTGCCATGATTTCCTAGTGTAGCAGGAAGCAGACCTTTGTGGCACAAAGCACTACAGAAGCTGAATACATTGCAGCATGTGTAGCAACTCGAGAAGCAGTGTGGCTTCGAAAGCTTCTTGGAGGATTGTTTGGTCAAACATTGGAGCCAACTGTGATTCATTGTGATAATCAAAGTTGTGTGAAGCTCTCTGTTAATCCAGTGTTTCATGATAGAACAAAACATGTGGAGATCAAATATCATTACATCAAAGATATGGTGCTAAGAAAAGCAATTCAACTCAAGTATATTTTGCACCGATGAACAGACAGCTAATATTCTCACCAAGCCCCTCTCCAGAGTGAAATTTGCACATTTTCGAGACAGGTTTGGTGTTGTGGAGAATGTTGCTCTTGCTGAGAGGGAGTCTCAGCATCAATGATACTTGTCATGTGTTAAAATGCATATTTCTCTGAGACAGACAAATATGAGGTGAAAGCCCTTGAGAGATGTTGCTTGTTCCACTCATGGGAGTAGCCATGGTGGACGTCATGTTGAGAGACTCCATAACAACATCACGTTGAGTGACTCTGTGATGAGCACTTGTGCATTTGTTTCTTTCCACACATGGGAGTAGCCATGTTGGACGTCATGTTGAGTGACTCCATGACGTTATCACATTGAGAGATTCTATGATAAAAATCCTTTCCACAAATGAGTGTAGCTATTGTGGGTGTCATGTTGAGAGACTCCATGACATGGATATCTAGAAAGATACCTCCCTAGCTAAGAGGGAGTATTGATGATATAGTTGCAGGAGATATCTCTCTTCATATTCAAATTAAATAAATGACTGTTAAAATCATCTCTGCATTATGCCACTGCTTCATATGTTGTTGAAATCGAAGCAATACAGTCACCACGACATGTATTCCTATATCAGCAGATGTTTTCCTTGTAACGGCAGTCTCTTCATTTCTCACAGAAGACTCTTCACTTGTCACGGCAGACTCTTCAATCAACACGGCAAACTCTTGGTTTCAAGACAATGAAGAGTCAGCGGTTTGCATGGTAATAGGTCAACTCTTTGTATCAAGACAATAAAAAGATTCCAACAATGAAGGGTTCGACTCTTGATGAGAAAGACAAGTTTATACGTTTGAGCAGCATTTGTATGGGGGCATTACTGTTACTGTTTTGATATTTTCTTTGTTTTGAGTGATCACATGTATGCAGTATTCTTTATTGTTTGCAGATACTAAGATGCTATGATATTTGCTTCATTTGAGCTAGTTGTCTGTGAACTGTAATTCAGACTCCTGCTTATTCATTAATAAAGTGTTTTTTTTGTGGCTGGGTTTTTCTCCCTCAAGTTGGAGGGTTTTCCCAGGATACTTACTGTGTTTTGTGCTCATTATTTGTTTTGTGTTGTTTATCTTAAATTCTGGTATAAAATCAACAAGGTCTATGTTGTTTTCGATCAGATTAATAAAGGAAACAAAATTCTACACTAATTCACACATAAGTACCCTGGGAAAACCTTCAACCTTGAAGGTGAAAAACCCAGCAAAGAATCTCTGAATATAATTATCAGAATGTTCAATGTCTGATTACAATTTGTCAAGATCAATATATATATATTGATCTGCAAAATATATGAATTGATATTTACTGTCAAACGTATCTCCAATACGTATCAATGTTTGTAATGCAATAAGTATATTCTTTGCAATATACTTGTTATGAATTCTTAAATATGTTTATACCCTCGAGGATATATCTTCTACTATATATGAATATCCTCTACGATACTGCGACCTCAATCTATATATGTTATCCTCTACGATAATATATATATATATATATATATACTGCAACCTTAATTATCCTCTGTGATAAATATATATACTGCAATCTTAATTATCCTCTATGATAATATATATCTTCAGCCAACAATCTGAATGTGTTTATGTCTTCTTTGATTTGTGTCTTGTACGTATTGTATAATTGTCTTCGATGTGTATTTGGGAAGACAATATGAACAATGTCTTATACCCGTGTGAAGAGTCAATTAGAATGGATCGCATCCATTCAATACATAATTGTGTCTCTTTGATAATCGCATAACTATTTATTATTCACTTCATCATTTGTTAATGATAATCATTGTTTTTGTTTAGTCTGCTTTAACAAATATATATAATAAGCAATAGATCTCAAATACGTAAGGCCAAAGGTCGATTATGTATTTGATGTTATCATCCCACAAGGAGACTCCCACGGATACAAACATCAACACTCCCTCTTATCTAGGGAGGATTCCTTGCTCATATCTGAGTCATGTAATAACATCCACCATGGCTACTCCTAGAGGGTGGGTCCATCATGGCTACTCCCATGAATGGAAATGTAAATGAATACAAGTGCACATCACAGAATCACTCAACGTGATGTCACCATCTTATCATGACATTCACCATAGCTACTCCCAGAGGGTCAATAAACAAGTGCACAAGTCAATGTCACCATCTCATCATGGCATTCACCATAGCTACTCCCAAAGGGTGAATAAATCAAGTGCAAAGTCATGGATTCTCTCTCTTGACATCCACCATGGCTACTCCCAGAGGGTGGAACAAGGGCTTTCACCTCAAACTTCTCTCTCGCAGAGAAGAATGCATAAACAAGGGCTTGCACCTCAAACTTCTCTCTCATAGAGAAGAATATATTAACAAGGGCTTTTACCTCATATCTCTCCCTCTCAAAGAGATATACACTACAAGGGCTTTCACCTCATATTTCTTGTAAATGCAAACTGAACTTATATCAAATCTAAATTGTTAGCAAATAATTTAAATTATATCTCTCATATATATATATACCTTTGTTGAGTCTGAGAAGTAATAATATTTAACTATTAAAATTGTTTGATGATCCTTCACTTATTAATTTATGTGACTTCACATTGATTCAATCTGCCATCTCATATATGTATGTTGCGGTGAATATGAAGAGTCACATCTATGATAGACGTGACTCCTCAGGGAGTCACGACTATCATAGGCGTGACTGTTCAACAAATCACATGCTGCTTAATGCTATTCGCAAGAGTCACGCCTATCATAGGCGTGACTGTTCAACAGATCACACGTTGCTTAATGCTATTCGCAGGGTCTTACAACCCGATATTAATCGGTGTTTAAACAATTAACGACTGACGGTGCATGGCATAAGTCGATGGTATATGATCGATACTTTAGAAAATCAATATCATTCGATATTATAATGTCATTTTAATAATTAAAAATAAAGGTATCAATATAATAATATTGATATTATTATTATTATTTATTTATCTTTTTATTATATTATAATAGATATAATCAATATTTTAAATATATCATATTAATATTAATAATAATGATATCAATATTATTATATTGATATTATTGTTATTATATATAAATTATAGTTGATATTCTATCTGATCGAAGCTACGATAATTAACACTCCCTCTTAGCTCGGGAAGATAAACATATCACAATAGTTTTTGTGAATATCTGTCTTATAATAAATCACTCAACTTATGAGATAAGTAATCACATATTACCTGTCTTGTGATATGAAGTATCACAAATCTCATGATACAAAGTATCTCACATCACATAACTCGTGATATGAATTATCACACATCTCGTGATAAAAAGTATCACATACCTCGTGATATGGATTATCACATATCTCGTGATAAATAGTATCACATATCACATACCTCGTGATATTGATTATCACATATCTCATGATACTAAAGGATATAATATGCTCGAGAACATTACATTCTCCTTATATATCCTAGTTATGGTATGTGCACTGACATTAAGTCACATAATGTCTACCATAACTACTGATATCAAGTCACATGATATCAGTCCACTGAACATTATAAAATCGTCACCTTACAATGTTAAATACAAGTGTTAGTTATCCAAAAAGTCGTCACCTTTTAGAAACATACACAGGAAGGGTAGGCCCATGAAGTCATAGTCACACATATGACAAAAGAAGTTTACAAATTAAACATCTTTAATATATTAGTACAAATCAATTAAAATTTACATTTCAATCATACCAAGCTTCTCTCTGAAGTGTTCAACTTTCACCTTGAGAAGAGGTTTGGTAAGAATGTCTGTTGTTTGATCTCCTGTGCAGATATACTCCAACTGAATTGCGTTCCTTTCTACCATGTCTCTCACATAGTGATAAGGAATTTCAATATGCTTAGATCTATCATGGAATACTGGATTCACTAACAGCTTGATACAACTTTGGTTCTCACAGTGGATGATAGTTGGATTCAGAGGTTTACTAAATAATCCCACAAGTAGTTTCCTGAGCCATATTGCTTCTCTAGCAGCCATAGATGTTGCAATATATTCAGCTTCTGTAGAACTCTGAGCTACTGAGGACTGTTTTTTGCTAATCCACGATATCATAGCTGATCCTAAGCTGAAACAACATCCGGAGGTGCTCTTCCGATCAGTTACGCTTCCTACCCAATCTGAATCTGTGAATCCATGAAGATCTAAGTCAACCTTCTCATACTTTAGGCCATAATTAATAGTACCTTGAAGATATCTCATTATATGCTTCATAGCCACAAGATGTATCTCCTCGGGCTCACACATAAACTGACTCAAGGCATTTACAGCATAGCAAATATCAGGTCTGGTATTAACTAAATACATCAAGGATCCAATCATCTACCTGTAGAGAGTGGGATCTGCTAACTGAGAATCTATTGCTGCTTCCTTTAGTTTATGAAGGTTTGTTTCCATGGAAGATGACATAGGTCTACAGTTCATCATACCAAATCTCTTCAATATATCAATACTGTACTTCCCTTGATTCAGAACAATACTATTTGATTTCTGCCAGACTTCAAGTCCAAGGAAATAGTGTAATAAACCTAGGTCCTTCATCTCAAATTCTGAGGCTAGTAATAAGGTGATCTTCTCCTATAATCAATAGATCATCAACATATAATATAAATATTAATATATCACCTTTGCTTTGTTTGAAGTAGAGATTTGGGTCTGCATCATTCTTTGAGAAACCTAATCCCATGAGATATTTGTCAATTCTTTCATACCAGGCCCTGGGAGCCTATTTAAGCCCATATAGAGCTTTCTTTAATCTCAAGGCCACATAACTAGAGAATCTCCTAGGTCTTTTAATCTCTTTGAAAGTCCCTGATGGAGCTGCATAAGTGTTTGCTTCTTCCATTGTTTTGGTAGCCCAAAGTGGTCTTCTTTTAGGATTTTCCAAAGATGTGATTTGTTCTTCATTTCTATCTTCCTCGGGATACTCCCTTTGAATCTCAAGAGTGGGATCCTCATCTAGATCTATGGGGGAAGTTTGAATTTCAGAATCAATAGAATTTCTAGCCCTTTTAAAAGCTATGTCTTTCTCAAAAATCACATATCTGCTTAGTTCAATTTGTCTCTGACTAGGCACGTATATTCTATAGGCTTTTGAAGTTTTTCTATAGCCTACAAAAATACCTTTTCTCCCAAAAGGTTCTAGTTTAGTTCTTTTTTCTTTGGGTACATGAATGTAGACAGGACACCCAAATATTCTTAAGAGACTAATGTCTAGTTTTATACCAGTGAAGGCTTCTTCAGGAGTTTTGTCATCAATATGGGAGTGAGGACATATGTTCTGAATGCAGACAGCAATACTAGAAGCTTCAGCCCAAAGTGGAGTTTCTATATTTTGATCAAGTAGCATAGCCTTAGCAGCTTCTACAATGGTTATGTTTTTCCTTTCAGCAACACCGTTTTGTTGAGGGTTATAAGGTACAGTGAACTCCCTCTTAATCCCAGCACTTTTACAAAATTCTTTAAAGATATCTGATGTATATTCTTTTCCATTATCTGTCCTTAGGGTTTTTACTTTTCTCTCAGAAGAATTTTCCGTAAGGGATTTGAATTCTTTGAATCTTTTAAGGATCTCCTGTGATTCTTTACATTTAAGAAAATAGATCCATGTTTTTCTAAAGAAATCATCAACAAAGATTGCATAGTAGAGAAACCCTCCTAATGAAGGTACAAACATGGGTCCACATAAATTTGAGTGGACTAATTCTAAAACATTATTTGTTTTGCTAGTACTATTTTGAAAAGACCCCTTAGTGTTCTTCCCTAAGGCACACCCCTTGCATACCCCTAAATTGTATTGTTTAAGTTTGGGTACACCTGTGACTAGTCTTTCCATAAAAGATAGGGCACAAAAATTGAGGCGTCCTAATCTTCTATGCCATATTTCATTAGAGTCTGCAACTTCGTGCATTAGGGCTACACTCATACAAATAACCTTGTCTATGACCTATGGTTTTAGCTTTCTTAATAGTAGAATTGTTTGGCCATGCCAACAATTTACTATCCATGAAGGTTACTCTATATCCATTATCCTCGAGTGCAGATATGGAGACCATGTTTCTTTTTATGCCAAGGACAAATAGTACTCCAGAGAGTTGGATTGAGATGCCAAATTTTAATTTGATGGTGCAAGTTCCAACACCTTTGACTGGATGTGCAGAGTCATCTCCAATTGTTACTTCCTCATCAATCTCTTCTAGCATGGAGTCTAGGAGTTCTCTGAACCCTATGATGTGTCTTGATGAACCACTATCTATAACCCAGGAGTTGGATTTATTTGATACTTGATTTGAAAGTGCAGAGTAGAATACATATTTCTCAGGTTCATGCTCCTTTTTGGATTTTCTTACTTTGGGATATGATGCTTGTTGCTTGGTTCTGTCAGGACATCTGACTGCATAGTGCCCATATTGATCGCACCTAAAACATTGGATGTGAGAAACATCTTTCTTGGATGAACCTTTTTCGGGATGGCTTTTCCTCTTCTTAAAGAATTTTTTCTTTCCTTTCTTGTGGGAGTTTGCATTCAAGACATGAAGATCTTCATCTACATTCTTCTAATTGAATCCTTTCTTTGTTTTTCTCGATTCCTCCTAAAGGCAGTCTGATCTTAATCGGTCAAATTTTGGAAATTTAGACCTTGCACTAATGCCTTGAACAAATGTTTCCCAGGAATTTGGTAGACCATCTAGGGCAATAAGTGTTAGCTCCTTACTTTCAATTTGGTATCCAAGAGTTGATAATTGATCCATTAGAGTCGATATTCTCATGAAGTATGCATTGATAGATTCTCCTTTGTTCATACTTATATGATTGATTTCTCTCTTAAGGGCCAAAGTTCTACTGGAGTTATTTATCTCGTATGTACTTTCAAGTGCTTTAAACATATGATACGCAGTTTCATATTTCGTCAAAATTTGTACAATATGATCTTTAACTCCAACTATGATTTTCATGGCTTTTTCATTTCCTTCAATCCATGTTGTTTTCTCAAGATCACTCTTTGGTTCTGGTTTATTCTCTTTCAAAAATGACTCAACTTTATTTTCTTTTAATATCATCATAATTCTGAATTTCCACGAGGAAAAATTATTTCCTCCTTCTAGCCTATCTTCAAATCGAATTACAATTGCCATAGAGGAATGTAATGTTCTTCAGATTAAATTTGAATTTCTCAAGTTCAGTTGCTGCTAGGATCCTTCCTAACTTGGCTCTGATACCATGTAAATGCAAACTAAGCTTATATCAAATCTAAATTGTTAGCAAATAATTTAAATTATATCTCTGATATATATACCTCTGTTGAGTCTGAGACGTAATAATGTTTAATTATTAAAACTGTATGATGATCCTTCACTTGTTAATTTATGTGACTTCACATCGATTCAATCTGCCATCTCAAATATGTATGTTGCAGTGAAGATGAACAGTCACGATAGACGTGACTCCTTAGGGAGTCACGCCTATCATAGGTGTGACTGTTCAACAAATCACATGATATTCGCAAGGTCTTACAACCCGATACTAATCGGTGTTTAAACAATTAACAACCGACGATGCATGGCATAAGTCGACGGTACATGATCGATACTTTAGAAAATCGATATTAGATATTATAATATGTCATATTTAATAATTAATAATAATGGTATCAATATCATAATATTGATATTATTATTATTATTTATTTATCTTTTTATTATATTATAATAGATATAATCAATGTTTTATATATATCATATTAATATTAATAATAATGATATCAATATTATTATATTAATATTATTATTATTATTATATATAAATTATAGTTGATATTCTATCTAATCGAAGCTATGATAATGAACATTTCTCTATCTCAGAGAAATATACACTACAAGGGCTTTCACCTCATATCTCTATCTTAGAGAAATATACGCTACAAGGGCTTTCACCTCATATCTCTCCGTCTCAGAGAAATATACACTACAAGGGCTTTCACCTCGTATTTCTCTATCTCAAAGAAATATACAATACAAGGGCTTTCACCTCGTATTTCTCTATCTCAGCGAAATATAAACTACAAGAGCTTTCACCTCATATTTCTCAATCTCAGAGAAATATACACTACAAGGAATCTTCATGGTGATGTGACTCCCTCTTAAGCTCCAAGTACTAACATCAACCTCCTGATCTTCTTGTCCAAGGTTGCCTCAGTAGGTTTGTCAGACTCCCTCTAAATGTTGATTCCTCCTCTTCGAAGAACCAGATTGACTTTAGAATAAGAAACCTTCTTAATCAACTTTAGAGATTGGCTCCTTCTAGGATGCCCCCTGGCAAGTTCCGCAATAGTAACAAGTTATGTAGATCTAAGTTTACAATTTCAAGCAAAGTGACCATCATTGTCACACCTAAAACAATGAGTGTGAGAGAGATCCTTCCTCTTCTTCGGTTCAAGGGCAGAATCTGATTCTCTGTTTCTATTCCTCTTGCATTTGCCTCTTTCTCTAGAAGTATATGTAGTAAGAACTTGATTTTCTACATCTTGATTGTTTTGCCCAACTCTCTTGCTATCAACTTGGACTTGATGGGGAGATTGGGATAGACTAGCCTAGTCTATGCTCCTTGATCCCTTTCTTGGATCACTAGGTGTTCTACTCACACCCTATGGTCTCTAGGACTTCCCTAGCTTGTGGAATCCCCTAACCTTGCCCAATCTAACCACCAAGAACAAGTACTTCTTCTCCTAAGCTCTCCTACACTCAACTTGGCTACAATCCCTTACATAAACTTATAAGGGCACAACTGCTTCCACACCCTCTCAGGTCCCAACAAGGGTGGAGATGTCTCCTATGGTGTTTTCACAACCTTCCATGTGACCACATTGGCTAGGGCAATCCATCTTCTTACCCGATTTCACCATTTACCCTCAAATCAGGGCTACAAGGAATGAGCCCCAATTAGGCCTCCATTACAGATTTATAGGGCTTTCACCTGCAAACAATGCCAAATCTTGGCTAACTTCCCAAAGAGACTCCTATTCATATACCCAGGCCTCAAGGATTTTTCTGGTTTTAGGACTCCAAGTGTCCGTACATTGCCCTAATCAAATATGAGGGTTTTTAAGGGTTTTTAGTCTTGACAGGGTCACTGAACTTGTTTGGTTTCTTTACTGCCTTGTCTGGATTGGTAGAAGCTCCTCCTTCTCACCAATGATGCTTCATTATCCCTTCTTCAAATCCTCCAAAGGATTCTTTCTACAATATCCACCCTTGCTCTCTATAACCTCTACAATCACGACCTTACCTAGCCGGGCACAGTCCAGGCTCGCCTAGGGCTTGGTCTCAAAAATGTTTGCTTGCTCTTTCTAGGGCCTTGCTTGAAATGGCACTATGTACAGGGTCTGTACTTCCATATCCCATGGTTCCATGGAGTTTTCACTGTGGGGATAGGAGCTACAGGCCCATCTTCACAAACCAGTCAAAATTGGACAGTGAACCTTGAGTTCCAAACTATTTACAAAAGCACACTCAAACTTGCAAGGAAATCTAATCTAAGAACTCAAAATGAAGGTTTATACACAAAGAAAGATTCACAACCCAATAGCAATCAAAAACTATCTATTAGCATTCATTCTTTTCTCCATTTGTGCAGACTGGCACACTAAACACAATCACAGTCCAGATTTCTCTTCACTCTGTCGTACTGTCTTGACAACCAACCCCACATTTAGGGTTTTTCCCAGCATATATGGTCTTTCCTCGGGATGTGTGCTTGAGTTAGGGCTTTTCACTGCAAGGCTAGGGTTATAACCCTTTAGAAGGAAAAGTTGCTATGCAACTTTTAAGCAGCTTTTCCAATTTTGCTCTTCCTTTGCTTTTAGACCTTTCTTAGGGCTTTCTTTGGACACACACATGCCAAAAGACCCCAAACCTCATTTCTAGACTTACATCCCATCAAAGACCAAGTGACATCAGGGTGACATCATCCACTGAGTCCCTGAGCATTTACAAAAGACTAAGCTAGACTGTGAACCTAGGACCCAAACTAGGACCTAAACAAACTCACTGAGCTCATGGCTCTTATTATAATTACATGGCTTCATCAAGAAGCAGAAACACAACAAAATTTAATGGTGGGAGCCCTTAGAAGGGTGCTCCTGCACCATGACTCTTCTTGAATACAATCAGCTCGAAGATGATTAAACTTGGTCAACTTAGATCTCCCACTAATGCCTTAATAATGAGCTCCCACGATAAGGGAAGACCATTTAGTGCCAACATAACAAGGTCTCTATCTGCAATTATGTCCCCAAAAGTGCTTAACTGATCTCTCAAATCAGCAATCTTCAAAAAGAAAGAGATGACAGAATCTTCTTTTTCGCCATATTACTTTCCACGAAATCAAGAAGATCATTCTCCTCTAATGCAATGAGTACCCTGGGTTTCCAAGAGTTGAAGTTTGAGGCTCCATCAAGCCTATCTTCTACCTTGACACAGTTCACCATCTTCTCTTTCCACACAAATGCTCCTTCAAGGATCCGCCCCCAAGATGAAAAAATTTATTTGACTGCTTAAATAAATCTGATCAAATCTTTTCTTAGACCCGCTCTGATACCATGTTGTTTTTCAATCAGATTAATAAAGGAAACAGAATTCTAAACTAATTCACACAGAAGTACCCTGGGAAAACCTTCAACCTTGAAGGTGAAAAACCCAGTAAAGAATCTCTGAATATAATTATCAGAATGTTCAATGTCTGATTACAATTTGTCAAGATCAATATATATATATATATATATATATATATATATATATATTGATCTGCAAAATATATGAATTGATCTTTACTATCGAACGTATCTCCAATACATATTAATGTCTGTAATGCAGTAAGTATATTCTCTGCAATATACTTGTTATGAATCCCGAAATATGTTTATACCCTCAACGATATATCTTCTGCTATATATGAATATCCTCTGCAATACTGCGATCTCAAACTGTATATGTTATCCTCTGCGATAATATATATATACTGCAATCTTAATTATCCTGTGTGATAATATATATACTGCGATCTTAATTATCCTTTGCAATAATATATATCTTCAGCCAACGATCTGAATGTGTTTATATCTTCTTCGATATGTGTTATGTGTGTATTGTATAATTCATAATTGTCTTCGATGTGTATTTGGGAAGACAATATGAACAATGTCTTATACCCGTGTGAAGAGTTGATTGGAATAGATCGCATCCATTCAATACATAATAGTGTCTCTTTGATAATCGCATGACTATTTATTATTAACTTCATCATTTGTTAATGATAAACATTGTTTTTGTTTAGTCTGCTTTAACAAATATATATAATAAACAATAGATCTCAAATATGTAAGGCCAAAGGCCAATTACGTATTTGATGTTATCATCCCACAAGTTGACTCCCGCAGATACAAACGTCAGCAGTCTATAGTCTTATATTTGACACAATCTAGCACAAAGCTTCAAATTTCAATAACGATTACTGAGCTAATTTGTTTACTGATCAATTGGATATTATCCCTAGCTCTGCCAACTATTATTGCAAATTGGTCATCCCTTAGCAGGGCCTCAATACAATCTGTTTGGGATCAAGTTGCTCAATTCTTTTGGCCATTTCTGTCAGGCTGTGACTTAATGTTATTGCTATAAATTTCATAAGAATTCATGGTTCATAATCACTGAATGTAATTTTCTAACCTTATAAAAAATAATATTTGGTTTTGCATGAGAAGCAAACCCCTGCGTTGTAAAAGAAAATTAAAAATTGGGCAGATAATTCAAAATTTTATTACAAATGTATTAGAGCCAGATCCTGACAGCCTGTGAAGGAGAATAACTGAATACAGAAACCCATATGCAAGTGCATGCCCAAATGGCAAAGGTGTAGGCAAAATCTGATTGACAAAAAAAAAGTGTTTTATTTATGTGCTGGATGGTATGGCTGACTAGCGTGTATTTTAAACACATTTATGTCCTGAGTTGCATGGCTTACTAGCATGTATTTAAAGTGACTTAAACTCATATATAGGTAGCATGTCCGACCATATTTATCAAAGATAATCATTTATATTTATAGAAGGGCACATCAATTCCCAATAGTCGTGCCCCTTCAAACTCGAGAGCTCTATTTATAATAGGAGCAATGACAAGGTAAAGGAAAATCAAGTCCAAAATAACAGAAATCAACAGTTGAAAGGCAAGAATTATATGTACGTAAAATGTACCTAGGGTTTTCTGATTGGACACGTAAAAAAATGTTGTGTATTCTACTGTTCTCTGAGAGTTCCAGCCCATATGCAACCTTACCGATCTTCCATATGTTATTGTATGATCGATAAAAGTGTGGCTTCAACTTCTCAGCTCCGAGTGAAGATTGCCTATATGGCTGCAATCTCAAAAATACCATGTCTCCCACTTCAAAAACCCACTCAATTCTGTGGCAATCAGCATACATCTGTTGTTGGTTTTGGGTCTGTCACAATGTTCTGCGGGGACGAGTTAATCCCCCCCCCCAAAAAAAGAAAACCTTGTGACCCTTGTACGGGGACATTTCTAAGACTTGTCGACTTGGGGAAATGTTCCCCCCATAGAAACACCACATATGCCACCCCCATTGGGATGTTACTAGGTTGCTTGCTACAAGGCACGTGCCATACATACTGATTGCAACCTTTAACTTTGTGCTAACCTATGTCACAAGGTTAGCTAAATCTTTGGCTTGAAGTTCAAAACTCGGCGAACTTGTAAAAACATAATAAAATTCATTGAAGTTCGTCTGAAATTTGTATGCTAAAAATGCTAAGTTCGTCCAAAGCCACAATACAACAGTGATCAGCAAGAAAAACAGGTAGGGCACAACAAATTTGCAGGTCTGGAGATGTGACACCACAGTAGTCTAATTTGTAAAGTCGTGATAATGGCAGAGGTCTGAAGATTTGCGACTATAAAGAAATGAAGGAATTTTACGTATCCAAGATAAAAAGCAATCAAACAATTTTTTTTTTAAATGAAATTTTCAACCAATGATTTTGTACTTTTACAGTGACAATAGTAAAAAATCATACATTTTTTAACTTTCTTATTAATTGTATGTCGTTTCAATAGAATAAAATTTAGTAATTTTTTAATTTGTTTTTTAAGTTAAACTAAAAATTAATATATTTTTTATTTTATTTTTTTAAATAAGTTTAATATTTTTATTTTATTTTTTATGGTTTAAAATTAAAAAATTAAATGATTTAATTTTTAAAACAAAAATTAGTGATTCATTTATTTTTAAAAATAAAATTTAGTTATTGTTTTATTTTATTTCAAATCTATAATGATTTCAAATTCATTTAGTAATGTCAAACTTTTTTGATAATTTTGTGGGCATATTACTTAATTTTAAAAAACAAAAATTATATAAAGCAAATTGAATGCCATTTTTTTTCAGCGGAACCTCATCCAAATTTTATTGTTGCCAAACTTGAACTTGAATTCAAACCTTGTGACTTAGGTCATAACTAGTTTGCCTTTCATGGGGCACTTGTAGAGATGTCATATTGCAGATTTTCCCTTGAAGATTTCAACTCACCTCAATTTGTATATCAGCACCCCCACAGCCGCTTTGTCATCGTTCCCTTGCCATCTCCCAATTTATGCCCTTGGTCCCCACGTCCCCCCATCAAGAAAATCCATGGAACCATGGTCTATTGTAAGTTGTCTTTGAGAGCATTCAAAATGTCCATACTCTATTGCACCACATCTCTCACCCAAGGCAGTAAACAATCTGAAAGAATCAAATCCATGAATGGAGTAGCATCATATCCATAAGTGTCTTGAAAGGAGTTGTACCAATTGACATGTGATATGTGGTGTTGTAGCGATACTCTCCAAGGTGCAGCCACTAAATCCATGTGGTTTGCTGCCCTGTAACATAGTTCCTCGAGTAGTCTGCTATCCATTTTATCACAATTTCAATTTGCCCATTAGTTTGCATATGATAGCTAGTGCTTGGGGTTAATTTAGTATCTGTCAATCGAAAGAGCTCTTGCCAAAACAAGTTGATAAACCTGCTGCCCATGTCCCTTACAATGTTCTTTGGCAAGCCAGGTAGTCTAAAAATCTCTCTAAAAATCAGATCAGCAACTTGTGGAGCCTTTTGCTGTTAAGAAATTGCATGAAAAATAACCATATTAGGTGAGCCTATCAACAACCTCATGGATACAATCCTTATCTTGTATGTTTGGCAACCCTGTAATGAAATCCACCAAGATGTTCTCCCGTTTCTGATTTGGAATGGACAGAGACTGCAACAAACTAGCTCGAAATACATGCTCTATTTTATTCTGTTGGCATACGAAACTCTTTCTAACATCCTACAACACATCATTTTTGAGCCTTTTCCATGACAAACATTCCCTTGCTTGTATGTCTTGCAGAAATCTTGATGACCAGCAAGTGGTGTGGCACAACATGCCCTCAAAATCATTTCCTTCAACTTGGATTTTGGTATAAGATAAACCTCATGTTTGTAAAGAATGAGCTCATCGACCATCATCTTGCAATTTCCCATTCAAAATTTTAGTGGCAACTGCATTCTTAGCATATTTAGCCATTATGGCAGCCTTCCAATCAGTAGCGAAATTCTTTCCTTCAACTTGGATTCTGGTATAAGATACACCCAATGTTTGTAGAGAATGAACTCATCGACCATCTTGAACCTATTATCTTGCAACTTCCCATTCAAAATGTTAGTAGCAACTGTATTCTTAGCATATTTAGCCATTATGGCAGCCTACCAATCAGTAGATATATCAGTTATAGAGTAAAAATAGGACTTCCTAGAGAGTGCATCAGCCACCACATTGTTCTTTCCCTTCACATGCTCAATATCTAAATCGTATGCTTGGAATTTACTTACCCATTTCAGCTATATATCATTCAAATCCTTCTGATTGAGAAAGAACTTAAAGTTAGTACGATCCATTTTGACAACAAACTTCCCATAGACCAAGTATTGCCAGATTTGGCTAGTGCATGCATGATGGCCAACATATCCTTGTCATAAATAAAGAAACTTCACTTCTTCTCTTTGAGCTTCCTACTCTCAAATGCTATGGGGTGTCTATTTTGCATCAAGATTGTCCCAATACCCTCTCCTAAAGTGTCACATTCTAAAAAAAGGGAGTGAGAAGTTCAAAATATCCAAAATAGGGCATGAACTCATTACCTCCTTAAGTTTATCAAAAGTTTGTTGTGTTGTTGGCTTCCAAGAGAATGCCCCTTTCTTCATCAAATTGGTCAATGGAGCTACAAGTTGTCAAAACCCTTTCACAAACCTCCTATAGTAGCTGCAAAGTCCCACAAATCCCCTCAAATGTGATAAATTCCTTGCTCTAAGCCAATCCTATATCGCCTTGATCTTATCCTCATCCACGCTAACCCCTTGGGTGCTAATCTTATGCCCCAAGTATAATATTTTAGTCAACCAAAACTCACATTTGGATGCTTTAGCATAAAATGAATGCTGCTCAAATATGCCAAGCACCTCATCTATATGCTTCAGATGATCCTCCCATGTCTAACTATAAATCAGAATGTCATCAAAGAAAGCCTATACAAATTTCCTCAACGTTGAAAGAACACTTAATTCATTTATGACTGGAAAGTGGTAGGTGCACTGATCAAACCAAATGGCTGACCAAAAACTCACAATGCCCATAGTGAAACCTGAAAGTTGTTTTGTGCACATCCTCCTCTCTAACCCTTATCTAGAGATTTCATGGTCGTAAATCAATCTTGGAGAAGTACCCCGCACCATGAAACTCATCTATCAATTCATCAATCCCAAGTATGGGATAGCAGTTATTGATTATCTTTTTGTTGAGTGCTCTATAATCAATGCACATCCTCATAGTCCTATCTTTTTTCTTAACTAATACCATACATGGAGCAAATGGGCTAAAACTAGGTTGTATGTGACCCATATCCAATAACACCTTAATCACCTTTTCAATCGCTTCCTTCTATCTCCCAGGGTGACAATATGGAGTAGTGATGATTGGTTTTGCTCCCTCCTCAAGCTCATTCACATGCTGAAAACATCTATCCAATGATAGACCAAGAGGAATGTCACTAAATACCTTGTGTTTTTTTAAAATGGATTGAATATCAACATGGTGCAATCTCCTATCCTTGGAAGGACTTGTATCTTCAATCAAACATCTAGCTACCTTGTGTTTTTTGAAAATGGATTCAAAATCAACATGGTGCAATCTCCCATCCTTGGAAGGACTTGTATCTTCAATCAAACATCTAGCTACCCACACAATCTGATCTCTATAAAAAGCTCTCTTCATCCTCTTGGTTGAAACCATCATAGGGCCCCCATTGGAAAGGCCATAAAGAACTACCTTCTTCCCATTAGATTTGAACTTCAACTCCATAGTTTGATAACCATGTATATTCACCAAGTGTGTGTGGCCATTGTGCATCCAAAACCAGCTTTGTATCCTCCATACCAATCACATAGAAATTGCCTTGCATCTTGTATCCCCCTAAAGTCAACTCCAATTGTTGAATTCTTCAGTTGTAGAGAAGAGTACACTTGTTTGCCAATGTAACATTAAACCCTTCAAAGTCTTTTGTCTTCAATCCATCCTAGTCACTAGCCCTTCTTCAAAAAAATTGTGGGTAGCTCCACTATCAAGACTCCTCTAACATGGAAAGCAGGATATCTAGGTGCCCTTGATAGTGCTGCAAGTGTAGCCCTAGATGCTCACCTCCTTGGTCCTCATGCTCAACCTCATCCACAGCTACCTCAAGCTCAAGCTCATCATCATCTAAATCCTCATTGGAGACCACCTCTCTACATAGTGTATTCACCCCTTTCCCAAGCACCTATGGCTTGGCTACCATGGATCTCCACATGTGAAACATAAAGTTCATTCTTGGATAGCTCAATTTGGTTTGGCTTAGGGGTAATGCCTTGGGTGAAGATATGATGCTTTGATGAGGCATCTTTGGCAAAATAGGAAGTGCCTTCTTTGAATAGAATATGTCCTTAGTCACTGAATCCTCTAAATTTAGAGCTCTCTTGATAGCTTCTTGCAAAGAAATTGGCTCAAATGCCCTTGTTGAGCATTAAACTATCATTCATGTCAAAGGATTCAATGAAAATTAAATGCAATTGTACTTAATTTCACGTGTTTGATAGTTACAGCAATTTTAGTTGCTTCTAACATGACATGTTTGAGCATTTGAGTTCTGAAAGGATAGAGACAAGTCATCTGGATAGCTCTCTTGCAGAATGTTAACAATATCATGGTACAGCTATTATAGCTATTGAAGGTGATCGAGAAGTATCCACAGTATGTTTTTGAGGTTTGTAACCTAAACAATGTGCACACACTAGCAACTTGTTTTGTACAGCGTTCTACCACAATAATGTTCTATGGTTTACAGTTTGGAAGTTAAATTGTACTGTGTATAATGTGTCAAATTCCAAAGTTGCACAAGCTAAGCTTCAGCCTATAAGAAAATAGTAGTAAAATAATGATCACTATCACAGGTCACATCTGCAATAATATATGCATCTAAGTATTACATTATGTGCTAGCCATATGAAGCGTGAGGAAGTTCATTCGGGCCAAATGAGTATGTGTTGGATAACACATAGCATGTCCTTACTCCTGGAATAACATGTGGGCTTTGAGACCTAGTCGACTAAACATTCGATTGATGGTTTTGCAAGTTGTTGACTTGCAAAAAGTCATTTAATATGTTCGAATGGTAACCACAACTTAAATGCTTAGATATCAAATTCATTTCAAGATGTGGAGTTGTCCGAAAGTTGCGGTTGAGGTGTGAGTATGTGGGTGATGATGTTGAATGAGTAGCATGACAACAATGGCAACACTTGCTCAAATTGTCTACTCAATTGTTGTGCGTGGTTTCATTTGAAGATTTTATGCTCATCATGGGGATGTTCCAGAAGTTGATCAAATCAGGAAGAAGTTAAGTATTCAGCTTTGAAGGTCCGAACATAGCAGGATTTCAAGACCACTCCATCCCTCATACACCTTGGAGGCTGGTCATCCTCCTCAATCAAACTCAGGAGCACTCATTCGCCTCTCAGACCACAAGCATGGCAAGATCTCCAATCCATCCATCTTAAGGTGGCATGCTTGATAAGAAGTATGAAGATTGCCTTCCTCAACAAGCCCAAGAGCATTCATTCACCTCCCAGCCCATGTGCATGGCAGGACCTCCAATCCATCCATCTCAAGGTGGTGTACTTGATGAAGAATGGCCAGTATTTCAACTCTCATGAACTCAGAAGGCTGGTCGTCCTTCCTATTTGCTAGACATTTCTAATAAATTCTAAATAGATTGCTAAAGGAATTTTTTATATGAATTTCTAATAAATGCCTTTAATGAAGATGCAATATATATATATATATATATATATATATATATATATATATATTCACTGTCTAAGATTATTCTCAAAATTGAATTTCTAAATACTTTTCTTTATTGGAAATCACCATTTATCTCACATATATATTTTATATCTCAATTTCCACTTGATTTCAAAATTTTGTAATTGCTCCAATGATGCCCCTCTCAAATGAGATTTCTCTACTTTTATATCTCCAATAGTGGAGGGAGTCATACCCCTTCATTTGAAAAAAGGGATACCTCCCTTCATGAAGTGCTGCATGAACAAAATGTTTGTTAGTTGCTGTCTTAAGACATTTTAGTTGGCCCGTAAATAGCTGAATTGAAATCTTTTCCCTAAAATTTGCATATGATGCAAGATACGAGGTTTTTTCTGTCCTGCGGGAACAGAATCAGACTTCATAGAGCTGTGTATGACTAGCAATCAAAGGAAGGTAACCCAAGAGAGTGCTACTTCAAAGACAGTTTCAGGAGTTTGAAGATAGTTCAAGGGAAAGGTCTCATTGGGATGTTCTCACTGATCAGAGATTGAGGAATGTTGAAAGACATGACACATGCTAGGAAATATTCATCCTCTCCAATTGCATTGGCTCATTTGCAAGTGAGCATCAATTGCAAGGGTTGCAACCCTTTTCTTTGAAATATCGTACAGGGGTACAGTTGTAGGAGGTTTTCATCTCATGTTTGGGCAAATAGAGTGTAACTGTACAATGATTACTTAAGATCTAATTATTTTAGTTAGTCTGCAGTGACATGAACAGGGGAATCACGATCACTTAAACTAGACTGCTATCTGGACGATGATATTGATAAAAAAAAATTGTAAAGACGTGCAAGATTGCCAAGTCTATTAGAACTTTTTAGTTCTGTACTTTTCTAATCTATTTAATCCCATTTTGACTGTGTATGGGTTCACCAGGCCACATGACAATAATTTTAGCATTGTTGCAGATCCATCTAGGATACTTAATTGATGACCTACTTTTTTGTTACTACCTGCTCCACAAAGTGGCTGCAATACAGAACTTTATATAATATAGTGCCCCTCATAACCAGCATATGCCGCACTACCATTAACTATCTACATAATTCCCTGCTATTACCCTAAACCCTCAAGCATGCTAATTGAATTTCTCAATGGTTGCAGTTAACTTGAACTTGATTTTCTTAAGTGCCTATTCACTGCTCAGCTTTTCTAATGTGTTTTTCTGCAAACACCATGTTTTAAAATAATTTCCAAATCCAGTCGCGGGCACTAAATGATGCATCATGTCAAAGTTTCAGCTATTCCTTGAATTTCTCAAGGGTCTACTTGCCTTTTTAATGTTTTTTTTCTGGGCGCAATTCTCTGAAGGGAATTCTTCATTTTATGAAAGGCTCACTTGATTTGCTAAAGCTTTTTATGGTTGCGAAAAATTGCAACACCTATTTGCACAAATAGCGAAATGAAAATGATCCACAATAAATTGAATCAAATATCACCGCACCTAAAAAGACAAACGACACACATCACTTCTAAATCTGTCATCCAGCAAAGCAACAGAATAAATGACACATACCTTCAAAGAAAAATTAAGTGCAACAGATGGGTAATACCGAAGCACACTGCTGCCATTGCCCCTCCACAGAGAAAGCATGCCCTCGTCTCTGACAGTCCTGAGAATGCAGTCCAACATTCCCTTAAACCTTCTGTGTTTTCCTCCTGTAATGGCGAGATTGCTCTCTTGGGTCTGCAAGAGCAATTTGGCCCTCTCTACGGGAGCCACAATTGTATGTGCTACCCCACCCATTAGGGCACCTGCCAACAAATCCCGTGGAAAATTTGTCCATGCTTCTTCTCTGCTCATAATTACTCTGTCTTACCGCCACCTCAATACAAATATATTGAATTTATGCTCGTCATCATCAACAACAACAGGAGGATCCTGTCCATGACCTAAAACAGCTACTCCAATAAAGTCGTAAAACTGCAGCCCTTCGCAATAAAAAGATGAACGAGTACAGGAAAACTATATATAGGGAATGTCATTGTCGTGGTGCGCTTAATTTTCATGTCTATCTTAACCACTTCTTTTCTCCACATTTGGTTTGACTTCCCAACAATTGAAATTAAAACAAAATACTGCCATTGGAATCTACCTTTTTGGGCCTTCACTTCTCCATCATTACTTACCCTTCTCGCGCTGAGAGACCATGGAAGCTGTCTACGTTTTATATTTTATTTGTTTCTTTCTTTTAATATGAAATTTTGTAAGGCATTTGTTAGTACTTGTGGATAGGCTAAGCAAGTACTATTGAATTCGTTTTTGAGTTTTTAGTGTTAACTTGTGAGCAATTAGAATCTTTTAAATGTAATTTGTAATAAATTTCATATTTTATAAAGTTAGATGCAATATTTTTAACTTTATAATTTATCAAAATCATTTTTTTATCATTTGATTGGCTAAATCATTTGAAGTCTTATTACAGAAATGAACCAATTAAAATTTACCACGTTTTTATTTATTGTATACTTTTTATTTAATATAATGAAAATGCATTGCTCCTTCCATATTGCATAGTTTTCTGCTTATATAACTCACTTTTTCTAATGTAAATATATGATATAATATAATATATATTTATTCTCATTTATATATATTTTTAAAATATTTTAAAATTTATTATATGTAAATTATGCATTAATAAATATTTAGGTAAACAAATGTGTAAATAAAAATAATATATATTTCTATTATATAATCTTCTAAGATAAATTATTATATATTATTATTATAATATAGATTATAATATAAATTAAAATAATAATATAATATTTATAATTATTGTACATTCTAAATATATTATATTATAATTATAATTTATGTATAATATAATAATACAATATTATATATACAATAATATTAATCATATGTAATAAAAAATATATATCAATAAAATAAAATTAGCACTATTGTTATATTTACAAATAAAATTAAAATTAAGGTTTATATAATTATAATTTTAAAATTTATTTATTACTACAATTATCATTATATAATTAATTAAAATATCTTATATATTATAATAAATTTATAAAAATTAAGATTAAATTTATATTAAAAATTAAAATTAAGATTAAATTTATATTAAAAATTAAAATTAAAATTAATTACTAAGGCAAGTACTTGGCCACTATGTGGCACTTGTTTTTTTATGTGGAATCTGATTATAGTTGTGAGTCCTAAAAATAAAATTTTAAAATTCATCTAAAATTTTATTATGAAATTCGTAATAATTGAATTTATTTGTATTAAGTGATCTTAATATCTGTTGGTAACCATATATCTTGTTATCTCTAACATTTATATCCAACGCAAAATGATTCAGTAACTAAATATAAAACTATTGTTTGTTATTATAAGAACAATACATTATTATTCCAAAACTTCTTCTATTCAACTTTGTATAATGATAAATATTTTGTAAAACCTTTCACATTTTATGATAAAAAAACATGAGGTATTTTTTGTGCTCACCTCTTATATTTGTGATAAGACAAACGTGTAATATAAAGTACTCTAATGTAAATGTATTGTCTCCCCAATAGTTGTTCATATAGAATAGATTTTTTCTACCTAACAATAATACTTATTTAGTGAACACATTATTTAATAAATTACATGTTTATATTGGATAGTTATGATCTTTTAATATGAAGAAAAGAATAATTATTTTCTTTGTTAAGGAATGTATTTATGTTTTTTTTCTGTAAGAGATTCATAAGCTCTCATTTGCTCATGTAAGGGCCCTTCTTGAAACATTTATTCATTTCTTGATTTGCATTAAAACTAATATTGATTGTATTTTATATAAATACATTACAAGAACAAAACATAAAATCACAAGTATTATACCAACAATAGTATCCCACCCAACTATTGGCCCCTCTTCCCTATCAAAACTTTGGAATAAGTTTCAAATGTTAAGAAATAATGTGTCAATACCTATTTTATTTAATCCAATTCCTGTATAACCCATAAGAGAAAAGCATGTATACAAGTCTATATAATAACCATAATGCATAGATCAAATAGACAAACTACAATATAATACAAGATGTACCATGGGAAACCCTCAAGAGGAAAAAATCAAACCTCCAAAAGTATTCATACTTTATCTATCATTACATATTTACAATGAATACTTCTAAAGCATCAAGCCTCTACAATGTATCTTTCATGTATTCAAAAATGAATCCGCATATCCCATGCCACATTTCACATATGCATTGCTAAGAAAGACTTAAAAATATGACAATACACTTGTCTAACCAACCTTAATTGCTACATGTGTATTCTTGTGTAGACATAAGCTTGCACAAATACAACCAAGTGGTAAAGTAAAACCATGTGACTCAAAATCATAATTTCACAAAATCATTGACCCCTCATTTAGTATTGGGTATTAAGTTTTTACTTTATTAATTTATTTCCTTAAATTTTAAACTATTATCTTGTGTCTCCCACACATAAAATAATTATCCAATGTTGCAATACAATTGACAAGTGGTCTCTAAATAATTGTCTATTGTGGTCTAATCTCATCTCATGTATCTACCATAACTAAATAATTATTTTATTACAACCTTGGGTAATCCCACAATAATGGGTCCCAATGTATGGATATCAAATAAAAAATTAACTCGGAGGAAAAAAAGATTGTATTGAGCTTCATTCAAAGACAAACCTTCAAGAAAGGTGTTTAAAGGGCCTTCATTCGAAGGTCCTATGCACAACAATCTTTGAACAAAGGGTTTATTTTACTTATTTTCTATTAATTAAAAATAAATCTTCAAGCGAAGGTGACCTTCACCCAAAGGTCTTTTTTATTGTTTCCTAGTAAAGTATATGTTGTGAAACCCACATAGTGACTACCATTTTACTCTATCATTTTCATAAAGAATCGTGAAGGTAGACCAATGTATAGTGAACATGGGAGGTAGGGTGATTTTGCAACAATTTCTTGCCACATGGGTTTGCACAAAGGTGCCATGTCAATGTGTTTGTCACATGGGTTTATATGAAGGTATCACATCAATATTATTTGGGACAAGTATGCCCCTCTATCTCACCGTTGAATTCTTATTTCTATTGTATAAAGCCCAATGATCCTAGTTCTTATTACTTCCTTAGTAAAACACCTAATAACCCTAGTTCATTTAAATACTAGTTTGTAAATTGATAAAACCCCAATTCATTTTAGATTTTCACTATATTTAAGTCCAAAATTGTAAAATGAATTTCATGTGTGCACTTGTGTTGAGAAATTAAACCCCCTAATAAGTATCCTTGAAAAGTTTGATATGGCTTGTGCAAATAGGAATTGTTATGTGTAACATTTAGTGATGCTATGAGAACTAGTGTGATAAGGCACGTGGCATGCAAAGAAGTCATAATACTCATTGGTAAATTATCCAAAGGTTTCTCATTTTATTGCATGATTATTGAAAATTCACTCATGATGTTTGAGGATTTAAAATTTTCCTTCTATGTAATGTTGAAAAAGACATCCTAATTTGAAAATGTTTGGTTATCCTTATTACTCCATCCATTTTTTTGCCACTAGTTAGACATTGAATGGACATTTGAAACATTATGAAGCAAATCATCTTAATATCAACAAGTTAATTAATGGATAATTGTAGACATTGAATGGACATTTGCAATATTATGAAGCAAATTATCTTAATATCAATAAGTTAATTAATGGATAGTCATGCTTCAATATATCATATATATGATGACAAGGTATTAATACATTCAATTTTGACTTAAATTTTGAAGGAATTTCAAAGTTGTGTGAACCATTTGGAGGTACATAATGTAGTTATAATCTAATTAATGAAGTCACAATATTACATGTAAAGATTTATTGGTGTTACATTTCCAATACAATACTGATTATTCATTAACTATGTGCTAATCTACCTTTGGTGCATGTTCATCAAATGTTTTTCTTTGATGAATAACCGAGATTTCATAAACTAAACCAAGTGTGCATAGTTCCCTTAAATATTATGTATGTTTGCACTAACATGAAACAATATCAAAATATAATTAATGCCAATGATCAAATCCCTAAGGTGAAGTTGAGGAAGATCCTACAAAGTAGCTAGTAATGTAAATAGATTATAGATGCATAGAGGAAAATAGGCATGTGAATCAAAATACATTAAATGCAAAATTCTTATGGTTATATGTCACATCCATTAATATTGAATAAGAGAAAACTATAAAGGGTTTAGATGAGAATCTATTTATTTCTCTTCCACTCTAGTACTCGTTGACAAGTGTCTAATGCATATGAAATATCACCACATCTCTTAAGTAGATAGGATGATAATGGATTTCAAATTATATGGTCCCCACTAGATCACTATGATATGTGTCACAAATACTTCCATGTATTGGATGTGTGTGGTTTCATTTGTATGATCATTCAAGCGGTATAAATGTTTTTATGTAGCCTATATGTATGGAAGGATTGTATGTAGTCATTGATGTCCCATTTGTTGTACATGTATGATCTAATTGGCCATTATCATGTCTATCCATGTATAGGACCACACAATGTACATAAGCATTACTACATAATCAACCACTAGAATTACATTGAAAGGTGTGAGATCATTATTGCATGTAGGTGCACAAGTATTATTTTGTGCACATTAAACATATTAGGTTTAGACTTGGACATTATAAATAAGAAAGATTAAAATCATAGCTAGACAAATTAGATGTGAAAGGAACTCTTTCATAAAGGGTATAGATCAATACTTTATAATCATATACTCATATGTGCAACTAAAAAGATTAATTTCTTTGTGCAAGATGACAAGGCAACTAGAATGGTCCACATAGCCATCTATAGACACATATAGTAGTGATATATGTGAGATTAGGCTAGTAAACTACACATAATAGAATAATAAAAGAGATAAATTGCAAGAACAAAAATCAAGATGGATATATTGAGTGGATTAATGAATGGTGTGAGTACCTTAAGAGAGAAGTGGAGGTATATATAGGAAAATTATCCTACCTACCACCCTGCCTAGGAAAAATACCACATAAGGAAAAATCCTTTCCATATGAGATCCACATATGCCAACTAGGAAAGATGACAAATAAGAGCCACTTTTGTACCTAATAATGATTAACATGCACCACCCCTTGCCCCTCGCCCCCAAGCTAGCTTATGCAAGTAGAAAAGAGTGGGTCTTGTTATTAAAGCCTGAGAAGGCACCCAAGTACAATGAACTTATAAGGAAGAGGAAAAACCCTCGTGGAAAATACTCCCCACTAAATGGGGGTAAAAGGTGAGAAGTAGCAAAACCTCATGCGAGGAAAAATAAATTTCCATACAAGAGACATAAGAGTGATAGAATGCAACCCCCTTGATGTAGAATCTCTCGGTGTTATGGTATGTGTCTAACAATGATTGTTGAAGCTGGTCCAAGCCTAGTGAACAACTTTTCTTTCCTTAGGAATAAATGGTACTACAAAAGTATGCAAGTTATTTTCCCATTCTTGAAAGCAATATGAGCAAATAAAAATCAAAATGAATGAAGCCTTTAATCTTTGCTCAAGTTTTTCCATATCAATGTTGAAAGGCTCCTCAAATAAATGAAGTGTTCTATACCACAATGACAAAGGTGAGAACCAAAAATTGGATGAAGAGCAATATAGATCATAATTCAAAGACAATGATGATCCCTCCAAATGTAGAACAAATTTCTCTACAAAAATTTCAAATAGCGACAAGATATGATGTTGATGTGAAACAAGAGGATCTGAAGATGTCTTCTCCAAATGTTTCTTAAAGATCTCTAAGCCAATGTTTATATGTAAAAAAATATTGATACTATAATTAGGTGCCATAGTAAATTTAGGTATAGTAACCATGGATGTATGGTGTTATTCATTAGATAAACCACTAAAACAATAAGAATCAATACATCTATAGAATATGTCAGCATGAATGATGATTGATTCAAACATGTAGAAATTGTCACTATAGAAGAAGATTTAGGAAAAGAAAGAATAAGAGGTTCTAAATATGTCCTCAAATCATCTAAAGGAGGTGTTTCAAGTCTATACAAGATTTCCAAAAAGAGGATACAAATGTCTTCGAAGTATAGAATGTGGGACTCTACAAACAAACATGCAATGTCTGGTAGAACTTTGTCCTAATGAACTATCTCAAGGATATGATGAAAAACATGTTGCACTAAACCTTTGAAAGTAGCCCAAGAAGCATTATTGAACTTAGAGGTAGTAGATGAGGTGTCCTAAACTATAGGAGATGAAACATCCTCAACTATGAATGCAAAAATATGTGGAGAATCAATGTTTGTTAATTGATCATTTCCTAGTGATGTGTTAGAGCAAGTTGAGTTAGTAGGTGTCTTAGTTTTAGCCAAGATGGTATCACAAATAAATGAATAGTCAAAGTCTTCATACAAATGTTGGATGATGGTCCAAGCAATAAAAGGACACTTTATGTGCTTTATGCAATGAAAATATAGATTTCAAACTCTATTACGCATTAGTCCATAGACCTCTTAATGTTTGTTAGACCATTTGAGCTTATGGCCTTTATCATTTAGCTTAGGAATGAGTCTCAAGAGTTAGGATAAGAAGCAACACTCATGACAATAAGTCAATATTATGTATTTCCAAGTTAAATAGTTCTATGAATTTATTTTGATGACAAAAGGATAAATTCATAATTTACATGACATGATAGACCCCCAAAAGTGAAACTTTATCTCAATTTAGTACACATGATAAATCCACTCTACTTCAACGAGTGTCTCAAACTGAGTAAATGAAGAAATATGTGGAAGCATAAATAACAAAACATGTGTTATTTGTTCATCATTGATTTTCTACCAAGGTGTGCCAATCTTCTCTTGCCAACTTTGCCTCAAATCATGCAGAAGAAAGGTATCAATTCACAAAATGTAGAAAGTGATTCATTTTACAATATTTCTCCAAATCAAAGAAAAACATCACATGCCTAGTAAAAGTAGGTTTAGGTCTCTCCAAATAGATCTATTTTAATTATGAAACATTAGACAAGGAGAAAACAAATACAAGTCTATGTTGGAGAGGAGCATAGGAGTTCTCTAAATAGATTCAACATTAAATGCCAAATGAAAAGATCAACAATACAATCAAATTAACAATAGATTCAATAGTTAAATTAAAAAATATTACATGCCAAAGGATATCTACCAGGTTCATGCCATAAAAGATGGCATGTGAAAACTTTGCATTTGTTTTAAGCTAAATATGTATCATTCATATGGTGAAAAAGACACATTAGATGAATATTCTCAACTACAATGAATAAATCAACCAATTTGAAATGCCTAAATGCATATTGAAGCAAAATCAAGGCAATACCAATGAATAGAAGATTGCAATGAGATGCCAAAATGATGCCATGGAGGTGCAGATTTGCATTTAATATATCTTAATTTTATTTCAAATAAGTTAGGTTGATGCCAGAGGAGAGTTAAAGAAGAGTATATTAATGCCAAAAACTACTCGCATTTGCATGATGACCACTAAATCCACAAAAAATATTGTAGATAAAAAGGGGGAAAATAGAATATGCATAGATTTGCAGGTCGACTTGTCAAACAAACACAATTTTTATCGATATTATAATAATTTATTTGTAGATCTCAACTAACTTTGTAAATATTATGGATATGAAAACAAGGTTTTTTAAAATATTTTCACACAAATTGCAAATATTTGAAAATAAATTACAAATATTTAAAAATAATTTGCAAATATTTGTTAGAAAAAGAAGAAAAAAATTTAAAATATTAATCCATACTAAGTATCAACTGCTACAAGTCGATCAACGTATTGTTTTTAATTTCTAGGAACACTCTTAATATTGAAGGCCTCAAATCCTTCAATCAAGTCCCAAACTTTGGTTTGTATGATTCAAGGAGGTTATTCTTTGTTGATCTTTGATCTCTAATTTAATTAACAATCAACTCACTATCTCTAAATACCTATATAGATCTGATCCTTCTTCTTTGAACAATTTGGGGATCTTGGATCAAGGCTTCATACTTGGCTACATTGTTAGTGCAACTAAAATGAAGCCTAAATAAAAAAGTAATATTTCTCCTCTTTAGGAGAAATGATCATTAAACCAACACTCGCACCTTTATTATTTCTCGAACTGTCAAAAAATATGCTCCATAATCCCTTTCGATCTTCTCGATTATTGATGAGATTAGGAATAGGAGTATTATCCTCATGAATGCAATAGGTGCTAAGGCTAGTTTCTTCAGCTTCTTGTACTGGATCAAACTGAAAAGCATCAACCCATTCATCTAGTTGATAATCAAGAGCCTCCTTCAAAAGGGTAGCACGCTCATTGAATATACAATTTTTGTTCTCCTCATGAAGTGCACAATTCATGTTTATAGGACTAGACATATAAGGCTCTAAATGATTATTGGTCATGGGCTCTTCTTTTAGGATAATCTTTGTTCCATATATAGTTGTATATAACATTTGGGATCAATCAGGGGATAAATACCCACCTATTTTAGTAGTAGAATCCCTAGATAGGAAGGTATACAAGAATTTCTATGACTAATATGTGTATACACCTAAAAATGGTCAAACTAATCCAAGTGAGCAATCGAACAAAAATAATAAATTAATTGAAATCAAAGCCAAAAAGGATCAATTAAATCAAATAAATAATTTAATTATGTAACTAATCTAATTAATTGCATAGTTGAATTAAATCAAATCCAACCCATTCAAGGGGTACACATGGCTAAAGAAATTAAATAAATCGATTAATTAATTCCTAAAATTTCTCACCTACCACATTTGAAGGAATTGCATCAACTAATAGGAATTGAGAATTGAGCTCACATGGATCAAAGCCAAATTGAATCTCAATCACTCACCTTGAGAATGCATCTTGACCACTCATTTTGTCTCATTGTCCCAAGCTTTGAGGACAAAATATTTAAATTGTCTCGACATTTGAAACCATGAACTTAACCCAAGCTTGATCATGATTAAACTTACTCCACCCCCTAAGATTGGAGAATTCTATAAATAGAAGGCAAAAATCAAGGGAAAAGGATCCCATTGTCATTTTAGAATTGCATCCTTATTATAGTCAATTTGATTTGCAAGCATAATTTTAGCATGTTTTGAGCAAAGATAGGTATATATTTCATCTTTTAGCATTAATTCTCATTTTAGAGTTGTCTCTAATGGATGTTTGTTGAGAGCATTCCATTAGCATCTTTAATTAGAGAGTCATATGATGCTTATTGTCATTATTTTCATTCAATAGCTTTTAAATTATTGTATTTTCTATAATTGAATTGATATTTTGATGAACTAATCCAATGAAGGTATTTCTTATACACAAAATGGCACCCACCATGGGGCATCTTGCCTCTACAAGCTAGATTGCAAGTTTATTTGACTAAATTGCATGAATTCTTGTTTTAAATCTTTGTCTTACAGATGAAATAGTGTGTAGAAGCTTTGGAATATGCGTACACATTGAAGTTTGACATCTTTACATAGGGTGTCAGCACATAGAAAATCCTTCTATCTTCTGTCTAACTTTCTTTGAGCGTGTATACCCTAACCCCATAGCGCATACACGCTCTGTATCGACACTTACAATAATTTTCATGTTTTAAATGCCACTTTATAAAAATTATTTTTCATCATCTACATGATTTAGTAATGCTTATAATCAATTAAACAATGCTTATAATATGTTTTGTAGTGCGTACGCTAGTTGGAATAGTGCTTACAATACTTTATGTAGCGCATACTACTGGTTTTATGAAATTTTAAATTATGTCAAAAAATGATTAATTCTCTGTGTTTTGCAGATGACAAAGCATAAAAAGGTCTAAAAACCAGACACCAGAGTTAACAAGGAGGACAAACAAATAAATAGAAGGTTGAAAAAGGAAAAGATAGTTCATCTCAACAATTTCTTGGAGGATTCAAAGAAAGAAGGAGAAGCATATGAGAGGTACTTACAAATAATTCAAGCTTATGAATCCAAATTTGTTTCTCTTAATTAGATTTTTGTTCCTTGAGATTTATCAATTTTAATCATTTTAAGGAAGGAGTAAAAACTTGATTTGCTTGGATTTCTTCACTTTTGCTTGGAATTTGTGTTGGACTAACAATCTTAAGAAGAGGATGCTAAGGAGTTGGAACAATCGCTACTAGGTGAGTATCCAAATGCATTAAAAAAAAAAAAAAAAACCCCTAGCCTTTGCTAGCTTCGAAAAAGGTATGCCTAAAGCATTATGCACTTGATTAAATTATGGCAAGTTGATTTGAATCTAACATAATTAGAAGACCTATTATTGTTTGTTGGATTTGGTAGTAGGTCTACACTCTTCACTTCTTTTAGTGAATCAAAATGTCAAACCTATCAAATCTTTCAATTAAAAGAAAGGTCAAAGGAATGAACAAATACTAAATTAAGCCTATTGTTTGTGGAAAAGAGTATTAGGTGATTATGCTCTTCACCTTTTAGGTGAATCAGAAAGCTAGAAGTACTCAATTCCCCTTAGATTAAAGGAGGCTTGTAAATTGAACAATGTTTATTGTGTTTGAAAGTGGAAAGTAGTAGGGATATGCTCTTCACCTTTGGTAAATCAAATTCCCAAACCTACTCTTTCATTTCATTTCATTGCTTTCATGAACATGTTAGAGATTTAGTGGGCTCGCCTCTTGAGAACATGCCTTAACAAGGCCGATGAGAGGGACTGCCCAAAATGGGATACGATTGCTTTTGTGGCAATAATTTGACCAATTATAAAATAAAATACATTAATCCTTGATTGGATGAGTGAAAAAGGAAGATCAAGAATCGAAGCTCCTCGAGTAGTCCTTTGAGATTGCGCAAAACTCCAACATACTGGTGGTGAGAGGTCCCTATAATGGGGGATGAACTTGATTTTATTTTGAACAGAATCCATACTAGATCCTTTTTAATTAGAAAGCCTACCTCATTATAGCCATGTTTAAAAGCCAAAATTATCTATAGGTAGATTGCTTGAAGTTATTTATTATGGAAGACCCGTGAAAACGTTCTCACATATTCAAACATTTTTGGGTTTAGAGGTCAATTAAAAGACAAGTTTTTTTGTGTTTGCTACATTTGAAAATACATGTTACAAGGAAGAAACATCCATTATAAATTAATTAATATTTTTTAAATCTTCCCAAAGAACAATCACCGAGAAAGAGGAATTTCACTTGACTCAACCCTTGTTAATGTCAGTTTTTACTAGATCCCATCAATGAAAATATCTCTTCAAGAAGATGACACATGCATTATTCAAGAGGTTCCATACAAAGACTTCATATTCAAATCCCCTTTTGAAGAACAACAAGAACAAGAAGAGATAATTTCCAACCTATTCGAAGAAAGAGTTGATCCTATGGCGGGAAACAATGACTTTTATGATTTTAACCAAGGGAGAAGCCATGAAAACTAAGATGAGAATCACCAAAGAAATAGAGAACACGAAGAAACAACCAAAGAAATGGCTAATAGGGCATCCCAATATCACGTATTCCTTGAAGTCATGGAGAAAATTTTAGTAAGGGACAAAGAAATATATTTTCTTAACTTAGCTCAATCAGGAGTTAAACTTCCTTGTGACTATGATACATCAACCTTAAAGAAGAGAATCCATTAGGAGTCATGAACAAACAACTCAATTTGTTCCAAGCCCAAATTGATAGCATGAAAAATGTGGTCAAACCCAAACCATTTTCAATTGAAGCCTTATGTCCTTTTCCTTTTAATAGGAATTTGATCATGGTGCCTTTTCCTCCCAATGTGGTCTTTCCAAGATATGACAAGAATATGGGTAAATCCGACCCACAAGATCAGTTGGGAGAGTTTTGTGCTCTAAGAATTGAGTTCATACATGACACTACTCACCTAATGAGACTATTTCCAATAAGCCTTGGAGGGCAAGCTATGGAGTGGTTTTTGAAATTGACCTCGGGAATAAAAACTTTTGAAGAATTAGCCTCAAAGTTTGTGACTCATCACTCTTATAACATTGAGCATGAAATAACTGTGCTAAACCTATGTGACACTAAAAAAAAGATGGTGAACCTTTTATATGCTTCCTCCAAAGATAGAGAATGGTTTTTGCGAGATATCCAAGAAGCATACCTGAAAGGAGAAAATGGATATTTTCATGAATAACTTGAATATGGAAATGAACTATTGATTACAACTTCAATTTCCCCCAACCTTTGAAAAGATCATCAAAAATGGGATTAACATTGAAGAGGTGTTAGTGAAGAAAGGATAAATCAAACTTTTCAAGGAGAACAAAGGCTATCCTAACACCAATAATAACTTTAATAATAATAATAATAATAATAATAATAATAATAATAGGGGTGCTAACAACAACAATGATAAATCAAGGTTTTGGTTGAAAAACAATAACAAAAATATTGTAAATGATGGGATTGTAGAAGCCAACAACCTTAAAGCCACCCCTTTTAATTTATCAAGTGACTTTAATCAAACGAATAATGTTAATCAAACACCTAAGACCCGTTTCAATAATAATAACTCTTTCAATAACCATGGTGTGAGTAAACCAAGGCCTTTATTTAATCCAACACAAAGGAGAAAGTTCACATTATTGGGATAACCTTTAGAAAATACCTTAAGGACCCTTGTTGCCAACAAAATCATCATCTTACCAAAATCAAGACCATACAAACCTTGAGTTAAACCATCTTGGTGGAAAAACACCCATCATTGTGAATACCATCGAAATAAAGGGCATAAGACCAACAAATGTATAAAACTCAAACACTCGGTCCAAGATTTGATAAATGGTGACACAATCAAAGTTGAGGGTCCTCAAAACAATGAAGATCATACAACATTCAAGACTCCTTTCTTGAATCATGAGAAAGGTGAAACCTCCTATTCGAATCAAAACAACAAAAGAGGTAATGACAAAGTTAATTTTGCCCATACTTATGATGACACTATAAATTCTTTGACGAGGTATGAAAATGCCATCAATGTCATAGTGGTGAAAGAAAAACAACAAGAAGAAACATCTAATATTGTGACCAGGGGGCAAGAGTCCAAAATCACCTTGCAAGGGGTTACCCCTAAAATTGTTCTACCATTTCAAACATCCACCTCATCAAAGCAATACAACCTTGTGGATCAGCTCCAAAGAACTCCTGCACAAAGTTTAAACTTGGATTTGTTAAAACTTTCACCCATCCACAAGGAAATTTTGGAGAAGGCTCTTGTTGAGACCAATGTTCCACTTAATTTGGATGTCGATAAATTTTAGAATAAGGTTGGACACCTTATTGCGCCGCATTTCCTATCTTTTTATGAGCAAGATGACATGTCTTTAAACCATCCCCGAAATCTCCCATTGCATTTTGATACATAAGCATTGTGTCAAAAGGGTCCTCATTGATGAAGGAGCTGGTCTAAATATTTGCACCTTGAATCTTGTCAAAGTCCTGGGATATTCCGAAGAAGCTATGGACCCTAAAAGAAAGATAACTATAAAGGCTTATGATGATGAAGAAAGATCCTCCAAAGGGATAATAGTTCTTCCTATTTGAGTTGGTCCTATTCAAAAGGAAATTGTTTTCCAAGTTCTTGATTTGAAATTGACTTATAATATATTGTTGGGGAGACCATGGATATATGAGAAGCAAGCGGTACCTCAACCTACCATTAATGCTTAAAGTTTCCATACATGGGTCAATAAATCATGGTGAGTGGAGATTTGAATCCATTTCAATATTGCAATAACATCAAGCCCATAAATGACTCATTGGTTCCTCATAATAATGAATGCACCACATCAAGAGAAATGAGTCAAGGTCAAAATTCAAAAGACATTTCCTTAGAAAAAGGAAAAGGAAAGATGGAGGAAGAAGATACCCTTGTTAAAGAAAATTGAAATCCCACTAAATTAGCTACATCAACTAAAGGAAAATATAAAGTTAGTGAGGAAAATCCTAAGGAAAAAGAAGAAGAGGATTATTCAAAATCTTCTCAAATACAGGCCAAAAAGATCCATTATCAAAAGATGGACAAAATAATGAAGAATTTTGAAAAGCAATGTAATATCAAGCAAAATTATGTAGGGGAATATTCCTTATCAATGATGGATTTACCACTTTCCCCCTGGTCCCATGGTAAACCTTCTAGCTATAATCCTCCTCAAAAATATAATGACCATTTTGTAAGAGCTAGCACTTCTTCATCCATGAAAGAAGATGACAATGAAATCCTAAAGTGGCTCTATAAAGAAGAAGATGAATCAAATGCTAATGAAAAAAGGATTAAAACATTAGTATTCCCACACACCAATATGACAAAGGTTTCAAAATCATGAAAAAGATGGGATACAAAAGGAAGAGGACCTTTGGGAAATAGAAATGAAGTGTTGATGGAACCTATTGAAATGGCTTGGAGAGATAGCAAAGAAAAATTAGGATTAGGATATCTTGAACCAGAATATACTCAAAAGAATCATCCCCAATTATATGAACAAATTTTTTAATTGAATTCCCAAAGTGATGAAGACTCTAATGAATGGGAGTGGTATTCTTTATCTAGTGAATCTTCTCAAGAAAAAGAGGTGGATGTTATCCATACTTATGCTCTTATGTCTAACCCAAGTAAAAGACAAGAGTTAAATCAAGGGTTAAGTTCTAACCAAGGTTCAAGTTCTAACCAAGGATTAGTTTCTACTCAAGAATCTACTCCAAGTCAAGAAGGAAAAGGATCTCAATGGATAGGAGAACCCTATATAACCTCATGGTTACCAACAATGGAAGAATCTAGTGATAGGTTTAACCCACAAGATTTTATCCTCAAGAAACCCAAGAGGACTCTAGTGAGGGAGATTTCGATCCAAGTTCTATGGAACACTTAGAACAAGCACATGTCATAGAATTAAGTGATATAATGTATGAACCATCAAAAAAAGTCATGTCCCTAAACCTTGCCAACTTGAACCTAGCCAATGCCATGTTATCCCTTGTATATCCAGAACTCGTTGAATGGGATTCCATAGAGCCAAATGACATTCCCACATTCCCAAACAACAATTATTTCACCTTGTACCTAAATGCAATTGAAACCTCTTCTACCAATTAATTGTATCAAGGAGAAATGATGAGGGAAAGTATCCAGTCTCTTAGTTAGGAAATAAAAGAAAAAAATGAAGAAAGAAAAAAAATGAAAGAGTCTAATGGTGAAAACCACAATGTGACAGTACTAGACCAAGAAGAGAAAGAAATAAAAGACATTTCTAAAGGTGAAAACCCAATTGTGGCACATAAGAAAGAGAGGTTGGATTCTTTTCGTGAACATTATGAAGAAAGATCACCTAGCTTGATAGAGCCAACATAAAATATCAATATTGGGATAGAATCAGAGCCTAAAGTTATACATCTTGCAACCTCATTATCAAAACAAGAAAAACAAGAATTTGTGGAGTTTTCAAAGAAAGGAAAATAAAATTTTCTTGGTCCTATGATGATATGCTAGGATTAGACCCAAATCTAATTATGCACCATTTGAATATCAAACTATGAATCAAGCCTTTCAAGAAAAGTTGAGGAAAATACACCCACATATTGCACTACTTGTCAAAGTTGAATTGGAGAAGTTATTAAAACTAGGTTTCATTAGAGCTATTGATTATGTCAAATGGATATCTAACATTGTACCTATTTCAAAACCAGATAAATCAATTAATATTTGCACGGATTTTTGAGATCTCAATCTACCATGTCCAAAGGATGATTTCCCCTTACCAAGCATACACGCAATAGTGGATTTGACAGTGGGTCACTCTATGTTCTCTCTTATGGATGGATTTAGTGGGTAAAATCAAATAAAAATTGCACCCAAAGATCAGGATAAAACAAGATTTACATGTCCTTGGGGAATATTTTGTTGGAATGTTATACCCTTTGATCTTAAAAATGTAGGAGCAACATACCAAGGAGCTATGACCACTATATTCCATGACATGATGCACAAGTTCTTAAAGGATTGAGTGGATGATATACTAGCAAAATCTCAATAAAGAAAATAACATTTACCGATTTTAGAGAAAATTTTCACAAGGCTTGAAAAATTCAAGGTGAGATTAAATCCAAAAAAGTGTGCCTTTGGGGTATAATACGACAAATTGCTAGAGTATATAGTTTTGGAAAAAGGAATAGAGGTAGACCCCACAAAATTCAAAGCAATAATGGAGATGGGGGCACCTAGAAACATGAGTCAAAAGAGATCTCTCCAAGGAAGACTCCAATCCATAAGACAGTTCATTTCACAACTAGCAGAAAAGTGTCACTCTTTTACTCAACTCCTTCACAAGGACATAGTATTCAAATGGGATGACAAATGTGAAGAATCTTTCACACTCCTCAATAAATATCTCATGAATCCTCCAATATAGATCCTCCAATATTGATGCTACCAATAAGAGGAAAGCCTTTGATATTGTATATTTCAGCGACAGACCATTCCTTCGGCGCACTCTTGGCTCAAGAAGATGAGAATGGAAAAGAGAAGGTGATCTACTACATAAGCAAGACTTTAGTAAAGTATGAGTTGAACTACAGTTTCATACAGAGTCTACATTTGGCAATAGTTTTTACTTCACAAAAACTAGGACATTATATGTTATCCCACAAAATCAAACTCATAGCAAAGATTGATCTGTTGAAGTGTCTATTAAGTAAAATAGCCCTAACATGAAGGTTAGCTAAATGGGTCATGGTACTAAGTGAATTTGACATAGAATATGTAGACATAAAGGAAATAAAAGGTAAAGTCATAGAGGATCAACTAGCAAAGGCACATTTGAGAGATGAATACCCTATTTAAGTGGAATTTCCAAATGCAAAAATTATCAACATTAAAGAAAAAACATGGAAACTTTACTTTGATGGCTCTTACACCCAACATGGCTCAAGAGTAGGCATATTATTGATCACACCTCAAGGCTCCACAATTCCAAAATCATACAATTTTTTATTTCCATGCACCAATAATATAGTCGAGTATGAAGCACTTGTTATTGGCATCAAATTGGCTTTAGAGTGGAAAGTGACAGAATTACAAGTTTATTTTGATTCACAACTAGTCATAAATCAAATTAATGATGAGTACTAGATAAAAGATGACAAGTTGATGCCCTATAAAAAGATGATAGATGATCTAAAGAATTACTTCATTTTTATCACATTTGAACAAGTACCAAGGGAAACGAATAAAGCAACAGATTCCATGGCGACATTAGCTTCACTTTTACAAATGTCAAACTAAAGCGGAAGATACAAATTCTTGGTAGAAGAAATGGAACAACCTGCATTTGACATATCCAATCCCAAATCATTTTCCCATTAATGAGACATGACTCTCCCTGGTATGGATTCATCTATACTTATTTTAAAGACCAAACCTTACCCTTTGAACAAACTCAAAACCATAAAAGAAACTTTATAAGGCAAGCCTCTCATTATACCCTTGTATCTAACACATTATATCACAAGACTCTTGGCAGAATGCTTTTAAGGTGCCTAGAGAAGGAGGAATCAAAATTAGATTTACAAGAAGTCTAGGAGGGAATCTGTGGGTCACATTTGAATGGGTTAACCTTAGCTAAGAAAATTTTAAGGATATGCTATTATTGGCCCTCCATGGAGAAAGATGCATGCCATTTTGAAAAAATATGCTAAAAATATCAATATCATGGAAATTTAATTCATGTGTCAGCTTAGGAACTATATCCAATTACTACTCCTTGGCCATTCTATCAATGGGGGTTGGATTTAATCAGGATGATTTACCCACCATCCAACAGTCATAAGTTCATAATCACTACAATAGAATATTTTACCAAATGGGTTGAAGTTGCGCCTTTGTCTATGACAATGAGAATACAAATTTCAATGTTCATTTTAAACCATATAATTTGTAGATACGGTATTCATCAAGCCATAATAACAGACAATGCTGAGTACTTCAAGAACAAAGACATAAAGGAGTTGTACAAAAAAATTCATATGATCCATCATTCATCTTCCACATATTATCCACAAGGAAATGGACAAGCATAAGTGACTAATAAGAATATCCTAAAGATATTGAAAAGAACAATGGATAACTCAAGAAGAGATTGACACATCCAAATAAATCCAACCCTATGGGCATATTGAAGAAGTGTGAGAACACCAACATGAGCTACACCTTTCTCATGACTATATGGAGTCAAAGCAATATTACAGCTAGAAGTAGAGATTTTATTTTTATGGGTTTCATTACATGGATTATTAACGGAGGAGGATTATAGAATTGCAAGACTGTAAGAGTTAGAGTTACTTGATGAGAGAAAACAACAAACATTTGATCATCTCAAGGTGTATCAAAACAAAATGTCAAGAAACTACAACAAACACATCAAACCAAGGGAATTTCAAGTAGGTGAGCTTGTATTGAGAGAAAATCCTAAGAATCAGGAGGAAAGAGAAAAGAAAGGGAAATGGGAAGCAAACTGGTTAGGACCTTTTGTCATTACTTCTTCCTTTAGAACAAGGACATACATGCTAGTTGACTGTGATGGAGAAGAATTGCAAGAACCTATTAATAACATACACCTGAAGAGGTTTTATACCTAAAAGTAGTTGAAAGAGTATAAGTGGAAAGAGTGTCAAAATATGAGATGAGAAAGCATCCTATTTATTTGTATAGTAAAAAATGAACCTGAAGAAATCCAAAAACTGGTAAATTGATCCTGATAAAAGAAGAAGAAAAATAAAAATAGCAGAAAAAGTTCAAAAACAACAAAAAGAGTTTATGAAGAAATAAAAAATAGTGGAAAATTGAGCATGAAGAAAGCAAAAACATTCAGATATGGATCCTAAAAAAATTAATATCTTGGTGAAAACCTAGCAAATAGGCGCCTTGATAATACAAAAAAAATTTGAAAAAGAGAAAAATACAAAAACAAATGAAAAAGAGGAAAGTGTCTTGGTGAAAACCTAGCAAATAGGTGCCTTGATAGCAAAAAAAAGCATATAAAAGATAAAAAGAGTAATAAATTCAATTGGTGAAAACCTAGTAAACATGCACCATTGAAACTCAAGTCAAGTCTCATTCTACATTTCCTCGTTATTCATGTATATATTGTATTCACCAGCATTTGTATGTATTGCATAATAAATCCCAAAGTTGCATTTGTAAATACCCAAGGCTTTTGTCATAAATTTGAAAAAAATTCTAAGCCCAACATTGCATGAAATCAAACTGGGGGCATTTTATCCTAAATCAAAGTGATTCATCAAACATACACCAATTGACACAAATCAATGTATCTAACCACAAGCATGTCATTTAGACTTTTGATTCTAATACAAATTTTGATATCACAATGATTGACTTTGATCCTCAATTTCACATGACCTTATCTTTATCAGGATTAAAAATGACAAGCAAATATAGAAATGAATGAAGTTCTACTTGAAATATGGAATTGAAAAACAAGAGCAATTTTTTTTCTAGTGTTACTTGATTGGTGAAATCATGTCTTTTTAGAAAATTGATGAAGTCTTGGACTAGAAAAGCAATGATAAAAGCATGATAATTTCTTGATTTTTGCATGACTGTCTTAAGATCGAAGCTTCAAAATATGTATCATTCATCTAATGACATGATCATTAAAGAATCATCGAGGATATCTACATATGGAGAAACTAAAATCTTTGTTTGTTTATGCAACATGATATCTTGGTCATTTTTATTTTCCATATCATAATGCCAAAATCCAATTGCAACATTGAATTTGATGAAAGCGGTATTTAGACTATCATGGTTGAAAATATAACTAGTGATAGTTGTACCAGTTTCAAGTGTGCAATTTAGAAGGTAAGAGGTATTCATATCATCATGGTTGAACCAGTGAGGATTGTACCAATTTTGGTTTCAAAGGATCAATGATGAAAATAAGAATTCCTTTTCTTGAATAGAGATCGAAAACTACATCCATGTTATATTAATTGCATATTAGTTTGCATGTGGATCCTTTTTCTCGAATTATGTAAAGAAAGCTAAAGGGGGTGGAGTTAAGTACAAAATTGAAAGGGTTCATCGTTACTTTACTCGATTGAATGTGTTGGATAACAAAATCAAATTGCATTAGGTTCACTACATTCATTAGTCATAATTGCATTTAAGTTGCATTAAGTTCATTATCCATTATTCATTAAATAAAATTGCATTATTACATTATTCATTAGCCATCAATTAAAGTGTGTTAATCATTAGATTGATTATCCATTAGGTTCATTAATCATTAAGTTTCCTTTAGAATCTATTTAAGTTGATTGCATTCATTATCCATTAAACATTAAAGTGCATTTAGATCCATATAGTATCCATTAATCATTAATCATTATTAAAAGTACATCACTAAACATCCATTGCATTGCACATCCATTTAAAATTCATTAAGCATAATCATTGTTCATTAATCATTAAATCATTAAAAGCAGTAAGGATAAAAGCATGTCATTCAGTTTGCATCCATCTAAGCTATGTCATAAATAAGACATCTATTCAGAGTAAGTAAAGTAAATGCATCCATAACATTTTGCATAAGAAAAGCACAAAAATGAGCATATAGATAAGAGCATATAAAACTGCATATCATCAGAAATCAAAGTCCAACATATAATGACATCACAAGTAAAGAAAGTACATCAAATGTATATCAAATGTCCATCAAAGTCTACCAAAGTACATCAATACAATATCCTGATAAAAAATGATATGATACATCAATGTGTGGAAATCAAGCTCAATTGGTACCACTAGCACCAACACCTGTATTGTGACACCTATACCTATACCATGATCATCTGTACCTATGCCCACACCTCTGCTAGAACTAGGTTGAGTGTCATGTTGAGCCATGGAGGCCATGAAGATCTACATCATCACACTGAACTGATCCATTTGACTCCTCATCTTAGAAAAAACTAGCCTATAAGGATCTAACAACTTTAACAAAGGTATCAGGATCCTGTGAAGCCTGTGCTTCCTGAATTGGTGGAACTTGAGCAACCTGTGGAATAGGTATAGGTCTGACTATCCGAGGCTTATGCTGATCCCAACCTGTAACTCTCACCTGATGAAGAGATCTCACTGGTCCTCCCCTCATCCTAACTCAGTTGCCTCTCATCCTCGCACCACCTTTGGCAAGTACCCAAGCAACAACTTGTATAACAATGTGTCCACCTCGCCTAGCCCTCCCAACTCTCCTGATTCTCCTCCCTCATCTCCCACCTCTCCCTTGTCATCATCAACATCATCCTCTAATCTATCATCAATGTCTAGCACTGGTTCAATAGGATCAGTAAAATGAGGAAAAGGGTTCTGACTGAACCACTGTGCATAATCATTGGTCATACCAACATCAACAATGTGATCTCGCATATCCCAAGATGAATGTGGTAGACCTATGAGCTCATCTTGTGCCATGTGATAATCAACCTGAGGACCCCACAAGGATCACTCTATCTGTACACGGGCATACAAATCCAAACCCTACAACATACCCTATATCTTGTCGAACTGACAGAGAACACTATAGAAGTAAAATTGCTCAATAACCAATAGAGTGCAATTGATCATCTATCGAGGCATGCACATGAATGGTAACTCTATGGAATCCTCGTTCCAAGCCTCACAACTGATGTATGGATGCCATCTAAACTTGATCAAGATCATCTAGATCTCTAACTCGAGCTACAATAGGTTGACTGATAGGAATATGCTATGAGGTCCAGAGTTGTAATAATATCACACCAGCAGATAACGGCACACCATGTTGGTAAACTACATGATGTAACTCATGATATAGCTAGGCTCAAACACATGATCCCTAATCAAAGTGGCGTGGTTGAGCTATCATGTCCTCAAGGATCTGCCCCCAAACCACCATGAATCCATGTCCCCTACAATCCGGTAACATGAACCCACCGATCAGGATACCCAAAACATCAGGAAGCACCAAAAAAGAAACAAATTGTGCCCAAGGGATGCTCTCATCACCAATGTTGGGATCGTCAAACAAACACCTACATACTGATCCATCGTATACCTGATCGTAATAGACAATATCATCGTGTGTGGGAATCCACCATAATCTATAGATGTCATTTAGGTTGATAGTCATCTCATCCAGTGACAAATGAAAGGTGTTATGGTCAGAGTGCCAACACTCTGTCATAGCAATGCAAATACCTTGATTCACTTGGAATCGAGGCATATCCAGAAGGAAAGATAGACCATACCGACCAATCAAGTGTCACTCATGCATGCTCAAATCATCAACCATGTCCAATGGTCATGGGTACAGACCTCATACATATAGCTTCTGAAGGTGAACCTGCGAAATCAAGTGACATTATATTAGTAATCAATAATCTAAAGTGAATTATCACAAGTCAATCAGAATCTTATCCTATCATCATCATCATCAATTTTCCTAATTCTACTTAGAGAAGATGAAAAGCAATCAAACAAATCAACCAGGATTGGCAATCACATTTATTAAACATGATTGAACTGATATCAAACCACTTGTTTTCATGACAAGATCAAGTGTTTTCATTCATTGATCGATTGCAATAATCATTCAAATTGGATAAGCCTATCAAATGGAAATTTTTTACAAAAAGGACTATACCTTTTATTTTATAGCTTGTACGCCTAAAATGCCTATGCACTACTATTTGGATCATACACGCTAAACAAATCATCATATGTGCTAAAACAAGTTGTAAGCATAATTCTAGTTTAAACATGCTACTCTAAGTAGGTGTACGCACTATTAAAATTTTAAAATGATTTGACCTAATCATAAGCACTACCTAATCCATCAAACATGCTAAATCTACCTAGGGCATCAGCTTGCACACATCATTTGATCAATCAAATATGCTATTTTACAATGCAAACGTGCTAAAAGGGATTTGTATGCGCTATTAAAACTATTTTACATGCTATTTAAAATTGTTGGCAAAAACAAAAGGGTTTGACACCTAAAAATTCAAATAAATTACAAATAAATTGATCAAATCGACAAACGAAGGGGATCGAAGTACACACCTAAGATCCATAGTCACATGGATGCTGATACCGACAACCTCGCTCGAATCTATGCTTGTGAATTGGGACCACCATCGTTGAATATGTAGAAAGGGGTTGAGAGAAAAGTGAAAGATGGAAAGTGAAAATGAATAGTAAAATGACTTTTTTATCCCTATTTATAGCCCTTTTGACCTAAGAAGGGTTTATTTAGCAAAAAAAATGACCTAGGGTCAAAATTCATCACCGAAATTTGCCAAATCAGAGGCATTCTTATCAGTCACATCATTATCAGAAATGAAATTGAAGTGAACACAAAAGTATTGAAAAAATGATCAAATGCAAATGCCTTTCACCAAAATGCATTCCATATCATTTTCGAGGGGGCGTGCAATCATATCATCATCGATTTAATCTATAAAACTTGTTTCAAATTAGAGAATGCAAAAAAATTCAAAATCATCAAGTGGGGTATCAAAATCAGGGAATTTGCATCATCGTGATCGAATCGGGAACTAGTTAATCAAACATAAGATATTATTTGAACTAATGGACTTCGCACATTGATTCAAAGAGTGGCATTTGTAGACACCTAAAAATGGTCAAACTAATCCAAGTGAGAAATCAAATTAAAATCAGAAATTAATTAAAATCAAAGCCAAAAAGGATCAATTCAATCAAATAATTATGCAATTAATCTAATTAATTGTATAGTTAAATTAAATCAAATCAAACCCATTCAAGGGGTACACATGGCTAAAGAAATTAACTAAATCAATTAATTAATTCTTTTAAAAAATCACCTATCACATGTGAAGGAATTGCATCAACCAATAGGAATTGAGAATTGAGCTCACATGGATCAAAGCCAAATTGAATCTCAATCACTCACCTTTAGAATGCATCTTGACCAATCATTTTGTCTCATTGTCCCAAGCTTTGAGGACAAAATATTTAAATTGTCTCAACTTTTGAAACCATGAACTTAATCCAAGCTTGATCATGATTAAACTTACTCCACCCCCAAAGATTGGAGAATTCTATAAATAAAAGGCAAAAATCAAAAGAAAATGATCCCATTGTCATTTTAGAATTATGTTTTTATTATAGTCAATTTGATTTGCAAGCATAATTTTAGCATGTTTTGAGCAAAGATAGGCATGTATCTCATCTTTTAGCATTAATTCTCATTTTAGAGTTGTCTCTAATGGATGCTTGCTAAGAGCATTTCATTAGCATCTTTAATTAGAGAGCCATAAGATTCCTATTGTCATTATTTTCATTCAATAGCTTTTAAATTGTTGTACTAGCTCCTAAATCTATCATACAATTATGTACTAACTTATCTCCTATAATTAAAAAAAGATAAAATAAAGGTGGTTTAAGTATTTTACTTATATTTCCTTCCTCCTTAGGTTGGTATTAGTATGACTAAATTTGATGATCCACCTATTCTTTTAGGTCCTTTCTAAATTCTTAAGTTCTTAAGCTCCTCTTGCAACAAGTCTCTTAGGGATGGAATAAGGAGAATTCCCCACATGTATACATTAAAACTAGTCTTCTTCATTTGGTTCAATATGTTGAAGGGAACAATTGTTTATATTATAGGACCCTTATAAACATCAAGGTATTTCTTTGATATAGGAGAAACTCTAGGCTCCTCTTGTTTCTTATTGCTTTATTTCATACTCTAATTTGGATCTAAAGTAGTTTCTTTATCTGGTGTCATTAGTACTATAGTACATGTGGTCACTTGTGAATTTGGAGCTTGAGCTATCATGGAGGGTGAAATGATTTCTACTGCTCTTTTTTTATTTCTTGTTTTGTGTTCCACAAGATCATTATTCTCTTGATTAACACCACACAATTTTAACTCTTTCCAGTTGATAAAAGTAGAATCTCCTTGTATATGGGCTTGAATACCGACACTTAAATAATTTGCATCATATTATTGACCTAAATTTGTTGGCTCATTTTGAACAACTAGAGTTTTAAAAAACTCTTTATCTAGGCATGCATTCTGAAATAAGGTTGATTGCAAGGATGACACCATTCTTCCTCGCGAGCAAGATTATTTTGTACTCGAACAAGTATATTTGAATTATCTAAAATTGTGGGATGTACGTGATTAAAGGGCTTAGTATCACTCCAATTATTTTTTCCTTGAAATGATGGTCTATTATATCAATAATCCTAGCTTTGTGCTTGATAAAGTCTTCTACCCTGATATTGTTATCTTTCTAGTGTCACAACCTTATTGCAAAGGTTTTGTAATGCTAGATTTTGATCCTGAAACTTCATCATAGTTTTTAGCTCTTGCAACTCATTTGAAGATGTGGAAGCTATAAGTGGCTAACTAGTATATGTAGTTGGGATTGAGACCAAAGTAGGCTATTAAGAAGGGATTTTTGGAAATAAGTGCATTGGAGACCTTGGAGCTATTTTCCCATTAAACAATCTTAATATCCTATGGCTATATCATATGCATATAGGAGAGTGCCCCATGTAGATGAGGGAAATGAGGATCTATATTTTCATATCATCCCAACATCTAACAATGGAGGTATTCTAATATACACACCTACAAAACATAAACAAATAAATACACATAGATGTATTTGAAACAAAACCTCACTCCATTACACTCCTACCAATCAAGATCTTGTCCTTAAGGATGAATTCTCTCTGAAGCACATGCACAAGAAGCTATGAAGAATAAATATTCAAAGATAAATGATCAAAAGATGCAAAATGCAAAAGAAACTAAGATGTAAAATGAACTAGAATGCAAAGATTATTAAATTGCTATAATGGATGCTATGAATGCAAATGATTGATTTAAGCAAAGAACTAAGGATTTGAAATGAGAAAGAGGAGTTACTTAAATAGATGTCCTCTACTTGAATCCCATATCAGGATGAATGTGGGATAAAATACTAGTGTATGAACTTATAAGCATTAATTCCACATGTGACAAGTGGATGTAGCAAGTGGCGGAGAAATATTATAAATAGAGAATATATTAGAGGTAGGAGGAATTTAGGAAATATAATAGAATATGTTTATTTAATGGATTTAATGGAGAAATATAGTGACTAGACTATTACTAAATGAATTAATGAGAAAATATAATATATATTTATATAATGGGAAAAATGGATAAATGAAAATGAACATAATATTATATAATGGAAATATGAATAGTAATATAATGACTAATGAGGGGGATAGAGAAAAAGCTCTTTTATGGGAGGATTCTTGGGGTAGAAACCCGATTCTACAAAACCTTTTAGGAGATAAAGAATCTAAAGATTACCTTAAGGTGAGGGTGGGTATTTATGTTAAGGACTATATGGTCATCTTGAGTTGAAATGGGAGATAGGTAGGAACCCTAATTTATAGACAATTTTCCAAGATAGGTTGGTGGAAATATTGGAATCTAGGCTAATTTTCCCCGCTCTAGGGAAGACAAGATTGTGTGGACATGGTCCAAAATAGGGGAATATAACACTAGATACGGGTATAACCCCTTTATAAGACTCATAACATCTCTAGAACAAAGTTACCTATAGACCTATGTTGTGTAATGCTTCGCCAAGGAACCCAGAAGATATTAGCCTAAAATACATGTAACTAAGTTTGCAGAATAATTTTTTTTCTTAAATGTTTACAAATAATGATGAATAAACAAGCGGAAGTAAAATATAAAGTCCATAAATACATAAACATAAATATAATCTCCATAGAAGATTACACATCTCAAGGGTTCCTTGGCAAAACTATTGAAATACAGTTACAACCAGAAATTACATATTACATCATAATTACATCAAAAAGATAAATTACACATAATCATCAATATCTAGTGTACATGTTGTAGGGTATGTGATTACAATAAATTACAAAGTACAAATAGAGAAGTACAATATCAAGAATAGATCCCCAAGAAGATAGGAAAGGAAGTAGCTGCAACCAGAATCATCCAGGATTGGAACTAGGACGTCAAAGTCTCAAATGGTAAAAGAATCACTACCTCCCGACCTTGTGGAAACCTATGGTTCCACTCCCACTATGCTAAGGAGATAGCATCAAATACCACTCAGATTATAATACCAATCAAATCAAGTAAACTAAGCAAGGATCCTCGAAGCTCCTATCTTAAGGGTACAAACTCATAAGTCAAAGGTACACATAATAACTCAGAGGCAACCAACACATGTAGGAAACCTAGAATTGAATCAGGGAAGTGCCATTACATGAGTCAACTCTAAGGTCACCTGATAGCCTCTCTAGACTCTGGCACCTAGTGACTCTAAGCGGTATCAATAATCCTTTCATGCAGACAAGGAAAACCAACTATGGCAGACTCACCATCACCACTAGATAGGCAAGCATCTTCTCCCACTCCCATCCTTAGCCTATACTAGCATTCAAGGCATGGGTGAGGAATCATTATCTTATTAATTCATTTTAATCCCCATTTAATTTAATATTATCACTTGATTAAGTAACCTACTAGAGATACCCAGGTAGCCACTTCCGAGCTCTGGCATCTCCAAAGCATGCCACTTCCCTTTTAACACCTAGATAACCTACCCTAGGTTTAATAATCTCAAATCATGACTCTAAGTCAACACAATCTCATAATGTCCAAAACTGGTTCGAAGAAGTAACAAGAACTCACAATGCAATTTCCATCCTAAAATTAACTCCATAAGATTGGGTCACATTTTGATCAAATATCATTCAAGTATGTTGACATACTAATCCCCTCTAATCCCAAACGTAGAAGGCAAATAAATAGACAAATAATAAAATTTAATACAATAAACTAATTTGTAAATTACATCATGAAATTAATTTATACAATAATTACTAAGAGACTATAATTACATTTAAAATAATTAAATTATAACCCTAACAAATCAATTTATAACATTAACGAAATAGATTGATTTTAGGAATTAAAATTAGTAACACAATATAATTTAATAGTCTAAATAAATTAACTGATTTAAATAACGAATAGCATCCCAACATTAATTTAATAAAATTAAGCCAATTTAAATAAACATCCATTAAATGAATGCATGAAATGCCCAACTAGAAATATACACATGCTAAAAATATATTTTCATATATATATATATATATATATATATATATATATATATATATATATATATATATATATATATATATATATATATATATATATATATATATATATATATATATATATATATATATATATATATATATATATATAATACTTTAAAACAAAATAACCCTTATTTAATATTTTATTTTTTACCCTTTTAATAACTTAAATTTAATATATGTTTTTTTATATTTTAATAGTTATTGTTTAAACCTTAAATAAATGACAATGAATAATAAGAAAAATGTAATTTATTTACATGGGGGGACCCACTGGTCCTCCCCCACGGCTGTCGACACGACAACCCAAGTCTGTCGTGTGACAATCCCTAAGGACTACCGACGGTAGCCTCTGGGGCTACCGTGCGGCAGTCCCTAGGGACTATTGTCGACAACCTTAGGGTTGCACAATGGTAAGGGGGGGGGGGGGCTTAGGCTATGCCTCCCCTATAAAAATAATTTAATATATATTTTTATAGTTTTATTTTTAAAATATATTTTTTAAAAATAAAACCAGTAAATTTGTACCCAAGGCAGAGAGGTTGCATTTTTTATTTTTTATTTTTGAAAATGAAAACATAGGTATGCAATAAATACGAACATATGTATATATGTTTTAATAGCAAAGATGAATATATTATTATTCTTTTTGATAACATAAAATTTGGAACCATATATTTATTTTTCTTTTACATATAAATAGAAAACCTCATATGCACAGATCGATCTGGGTATTTTCTAAATTTGTTTTCTAAGGTTTAATTGAAACTTTCTTTTTCAAATCTAATGTCAAATCTAAGTTTTCTCTAAATAAATCTATTGTAAAATTGAACCTAGGGTTTTTAGACAAAATATTCTTTCACAAAATTTTAACAATAGTTAAATCTAATTTCTATCAATTTCATAAATTCAAACCCTAATTGAAATCAAGCAAAATTTAAACCAAGGATTGCATGCATACCAAAATTTCGTACAATCAAAATCCAAAAACTCAACATGAAGAGAAATCTCATGAACAATCCAAAACATCTAGATCTGACAGGCACAAAGAAAACACTCCTTCCAAAATTACAGAAATACAATCACAAAGGTTACCAAACCCTACCTCAAACACCAAATAGATAAATTTGATGATGACCAGAAACGAAGACAAATCCAAGCTCTCAGAAATTTGGACCAATTTGAAATCCTTCACCCAAAAATTCTCCAAACTTGTGTGTTGAGAATAATGGCCAAACCTTCACAATATATGAAATTGAATTCCACATAAAAAGGTTGGAACTCAACTCCACTCACATCCTTGTTTCCATCAAATCCTAAATTCCCTAATTACAGTTTTGAACTCAAGCCTAATTTTCTAATTTGTTCATGTAAAACCACTTAACTCAAAATTGACTAATTCTTTTTATTTTATTTATTTTTATTTTTATTGTGCAACTTAATGCATTTAAATTAAATTAAATAATAACATTTAGACTACTTGTTATTTTCCACGTGTTATTTAATTTCTCAATTAATAAATACATTTTATTCAAAAAATTTAAATTTACAATTAATTAAATCTAAAGTGAATGTATTTAACTAATTTTCATTAATTAAATATCTTTATTTTTTTTTCTTTTTTGGTCGGTAAGATTGATATTTTATTAAAATATAAAAGAGAATTACAACATATATATAAAAATATATCACAATATTTAGAAACTCCCCCCCACAAAAAGGCCTTTATGCCATAACCATGGTTTTGCAAACCATTTAACAAAAAATTCCTAAACCACCCTTGGAAACCACTTTCCATCTCTCTTCGGTATCCCATCCATCACTTTCCTTTGCTTGTTCAGTTTTCACACATCTGGCCTTCAAATCTGCATGACTAGCATCTTTAACTTGTTGTGCATCATCTGCAAATTTCACTAATCTTTTGTTAGTTCCATTACTTCATCTACTAGCTACCATCTTCCTTGGTAAGGGTTTCTACACCATCTGTTTGCATTTGCACTTTCATTCACATGGAGACCACAAAACACTGGTCATGCCATAGGGTTTCATCACCTCACCCTATAATTCCTTTCACAGAACAAAAAGGGTCATCATTTTTAACCGGGCACTTTTAAAGTCTAAAAAAGGCCAAAATTTCCTCCCCTCCTCCATTCACTATCTGTGATTTCGTAGGTTCCAAACAACCTTTTGCCTTTGTGGATGCAAAGAACGCTGACCCTTTAGATAAAGCACAAGGACCCCTAATCTGCCTCGAGCTTCTTTATATCATTTGATTTCCTCACACAGGGTCATCCATTCATCCTTAATCTTAATTTTGTAGGCATGTTTGTTGTCTCCCTTGGGCCATCACACAAAAGGAAGAATCCCCAATTCCATTCCCTCTTCTTTACTTTCAAAATACTCACTATAATTAAAGGCAAAACTTGGGTGAGCCCATTCCAATAATGAATCTATCCCCATAATCAAACATTTTAGAAACAAAGAGACCATCACATAACAAACATTCTCTATTTTTTCACCAATTTCTAACTCCCAAGCCATTAACATAGCAACAATATCCACATTTATCTTCCAATGGTGAGTAGCATTTTGAAATTGCTCACCTAGTGTGCGTTGAACCACTTCCACAATGCAGATAGATTTGCAAAGAAAAAGCTTTTTCAACCATAAATCCTCCACCCTTCCAAATAGTGCCTTTTGTTGCTTCTCAGTTCGAAACGTGAAGGTAACCTCCATTTTCAAATTCCTCTTCTTGTTGATCCTTACACCCATGCACTACTAAATTATGCAAATATTTACACTAATCATCAATTTATAACCACATTTCATGTATGTAACTATCTACATGACATCATATCCTTCTCTTCAAAAAGTTACGAACCACGAGGGATGATTTAGTTAGATTTCCCTTTTTAGTTCATCATTACTAATTAATTTTTCCTTACACCTTACCTATTTCCTTAATTGCATGACCATTCATAAGTAAAACATTTACTTTTTCCTGTTGTTTAAAAACCTCTAATAAATTTGCCTTGTGTTCAAACCATAATTCCCCCACCATATTGAATGTAAGGGCCCATTTTGATAAGATATCTGCCTCTTTGTTACCCTCGTGCTTGATGTGTGAAATTTTAAAATCCCTAAACTGACCCAACAAATAACATATTTCTTTACAGATCCCTTGTAAATGTCATGCACGAATACCATTTTTTGCAATAGTATTTACAATAACTTGTGAATCACCTTCCAAATTTAACTTTTGAACTCCATGTTTCAAAGCTAATGACATTGATAATAATATTGCCTCCCCTTCTACCATATTATTTGTTCCATCTAAGAATCTCTTTCTTGCAACTAGTATAGTATCCCCTTTCCAATCTCTAATAATAACTCCTCCCCCTATTTGTCTCGGGTTCCCTTTGCTAGCCCCATCAAAATTTTATTTACACCATCCCTCTTTTGGTTTTTTCGACACTGTCACTTCCCCATTCTTCTTTGAGCCATTCTTATTTTTCTTCCATTTAGAGCCGTTTTGCATATTTATGCTTATTCCTGGCCATGCTTTCTGGATTTCCCAATCCTTTTTTGTTATTTGTCCACAATTCCATTGTTTTCTCCCTATTACAGCATTCATTACTTCTTTAATGGCAATGTCATTCTTGCTTTTACTTATTTTGTTCCTCTCCTTCCATAACTCCCATATAATAAGGGAAGGGAAAACTATCCAAACTCATGATAGATAGGAGGATTTTATTTGATTTGGCTATCCCTCAAACATCCCTTTCAGAGTATAATCCCTTAGCCCTGCCCAATTCAATTTTTTTTAACATGATCCCAACATTGCATTGCAAAGGCACATTGCACTAACAAATGATCCATTATTTCTAGCTCATTTTCACATAAAGGGCATCTAAAAGGCCCAAAAAACCCAATTTTCATCCTTCTTTCCCTGTAAGAATTCTACCTTTGATAGATAACCAAGAGAAAACACCTATTTTTTGTAAAAAAATCCCTATCCCAAGAAAGTCTTCTAGCTACAAAGGGGTCATTCCTTTCCTCCTCAAGGAATTGATAACCCAGTCTTACTGAGTAGTTTCCTGAAGAGGAACCACACCATATAACTCTGTCTTCCTCTTGAGAAAAATGTACTGGTCTACTTCGAAAGATTTCCTTCATTTGAAACTTCAGCGGTTATGGAATATCATCCTCATCCATAATTTTCCTATTCCATTTTTTGCACCCATTATCCCCAGTTTCAAATAAATAATCTACCACCTTATACCCCCATTTATTTGTGAAATAATGCTTTACTGTCACCAAATCAACTCTTTTAGCCAGAGTGTCCTACCCTTGCCAAGAGTCATCCTAGAAATTTGCAAGCTTACCATTTCCAATTTGCTATGATATATGTGAAGTAACAATATACCTGCAACTCAACATAAATTTCCAAATAGTAGATCCTCTAGGAGGATTTCTAGTAGTTAGAATCCTATGATCATCCATGCTATCTTAATATTTAGCATTAAGATCCTAACCCATAGTTGCTTTGGGTTTGATTGCATATGCCATATTAATTTGGCTCCCATTTCTGTATTCATTTTTAGCCAGTCTCTAATCCCTACTCCACCAAAATTTTTGGGTTTACAAACTTTTTCCCATGCCAACAAAGGAATTTTGTTTTCACTACTAGCACCATTCCAAAAAAAATTGCACATTCTTTGTCCGATCTCTTTAATAATCTTTTTTGGAATATCTAAGCACATCATGGAAAAGATAGGGATATCCAAGACCACCATTTGAAGCATTAAAATTCTGCCAGTAGAAGATAACTATTTTCCTTTCCAAATTTTCATTCTCTTGCAAACTTTTTCCACCAATCCTTTCCATAACTCACTTTTATTAGGACCTTTGAAAAAAGGGGCCCCAAAATATTTACTTGGTAGAGAACCTTCCCTCATATTTAAAACCCTGCAAATTCTTACCTGGAGTGATTGTGGGGTGTTGAAGAAAAAAGATCTCATATTTCCTCCAATTTATAAATTACCCAGAAACTCTACCATATCTTTGTAAAGTTTCCTTAATAGTTTCAGCTTCTCTTCCAGATGCATCCCTTGTCAAGAAAGTATCATCCACAAACTGTAGATGTGTTAAATCATCCATATCCCCTACAATTTTGACCCCCTTCCACTTTCCCTTTGCATAGGGCTTTTACTAAAATAATGAACAAGAAAAGGGAAAGGGGGTCACCTCGTCGAATACCTTTCTCAATTTCAGAGAAACCTTGGGAACTACCATTAACCAGTACCAAGAAACGAGGAGGACTAATACAACTTTCAATCCATAAGAGTCCTTCCTTACTAAACTCAAGTTTCTGAAGCACCTTTAAAAGGAATTCCTTGTCCACCTCATAATACACTTTCTTGATATCTAATATTATCATCATTTTACTAACTTTTGAATGCCTTATGGAGTACACTGCCTTATGAGCAATTATAATGCCTTCATAAATATATCTTCCTAGGGAAAATCCACTCTGATCTTCAGAGATAATGTAAGGAAGGACTTTCTTGAGGTAGTTTGCCAAAATATTTGTGATAATCTTATAGATAGTGTTGCATAAAGCTATGGTTCTAAAATCATCAAAGGTCTCCACCCTTTCCTTTTTGGGATTAGTGCAATAAAGGTATTGTTAAAATCCTTAAGGATAAAACCACCTCATCTGGATTCATCTACCACATCCCTTGTGTCCTCGCCAAAAATATGCTAGACCTTCTGAAAAAAAAAGTCTTGGAAAACCATCTAGTCCTGGGGCTTTATCACCCCCATACTGAATAAATTTGCTTTAACTTCTTTTAAAGAGACTTCAGCCATTAAGTCTTTGTTCTATTAATCTATAACCAAGCTAGGAATAACTCCCAAAACCTCCAAAATTCATCTTCTGATTCTGAGGTTGTCGCTCTCTTATCTGAAAAAAACTTTATCGCTTCCTTATAAACTGACTTTGTATCCTCTATAATAGCTCCTGTGTCATTTTTATTTGAAACTCTACGACATTTAACTGAATTGTGGGAAAAGTTGGTGTTCATATCCCCTTCTTGCAACCATGTTTCCCTCAATTTTTGTTTCCAAAACATTTCCTCCCTTGCTAAAATTTCATTATATTCTTTCCTTAAAAGTGTCTCTTCAAGAAACTCCATCTCCCCTAAACCATCTTCAACAATTCTATTATTCATATTTGTTAAAGTATTAATTATATTAATTAACTTTACTCCCTTCTTAAGATGTCAACACTTTTATTTTTAGTTGTTTATATTTAAACACACATGCACTAGTTGATTTAAACTTATGCACTAGTTGTTTTAAATATAAACTTGCATGCATTAGTCTTGTAATAATTTAACTAATTATTACATGCTCTTCTGGTTTTTAGGTTTTCCTTTCTTTGCTTTCGATCTCCTTTATAAGGATGATCCATTGTACATTTAATTCATTCATTAATTAAGGATATTTTCTTCTTTATTTTTTGAGTCAAACCCTTGCCCTCTTCTTATCTCTACTTCCTTGTAACAAGTTTTTATATGTAGGTGATCTTCAGGTTTTGTGGATTTATATTGCTCAAATCCTACATGGTATCAAAGCCTAATTTTCTACAGCTTGTTCACGTTTGAAGGATTTGAGTTAGGGATTTTTCAGCATATTTGAGAGGTTTTGGTTATAGTTTTTAGATCTGGTATTTTCTGTAGGATGTTATTTTTTATTTCTTTTTTGCCTGCAAAAAAGAAAAAAAAAATAGCACTTTTTAGGGCTTTTTTGTGTTTTTTTAATTGAAAGTATGGGGTCCCTAAATTTTGGTGCATTTGAGCTCAAACGGATCTCATTGTTGAGCTTGTAGCGCCCCAAAACCCCTATTTCGATATAAAACACGTCAAAATCAGACAACATTGCAGGGATAGGAAAAAAAATTTGCCCCATGGCTGTGCACGCACCCTGAGGCAACTTCCGTATGAATTTTGTCACAAAAAAAATTTCAAAACAAAGGTACAGACAGTGCGCCACCCACGCTCCACCCGCGCCCCACTATGGCTTGTGCCCTCCCAAACCGCCAGCCTCCGACATTCACCGTGATGCAGAGGGTTTGACAATCTATCTCTTTAATACTTAACCCAACCTTCCAAAGGTTTTAATTATTGGATCTTCTTACCAATTAGGATCTCCTAGACCATTCCTACCAACTTTTCCTCCAAGGTATAGTTGGTTTCAAGAAGCCTCCAAAGATACAAATCCAACTAGTTACTCAAAAACTTAGTTTTCTTCACTATTCCTTCACCTAGAATGTCAAACCTCTGACTAGGATCTTCCCACACATGTACTTGGTCAATTATTAACCTTCTTGACCCTTCTTAGGTCATTTTTCACCCTTTTCAATACTTCAAACTACCCTACCAATCCATTTGGTCACTAAAACACTAGGAGGCCTAACTGCCCAAATCCTAGTAGGTCTATTTTCATTGAAATTGTCCTGGTGCTTCCAAAATCTCCACTTGACCCCACAAAAAAATTTGAAAATCTCTAAGGTATCACTCAACCCTATCAAATTCCAAAATCTTGACTTCTGAAGACACCCAAAACCCTAGTTTCTTGCAGGCTCTAATTTTTAACCTATAAATTAGTCCTCTGGACCAGTGAGTGTAAAAACTCTTCAAAATTGTCTCCAAACTTTGTTTCACCTCCAACCACCTCTGAATCCTTTTAGGAGACTCATTAGAGCATCCAAAAATGCCGCTAAGTCTTCTTCAACAGGTCTTGGGCGTCCGTACAGGTTATGTTTCTTCCCTGTCCTGGCTCACCTGGTTTCACCAGTCAACCATAGGGCTTCTGCTTTGGCTCTTGAGAACCTCTGCAAAAACAAAAATAAGACTAGGAAACCTATCTAAAAACTCTAACCCTATGTTCCCCATGGTTTCAGACAAATCCACTGGAGGAAACTTAGGTTAGAGCCATTCTTAACCAGTTGGCACTGGTTTTAGGCCTGGCAGACCAGTAGCCTATAAAATCTTAAAACTTTGAATCTAAAAAACTTCAAACCAAACTAACTATTGCATATGAAGGCTAAAAGTAAACACTATCAGATCATGAAGCCCGATCACCTATGCCAATCCATACATAGTCGTATAGTTGTAGAGATTTAGGACTGTGAATACAAAGAAGTACATAGATAATCGTACAAGGTGTTAGAATTAATTATTTTTCTTTGATTCTTCATTAACCTTCCAAAAACATTGATCCTATGCTCTTATACTAGGCATAGGTTAGTTACATCAGTTTTAGCCATGTTTGGCATTTTGAACAAAAGTTGCTCAAGCAACTTTTCAAAGTTGCTAGCAACATTTTAGCAACTTTTCACATTATGAACCACATGACCTTGTTTCCTATCTCAATGATGAAATTGGACTTCTAAGACCCTAAGAAGACATGGAGAGTCTTAAAACATACTCCTAACTTATTTTGTACTCCAAAATAATACTAGATTCCATTTTCACCTAGGTGACCCCAAAATCTCTCATGGACTCAAAGGTCCTAACAAACATAGGAGGAGTATAGAATGACCTTGTGTAATGTCCCCACCAGGGAACCCATAAGGAATCAGGTCTTATGACCAAAAATTGCAACTAACAAAATTTTTTTTCCTAACATTACATCATTACTACTTCACATTTACATTCCTTAAGGTTCCCTTAATGAATTCATTCACTTACATCTTTACATTACTTATCCAAATTGAATTTCATTTCCTTTCTTTACTTTCACATTTTAGAACTTAAGAGATAGGGTAAGAAAATTACATTTCACTTGCAAATATATTTCTTACTTTATATACTAATTTCATTTCTCCTTCCTACACATTGAATAACTATTCCTTACAAAATTACATCTTAGCATAATAAACATTTTCTTACATTGAAACATAGGAGAGATAGAAAAGATCATTCGACATTACATTATACATTTCCAACTTTAATCCTTCAAATAACAACCCTTGAAGCAAAGCCTAGAACTACCCCTCCCAATTACATTGCTTTTCTTTTCAATTACATCTTTCTGATAATAACTCTCATTACAATAACAAGTACATGCATGGCCCAAAGGCATTACAACATATCTTTACATCTTTATGTTCAGTAACAATGATACAATATAAAAGTCTTCATAGAATTGAACATATCCAAGTCATGAACCACGAACAGGACCTCGAAAGATTTTTACCACCCAACCATGTGAAACTGGTGAAGTTCCACCCCCCGTGCTAGGAGATAGAACCAAGATACTCACAAGGCCCTAAGCAGTCTAAGGCTCAAAAGATAAAGAAATCCAAGGCTCAAAAAGAACATAAAATATCATCATACTATAACATAGAGGTCAAGGTTCTAGGATACCACCTAAGTGAGTGTCATCACACAACCTGTATATTGGGATCCTTCCTGGGTAAATTTCATGTTAAATTGAAAGAAAATTTGGAGTTACTGATTCACCCCTCCCCTCTCAGTAACTCGGTTAATTCCTAAATATTTCCAACACCATGTAACCCCGGTCCCCCCTTTATGAATAGGGATCCATCCTGGCAGTTATCCCTGGTCTCGATACTCCAATCAGGTCTATGTGGCCATTATTATATTCTCTTTCATTATCTTTTGAATCCCCCCCTTCCCAGGTTAATTTTTAAGGTTATCACTTTTTACAAACCCACCCATAGGATCATCTGGCAACCACTTTAGGGTTCCAACACCTATGGTGAGCCACTCACTTAAGGTTCCTATCCCCTTACCCCACACACACACAAGCCATGAAAACCTCAAGTAATCTCAAAATGATCCATCTCATAGGTCTAGGGAACCCTCCGGTGCACTCAGGCCACCCGAACAAGTTATGACCTTATACTATGGACTCTACCAAAAGCCAAGTATGAACAAAAGCTTAAACTCAAAATCATGTCTAGAAATTCATTAAACACAACATAAAACTTCCCACATGCATTGACACAACATTCCATAGCTTATTTCAAAAATCTAGGAAAAAGTCTCATGTGCCTGAAATTTGGCTAAGTCTGAATTTTTTAAGAAATCTCAAAATTAGAAATTGTATCTTAACTCCCATGAATCTGAAACCTATCCCAATCATCTCAGAAGGTACCTAAACCCTTTATACAAATATAACTTAAAGTATAAGAAATTAAAGTACCGTAACTTATATTTGTATAAATCCTGCAACTTATGAACCCCTAAAACCCTACAAACTCCAAACGACTTTCTACATAGACTCGTATGACAATGTGCATTCCCATACGACATTCGACCAACTGTCGTATGGGTATGACTACAATGTCGTACGACACTGTAAAACACTTAACACAAAAATTACATTTAAAACATACGACTTTGTATTCATTCCCATATGACATTTTACCAAGTGTCATACAAGTATGAACACAATGTCGTATGACACTGCAGAATACTTTCACGAAAATAAATTTTAAACTTCCCAAAGACACTAAAAACTGGTTTTGTTAGGCATGGAGAGTGCCTGGGAAAGGTTACCTAAGGTCAACCTGATGCAGGGACCTCAACACCACATCCATAGCACATAATCAACATTACCTAAGCCTCAGAATAAATAAAATAAAAGCAACCATTCACAAAGAAGTCTGCAAGCGGAAAAGAGTAGGGAAAAAGGACTGTATCTCAATCCTACACCTTCATGACCCTTCTTGTTTCTTTTTAGACTTCCCTATTTCATTAAATACTAGATAAAAACATTCTCCCACATGACCACAAGTATTCCTAACTTCCCAGGAAGATTTTTTGAAATACAAAGTAAATAAAAACTATATACTCATACATAATTTACTTCCTGGAAACATAATAGAATACACAAAATATAAAACATTTACATATAATCTTGGATACATAGTAAAACAATCATATTATAATTTAATATCATATCATATACAAACACATTTATACACAATAGAGGAAGAATGGAGATTCTTCCCAGTTTAGACCCTACCTTGGGTCTTGCGGAGAATCCTCTTCCCTCGGCTGGAGAATCTTTGCAAAACTTCAATCCTTGAGTAGATATCCTTCTGGAAATCTTCCTCCAAGCAATCCTCACACACTTGACTTCACAAACCAGAGACTCTCAACTCACATAAATTTTCATTAAATTTTTTTGGAGAAATCAATTACAGACAACTCAAACGAATATCAATCCTCCAAAATCATCATCCAAAATTATCATCCCCCTCACACCAAAAATCTTTAATTATTTATCCTCCAACTATGTGGTTGGAGGAGTTGCTTTATGGGAAGCAACTTCTCCAACTTCCATAGTTGGTTGGAGGAGCAACCAAACATTTCTCGTAAGGACTTAATCAAGGTTTTAATAAATTTAATTAAAATATCCTTCAAATAAGACCATAACAAGAATAATAGACAAATACCTTTCAAGGAAAACACATAGCACAATAGGAAAACAAGTAGCCTAACTTCTAGGAGGTCTTGAGTTTGACTCCCTCCTAAATAGCTAATTTTACTACAAAGGCCATTTTCCTTTTATTATTATTATTTTTACTTTCTATTCAATACATTTATTAAATATACTTTATTTAACTCACTCTATTTACTTATTATAAACACCATATCATTAACACAATTAATGAAAACACACAATTATTATTATTTATATACGCATGGATATATGCGTGTGCACCCACATATACACATACCTATATAAAATACAAACACTTATAACATAATTATTTATTATACATATAAAATAGATTAATTCTAAAACATAAACTCAGACCAACATCAAATCAAGTCCATAACCTAAACTGCATTCCACTTCCCAACTAGGATCACTTCCTAAACAGAATTCTAGGTCCATGGGTAACCTCGGGAGTAACTTGGTTAAATCTCCACACATCAATAGTTTGAGGATTTTGAAGGCACGCTCAAACCTATGTAGCCAGGTGGAGATGATGCCTGGTACCTGCATCCTGCATCACCAACTGATATGCATATACAAATATATAAATATAAACAGACAATGGCAAACAAGGAGGGAGAGTGCGACATCATGTGGACCTCTCGTAGGAGTAACTATGACTGCCCCTCCTCATCCTACACTCACATCAACCAGTGAACATCAAGCCATAATAGTGTTAGTAGGGTTAGATCATAATATAAACATCATAACACAAATCAATGTAAAACATTTTACTGATAGTTCATTTCTAGCCATTCATCATTAAAATTATAACTCGTTTAATATTTCCAAATAAACTGTAGTAACCAAATATATATGCTCAAATGTCTCATAAAATGCTAACTAAATAATAATCATAGTCCATCATAAAATCCAAAGTGTCAAAGCAATTGTCCTGTCAGTCTAACATAGGAAAATTCTAGGGTGGGCATTACAACTTGCCAATGTAACCTAGTCTAACTCAACATACTTGACACTAAAATCACAACTTAAACAAACTTCTAAACATCCTCAATCATATCAAAATTTCCAAGTGGAGAGGTGCCCTGCACCATACTCCCCAGGACAGAATAACTCAAGTCCCTTGAGTTAGCAAGTCGGCAAGTGTAACCCCATGGTTCAAAATATCCTGTTGTCATCCAAATAGCCTCAACTTCAGGAAGGCCCTACCACTTGACAAGGTACTCCTTGTAGATACCTTTCCTGGTCTTCTTGATCACCTTAGAATCCAATATGATGTCCAGCTGCAAAGGTTTGGGAGTTGGTAAGTCCCTCACCCAATCTTCTTCCTACACATCTGAAAGTGAAGTATGCCCTGTGTCTATAGGAGATCCCTTATAAGGATAGAGATCACAAACATTGAAAATAGGAGAAATTCCTAAATTAGGAGGAATTTCTACTTCATAGGCATTCTTGCCATACTTGTGCAAAATTTTCAATGGTCCAATCTTCTTCATGAGGAGCTTAGCTGGTTGACCCTTAGGTAGTCTCTCCTTTCTAAGGTAGGATAATACTAGATCACCAACCTTGAACTACATATCTCTCCTTGACTGATCAACTTTGGCTTTGTATTTGGCCACTTGATGTTGTAAGGTCTTGTGAACTTGATCATGCAGCTCCTTCATCTGCTTTGCAAAGGATTCACCTTGTGCACTCCTCTTGTCCTTCAAAATGAGATCTCTCAACTCCAACACTCCTCTAGGATTGAGCCCATAAACTATTTGAAAGGGACTCTTCCCTGTACTCCTATTAATGGAGTCATTATAGGCAAATTTTGCCTGCCCTATGATGTGATCCCATGATTGCCCATGTTGCTTAGTCAAGCACCTCAACAAGTTGCCAAGTGACCTATTCACTACTTTAGTTTTCCCATCTGATTGGGGTTGATAGGCTGAGGAGAAAGACAAACTAGTTCTAAGTATCTTCCATAGGGTCCTCCAAAAGTGACCCACAAACTTTGTATCCCTGTCACTACCAATATTCAAAGGCAAACCATGAATTCTTACTATGTCCCTAAAGAACAATCCTGCAATTTGAGATGCATCATTGGTTTGTTTGCATGGAATGAAGTGTGCCATCTTACTAAACTAGTCAACCACCACAAAAACACTGTCATGACCTCTAGATGTCTTTGGCAATCCCAAGACAAAGTCCATGCTCAAGCATTCCCAAGGTATTTGAGGAATGGATAATGGTTGGTACAGTCCACTATTGTTGCTCTATCCTTTTGTCCTCTGACAGACTTGAGATTGCTCTACAAATCTCCTGATGTCTGTTTGCATTTTAGGCCAAAAGTAGTGCCTATTAACCTGTTCTAAGGTTTTGTCCACACTGAAGTGACCCCCTAAACTACCTTGGTGTTTTTCCTTCACTATATTCTCCCTCATTGAGCACTGTGGGATACACATAAGATGGCCTTTGAACAAGAGACCTTCCTGTAACATGAACTCACCAAAATCCACTTTGAAGCCCTGCTAAAACTTCACACATTCCTCATAGGCTTTACCAAAATCCTTGTCCTCTTTATAAAGGTTCTTCAAATTATCCATCCCTACACTTTGTAGTTGTATCTCTTGGATTGTGAGTAATCTTCTACTAAGAGCATCTGCAACCTTGTTGCTAACTCCTTTCTTGTGCTTAATGACAAATGTATAAGCTTGCAATGCTTCCACCCACTTCATGTGCCTTTGGTTCAACTTGTCCTATCCATTCAAAAAACTTAGTGCATGATTGTCAGTATAAACCACAAACTCTCTAGGTAACAAATAGTGTCTTCATTTTTTAAGAGCTTGGACCATAGCATAGAGTTCCAAATCATAAGTAGAATATTTTTTTTTAGCTTCTTTTAAATTCTTAGAGAAGAAAGCCACAGGGTGTCCTTATTGGCTTAGTACTACTCCAATTGCCAACTTGCTAGCATCACACTCCACCATGAAGAGTTGATTGAAGTTAGGGAACCTAAGAGTAGGCAGTTCTACAATTTTTTGCTTCAATTTTTCAAACCCCTAGTCTGCTGCAATAGTCCATTCAAACTTACACTTGATTCCACCTTTGATGGTGTTAAGTATAGGGGCACATAAATGACTAAAACCTCTTATAAATTTCCTATATTAGGAAGCCAACCCATGGAAACTCCTAACATCTCCTATGGACCTAGGTGTAGGCCATTCCAAAATGGACTTAACTTTATCAGGGTCCATCTTCATGCATCCATTTTCAACTACAAAACCAAGGTATACTAGTTCAGTTTTGAGAAACTCACACTTATCTTGATTGATCATTAGCTTCTCCTTGTGTAACCTCCTTAAGACTTGCTCCAAATGCTCCATGTGCTCCTTCTTTATCCTGCTAAAAATCAAGATATCATCAAGATAAACTATGACAAATTTACCTATGAAATCTGCCAACACTTCATTCATGAGCCTCATGAATGTACTTGGTGCATTGGTGAGACCAAATGGCATCACAAGCCATTCATATAGCCCTTCATTTGTTTTTAAGGTTGTCTTCCATTCATCACCAGGTCTAACTTTGATTTGATGATAGCCTGACTTCAAATCCACCTTGGAAAAATAGCATGAACCTCCCAAATTGTCTAACAAGTCCTCTATCCTTGGCATTGGAAATCTGTATCTTAAAGTGATCTTGTTGATGGCCCCTTGAATCAATGCACATCCTCCATGTACCCCCTTTCTTTGGTGCCAAAATAGTAGGTAAAACACAAGGGCTTAAACTATTTCTTATCAGCCCCTTATCCAACAAATCTTGCATTTGCTTAGCTATCTCTGCATTTTGACTTGGTGTCATCTTGTATGCTGCCTTGTTTGGTAGATTTTCTCTAGGAATAAGGTCAATCTGATGGCTTACATCCCTCATAGGTGGTAAGGCACTTGCTAAACCATTATCTACTATATCATGGTACTTTTCCAATAAGGCTTGTACCTCTAGTGGCAAAGTGACTTTCTCTTTGGTTTCCTCCTTTGGTTTGATCACTATGGCACAACAATCCCCTTTCTCCTTTTTCATGGCTTTTAGGAACTCCTTCCCACTCAATAACATCACACTTGTTCCCACATGCTTCTCTTCCTTTGGTTCTACTGAAGGATCCATTTTAAATTTCCTTCCCAACTTGGTGATCACATAACTATTCTTTTCTCTGTCATGCATTGCTTTGACATCATACTACCATTGGCATCCTAAGAGTAGATGGAATGCATCCATAGGTAGTATGTCACATAGGACCTGGTACTTATAGTCCCCAATCTCAAACTCAACCATAGTTTGCTCATCCACCACTATTTGTTGACCCTTGTTTAACCATGAAACCTTATATGGTGTGGTATGAGGTATTCTTCTCAACTTCAATTTCTCCACCATCTCCATGGACACTATATTCTTAGTGGATCCAGAGTCCACAATGACTTTGCAAATCTTCCCATGAGACTTACAAGTAGTCTTGAATAGGTTTTTCCTTTGGGGTGGCTCTATGGTGCTAGGTACCTTCAACAAGGTCCTTCTCAACATTAAGTTCTCCCCATCCACAACTGGTCCTGCTTTGGATATAGATGAGGTGACACTTTGGTTATCATCATCTTGAACTAACTGATTTCTTCTTTCCCCCATGGAAGATGAGGAAGCCTTCTTTGGACATCTACCCATTGTGTGACCCACTTGGTTACAGTTGTAACACTTGCCAGTAAAAATTGAATTTGTTCTTCCATGGGATTGGAACCTACCTCTTGGTGGTCCTCTACCTATGTATCCTCCCCTTTGGAATGATCCCCTATACTAGTTTTCCCCACTTCCATCCATAACTTGACTGTCCTCTTGTTTATTAGGACTCTGTCCTCTACCAAAGTTACCCCTACCTCTTTGAAAACCTTTGCTGCTCTTGCCACCTCTGCCTCTTTGATGGAAATCATTTCTTCTTCTTGCTTTGTCTTCAGCTCTCAAACCCAATTGAAAACATTTGTGCATACTATCTGGAGCCAACATACTAATCTCATCTTGTATCCCCTGCCTTAGCCCATTGAGATACCTTGCCACCTTTTCCACTTCATCTTCTTATCTCCTAGCTCTAAGACTTAGTTTATGAAATTCCTCTGTGTATTGGCTTATTGTCATCTCTTTTTGTCTCAAATTCAGTAATTTTTGGTACATTTGGATTTCATAATCACTAGGCAAGAATTGTGCCTTCAATCTGATTTTAATCCTCTCCCATGAAACAATTTTTTTCTTTCCACTACTCACTCTTTCATCTTGCATCATATTCCACCATACAAATGTTGATCCTTTGAGTCTAGCCTTAGCATAACTAACCCTCTTTTCTTTTGATACTTCCTTGTAATCATATTGGTTATCCATGGCGTCAAGCCAATCTAGTAACTCTTCTCCATTTAGGCTACCACAATGATATGGTATATGTTCCATGCTATCTTTGTTTATAGACTTGAAGGCATCTAAGAATACCTTCTACTCCTTGTCTATCTCTGGTTCTTTTCCTTTGTTGGATGACTCCTCTGTTTGGCTATCTTCATCCCCATCACTTTCATCTCCCCATTATGTGATCCTTTTCTTACTCTTTGTCTCTGCTACATTGGCTTTCTCCAAGAGGCCTTGGACCAACTCCACTATAGCATCACTGATCATTGCCTTAGGAGGCATGTTTTCCACCTCTATACTCTCTTCACCATCTGACATACACAACTTCCAAGAAGTATGGCTATGATACCACTCTGATGTAGAGGATTTGACAATCTATCTCTTTGATACTTAACCCAACCTTCCAAAGGTGTTAATTATTGGATCTTATCACCAATTAGGATCTCCTAGACCATTCCTACCAACTTTTCCTCCAAGGTATAGTTGGTTTCAAGAAGCCTCCAAAGATATGAATCCAACTAGTCCAACTAGTTACTCAAAAACTTAGTTTTCTTCACTATTCCTTCACCTAGAATGTCAAACCTCTGACTAGGATCTTCCCACACATGTAATTGGTCAATTATTAACCTTCTTGACCCTTCTTAGGTCATTTTTCACCCTTTTCAATACTTCAAACTACCCCACCAATCCATTTGGTCACTAAAACACTAGGAGGCCTAATTGCCCAAATCCTAGTAGGGCTATTTTCACTGAAATTGTCCCGTTGCTTCCAAAATCTCCACTTGACCCCACAAAAAAATTTGAAAATCTCTAAGGTATCACTCAACCCTATCAAATTCCAAAATTATGACTTATGAAGACACCCAAAACCCTAGTTTCTTGTAGGCCCTAGTTTTTAGCCTATAAATTAGGCCCCTCGACCAGTGAGTGTAAAAACTCTTCAAACTTGTCTCTAAACTTTGTTTCACCTCCAACCACCTTCTAATCCTTTTAGGAGACTCATTAGAGCATCCAAAAATTCCACTAAGTCTTCTTCAATAGGTCTTGGGCGTCCGTACAGGTTATGTTTCTTCCCTGTCCTGGCTCACCTGGTTTCACTAGTCAGCCATAGGGCTTCCACTTTGGCTCTTAAGAACCTCTGAAAAAACAAAACTAAGACTAGGAAACCTATCTAAAGACTCTAACCCTATGTCCCCATGGTTTCAGACAAATCCACTGGAGGAAACTTAGGTTAGAGCCATTCTTAACCAATTGGCACTGGTTTTAGGCCTAGCAAACCAATAGCCTATAAAATCTTAAAACTTTGAATCTAAAAAACTTCAAACCAAACTTACTATTGCATATGAAGGCTAAAAGTAAACACTATCAGATCATGAAGCCTGATCACCTATGCCAATCCGTACATAGTCGTACAGTTGCAGAGATTTAGGACTATGAATACAAAGAAGTACACAAATAACCATACAAGGTGTCAGAATTAATTGTTTTGCTTCAATTCTTCATTAACCTTCCAAAAAAATTGATCCTATGCTCTTATACTAGGCATAGGTTAGTTACATCAGTTTTAGCCATGTTTGGCATTTTGAACAAAAGTTGCTCAAGCAACTTTTCAAAGTTGCTAGCAACATTTTAGCAACTTTTCACATTATGAACCACATGACCTTGTTTCCTATCTCAATGATGAAATTGGACTTCTAAGACCCTAAGAAGATATGGAGAGTCTTAAAACATACTCCTAACTTATTTTTTATTCCAAAATAATACTAGATTCCATTTTCACCAAGGTGACCCCAAAATCTCTCATGGACTCAAAGGTCCTAACAAACATAGGAGTATAGAATGACCTTGCCAATATAACCTAGTCTAACTCAACATACTTGAAACTAAAATCACAACTTAAAAAAACTTCTAGAAATCCTCAATCATATCAAAATTGCTAAGTGGAGAGGTGCCTTGCACCACACCACCTGCGGTTTGTGGGATTAGCCCCCTTCAGCAGAGCTTTCGGTCACATGGGGGACCAGCCCCCGACCCCCAGCGCCAAATTTTTTAGCCCATGGTCACCCACATGACCAAGACCTCCTTTTAAAGCCCAAGGTGGATTTTCTCTATGATGGCCATTTGGCTGTGAAATTAAAGGTTGTTGTTTGCTGATGTCAGCATATCTTTGCACATTTTTTTGGCCTTTTGGAGCTACCTGTGCATTTTTGCAAATATCTCAGGCATCTTGGATCGTAATCAAGTGTACGATATATCATTGAAAAGCTAGTTCTAAGTCTGATCTGAATTTACCGATATGGTATTGAGATTTTTCCATTTTGATGCTCTTTTTTTTCTATCGAAGTCAGATATTCTCTGCGATCTTGGCGTTTCAAACCTCTTGCATTCCGGGATTCGTTTCTCTTGCATCTGGGCTCCGTTTTCAGAAAATGAGATATTGTCGGAAAGCTCTTTCTAAGATTTTATTAGATCTAATGGTTTCATGTGTGTTTTTTTTCCTTTTTCTAACTTCACCCATCCTCAGATCCTTCTAGACACTTTCTTTGGGCCCTCTAGTGCAACTATTGGTTTTTTGCTTATATCTTGAGCATGCAGTGTCGAAAATTGGCAAACGAGATATCATCAAAAAGCTGATTCCGAGCTCTTTCCAGATCTGGAGGTTATATTTTCTAGTTTTATTTTTCTTATGGTGTTTTTCTCTGTCAAAGCCAAATCTTTAGTTTTGCACTCCGAGAGCTCTATCTTGCACATCCGGACTCCATTTTTGGAAAATTATATATCATTGGAAAGCTTGTCCAGAGTAATTTTCAGTGATGTGAGTCATTTTTCCAAATTCTACTCTAGGTTCATTATATTCAGATCATTGCATTTTTGTAGTCTGGTAGATATCTTGGTTGTTACAGGTCCTGGGATCTCTTCCCTTTGAGAGATGGCTTGTCTTAGGCTATTCTTTTGTTTCAACAACCTTCGCCCTTCTTTGAGTAGTGTATACTTCATTTTTGTAGCATTCTTTTATGCACACACATTGAGATAAAGTTCCATTCTATTGCATGTATGGGATCTTGCACATGTTTGTGCTTTATGTACTCGCACTCCATTATAAAGTGCCAGGGGGGTTTGATGTTTTCCTTTGTTTGCCATCTTCTTTTTTCATGTGAGCATTCCCCCAATGAAATTAGCCTCAGGTATCTTTATTTGTGTCTGTAAACTCTCTCTGCACATTCAATGTTTCAGATTCATCTTCATCATGCAGTTCATATTAGACAATTTTTTTAGTGTACCTATCATTACTCCCTTGTCAGCAGTATGAGTGGGTTTCTACTATTGGTTCTACTACTTCCTTGGTTTGATAGTGTGAGCTATGTATTCAGTATTTGTTCCTATGTACTAGGTGGATGCAATGGTTGGGTACCTATGCATTCCGGTGAGATGGATCATTTACCATATAGACACTCTTTCTTTCCTATTTTTAGAGGCACTCTTCCATCTTTGATTGATCAAATCTTCAGGCTTTGGTGTTTTATACCATCTGTATCTTCAAGTTTTGTTGTTTGCCTTTGTTTGCCTCCTAATTCAAGTAGTGTCATTTGAGGGCACTCATATAGATTACAGTCTTCTCTACCTAGTCATGCTCTATTTCAGTGGAGGATCTTTAGATCAACAGTTACTTCTTGACAGAGTTTGCATCTTCTTGCTTCGGTGATGTTCTACATGTTCATTTTTGTTCCTATTTTTTGGAACATCCCTAGTTTTGGAGGCTTCTTCAGTCCTTCAGACTAGTCTTTGTCTCTTTTTGGAGTAGAGTTTTGCCCATGTGGTTTTCTCTATTTCTCCGCTTTATAGAGACTCTTTTGTACATGGGTACCTCATTAGACCATGTTGTCGGGACCCATTTTTATGCTTTCAACACTGTAGTTTCCTTTGCTTTCTTCTTGCATTGTTTGTAGCTGCATTGTTGCGCATCTTAAGGGGGGTGTTAGAGTAAAGTATTAATTATATTAATTAACTTTACTCCCTTCTTAAGATGTCAACACTTTTATTTTTAGTTGTTTATATTTAAACACACATGCACTAGTTGATTTAAACTTATGCACTAGTTTTTTAAAATATAAATTTGCATGCATTAGTCTTGTAATAATTTAACTAATTATTACATGCACTTCTTCTTTTTAGGTTTTCCTTTCAAGGCTTTCGATCTCCTTTATAAGGATGATCCATTGTACATTTAATTCATTCATTAATTAAGGATATTTTCTTCTTCATTTTTTGAGTCAAACCCTTGCCCTCTTCTTATCTCTACTTCCTTGTAACAGGTTTTTGTATGCAAGTGAACTTCGGGTTTTTTGGATTTGTATTGCTCAAATCCTACAATATTCTCCAAATCTTTTTCTAACCTTACTTTCTCCTTGAAAATATTTCCAAAATGTTCTTTGTTCCATCCCTTTAATCTTTTCTTAACGTGTTGCAATTTATTAAAGAAGATAAAAGATTGTTTTCCTTTTCTTAGCGATGCCTCCTTCCACCAACCAGCCAATAGATCTTCCAAACCTTTAGCTCTTAACCACATCTTTTCAAACTTAAAAGAGAATCTTTCAGGATCTTGGTCCACTAGAAAATGCAGGCTTATTGGAAAATGATTAGAACCACCATAACGAATGATTTTAGCCTTAGAGAGCCATTGAGAATTCATCCATGATCCTACCAAAAAAAATGTCTCCAATTTTTTCGCAATATTAAGGAAACCAGTTCTTGTGTTTGTCCAAGTGAAGTCCCTTTTTTGAAGGGTACCTCATAAAGACCATTATTCTCCACAAATGAACCAAAATCTACTTGACTATGACTTGCCCAAACCTTACCTCCTTTTTTATCTTCTGGTCTTAGAATTGCACTGAAATCCCTAGCTATCATAATGATATCCTTGTATAGTTTCTCTATATTATTAGATAAAGTTTTCCATAAAAATTTCTTATTGTTTCTATCATTTGGACTATAAACATTGATGAAAGACATTAAACATCCAATTTTATTTGACCTTACCTCTATAAGTTACCAATGTTGATCCTATGTTACAATAGTAGCATCAATCACCTCCGGGTTCTACAACACCCCTAATCCACCTGATGCTCCTCGAGCATCCATAAAACCTCCTTCTCACCTCTTGAATCTCCTTTTAAAGCTTTGGAAATCCTCAATTTTAAGTTTTGTTTCCTATAAGAACACAACATCAGGTTTCATTTGACCCAAACATCTCTTGATCAAATGAACTTTGTCAAGGGCATTGCAACCCCTGACATCCTACGATATGGTTTTCATGGCTCCCAAGAAAAGGCATAGCCTTTTCCCGATCTCAATAGTTTGGATTGATTTGCAGCACTACCTGCTAAAGAAAGCTTGACCTATATAGACTTAAGACCTCTCCTTTGTTTTCCCCTATTTTTGGTTTAAGGATCTTGGAGCCTGATTGACTGAGTGTTCTCTTTTCCAGTATCCTTGGGGTTTCAAACATACCCAAATCATCCAAGCCCCCATCCTCCTCATGTGATACATGTTTTGAAACTGAATCCAAATCAATATCACCAGTATCTCCCAAACCTTATGAAAATTAATTTAAATTTCTTATAGGTGAGATTTCTAAATCTTTCTCAAAATGAGGTAATTATTCTCCTCTTGTGGGTGAGGAAGAGAGCATATTTTTCATACCCATATTATCCAAGCCTTTTACCATACTCATAGGTATTTAAGCGAGAAACTTTTTATGCTTTGGATCCAACTCTTCCCAAGAATCTAGTACTGTCTCTTTGTCTGGCTCCTCAACTTTATCTGAACCCAAACCTCCTACTCCCACTTCCATCCCAAGAACATGATCCTACTTTATAAAGCTTCTACATTACAAACCTTTGTGTTTGCCTCATTCTCATCAAGGTAATCCAAAGGTGTCTCTAACACTCTTTGTGTTGATATTTGATAACCATCCAGATCATTCTCTCCAACCTATGGCTATCTCAAATCCTTTTCCAACTCCCATCCTTTGTGTTCTTCACATGGTTTCGATTGAACATCTTTGAACCAATGTTGCATCATCTTTGGTTCACCATTCCAATCTTGTTTTTGTGATTTCAAGCTTGATAAAACCTTCTCTAGCTAAGCATCCACCTCCTTAGTTTTCCCTTGTCTTTGAATATTCTTCATCATTTCATCTTCCTCTGAACCTAGATCAATGGTTAGTTTTTGCCTCCATTCTCCTTTATCAGATCCTAGCACAACATATTCTGAGACTAGAAAATAGTCTTTAATCTTTACCAGTAATCTGGAAAAAATGGACATGTCTACCCTACCACAACTCTCTTTGGCTTTGATGAAAGTTCCCACTTCATCTCCTATCCTTTTTAAAGTAAATTTATTCCAGTATTCATAAGGGAGGAACTTTAGATTGATCCATATCAGTATTTCAAAAATGGTCTCTTTCCGTGGGTCAAAATTTGGGGTCCATTTTTTGATGTAGAAACCCTTTCCATCCAAAAAATAGGGTCCACACTTCAAAATATCATCCATATCCTTTTTGGTAGGACATATGCCTAAAAAGAAACCTTCAACCAATGACTTAAGCTCTAAATCTTTACCCTGTGATTCCTTACACCCCTCCACAATATTTCTTAAAGACATCTAATCCCCTAACCATTTAAAGAAAAAAATCTCTCTCCTTAAGAATCAAATTTGCTTCCATCCATTCCTTATTGTCTATAAGGATCGATGAAACCCTAAAAAAAAGTTATGTTGCCTTTCTCAAGAGAGAAACCTACCTGAAACTGATTTTATTGATCAGGGTGCTGTAAATTTTATTCTATTTCTTTAAAATAAACAACCCTTTTATCTTTCCCTCCAATGCTACTATTTCCAAATCCATTCTTGTGGGTAACATTATTTATAGCACCATTTTGTTGATTCCTTTCGTCTGCTAAAAATCTGTTATCTTGTCCATTATTCATCTTTTGTTTTTCTACCCATTTTCTTTGGCTTTTACCTTGGTGAAACCAACAATTCGGAGCACCTCTATAATGTAAGCCTTGGTGATGGATAAAACCCCTATTCCAAAAATCCTAAGCCTCCTTACCCCAAGACAAATTGTTATGTAGAAACCTCCCCTTTCCTATACCCCGATTTGGTGTAGAAAAAGTCCTTCCCAATGCTGATTTCATGTCGGCCATTTTGAATTTCCTGACCATTGTAGACCTCTTGTTCATCACCAATCCCTTTTTTTTTTTTTTAATATCTCTATTTTTACAAGAATCCTTTTAATTAAAAATAATCAAGTTTAATAAATATATTTAATTAATTTCTATTAATTAAATACTCTCACATTTGAATAGCTAAAAATAACAAAATCTAATTTATTTAAATTTCACAATTAATCTAAATAAATTATCTAATTATAGCAATCACATAAATAACCAAAAATCAACCGAACTTAAAGAATCATAACCATGCTCAAGGAAGAGACTATAAACTCACATCACTTGGACGAGTTTAGAAAGGGTGAAATATCAAAATATTGTCTATTATTTTAGGACAATAGAATGGCTTAGGTTGGGATTTGGATTTGAATATTATCTCCCCTCTTTTACCATTGAGACTTGTGATGGGGCATGCTCATTCTGACAATTCAGGTAAGTCGATGCCTGGTACCTACAAACTTGCATGCAAGACCAACATGTACATACATGTATATAAAACAAGCAATGGTGGGGATCAAGACATCATGTGGATCCCGCAAGTAGGTAACTACGACTTTGTCCCTCAACCATATCAAACACGTCAAATAGGAAAGTAAAAGCATACACGGTAACCATACACATACAAGTATGGGGAAAGTATAATCATAAGCATCATTTAAAACATGTAAATCATCATCATTAAATAACTAACATCATCTAATTGCATCAATATAACATCCATAATTATTCATTTATTAAAATCACCATGTAGTGTCATACATCCAAAACCATATAATAACTGAAATATCAATGCACACATAAAAGTGGCCTAAAAGAGTTTGGCAATATAAAACTAAAAAGAAAACTATGGGTGGGCACTACATGCTGGAATAAGGATTGTTTACCGAAGGTGGGTATATTTGCATGAGCGGCCTTACAACATGGGATATTAACAACATAAAGGTTTTAAAAATTTGATTCAAGGACCTTCTAGGTGTGCTTTATGTAGGCAGAGTGCAAAAATAATGGATCATATTATTCTGAACTATGAGTACTCTAACAAATGTTGGGTGTGGTTGATGAAGAAACTCAATTGGAAGTCAACTCTACCAAATACTATTAGGGAATTATTTCAGTATCAGCTTAGAAATTAAGAGAAGGATATGTATGAAAATATATGGACTATTTCTCCCTCCTTGCTAGTTTGGGAAATATGGAAAGAAAGAAATAGGAGAATTTTTAAGGAAGCAAAAATGAAGATAGACTAGATTACCAACAAATTAGAGTCATGTATTGTTGAAATAGTAAATAGTATAAATAGTTTGAGAGCTAAGGGTTTGAGATTTACTGAGTGGGATGATAAGATTAGAAATAGATGGCTAGGCCTTAAATTCCCCCTGAGTGAACTCTCAAAGAAGGAGTCAGATCAACTAAGAAAAGTCTACGTTTGGAAAGCACTGGCATAGGGATGACATAAAATAAATTTTGATGGGGCCTCGAGAGGTAATATGGGAGTAAAAGGAATAGGATGCTACATCCATAACTGGGAGAGGAAGTTAATAAATAGAATAACATGCCCTATAGGGACCAAGTCCAACAAATTAGTTGAATTCACAACCCTTTGAGAAGGCTTTAAAGTGTGCATGAAGTTAGGTATTGATAGGGTTGAGATTGAAGGAGACTCTTCCCTAGTAGTAAATGCTATTAGAAAAGCAGTAACGCTAAATTGGCATCTATATGGACTTTTTAATTAAGTTATGGGACTTTTACACCTCTTTAAACACTACACGATTAATTGCATCTATAGAGAAGAGAATGGAGCAGCTGACAAGCTAGCTAATTTAGGGGCGGATGGGGAGAATATTGGTATTGGATGATCCTTTTAGAAGAAGATGAGGGAAAATGGAGGAAAGGGTATATGGGAGATACTCATGGAAATGGAGGTAAAGATAGACCTTGTGTCAAGATAGGATAAATAGCCACTCATCATAGGTAGATCTCTGGTAGATGATGAAAATACAAGAGAGAAATTAGTATCGAGCTATAGCTAGGAGAGGGTAGTGGTGTTGGTAAATTTTTAGTTGACTTGCATTCCTATCACCTCTTCCATCCTAGGGGCATATAATTGGGTAAGTAGGGAGATTTTAGAGACTCGCATTGGGCCTCCCAAAACTTACATTCCTATTCATGTCCCTCTAATTAATATGCAAATAGAAAATGGAAAGATTTTGTGTTCAATGTTTTCTCATCTCAGCCTAGGTCACTTGGCAACTTTGTCAAGAGGAAGGTGGTGCATATAAACTTTTAAGGAATATTATATTGGAGTTGATGAGTAAACAAACCACAGCTCCCAAGAACACCTGCATGCAAATACCTGTCACAGAAAGAGAGAGAAGCAAGAAGCTAGAGAGGCCTAAACACATGAATCCATGAAAGAGGAGACATTCTTTATGTGAAAAAACAAAAGTTGCAATTCAATAAAATGAATGCTTCTCAATTAGATTAGAAGGGATATCAATCCTTATAAAAGGAGATCAAAACCCTAAAAGGGTGAACAAACCTAGGTTGCATGATAATAATTAATAAAGCAATTAATTATTATATACCTAAAGTTTAGCTTAAGGAGAAATAGATAATAAGTGACTTAGTAATTAAATCAAACATGATTTAATTAATAATAAAATACTTTATTACTCTAACATATTAGAAGGTTTCTAGGTGCATTGTTGTGGTGAAATATGGATATGCATGAGCTATCCTAAAGGAGTATAGAGAGTTATGTTGGGAATGATGGTTCAAGAAGATCCTTCTTCCCTTTCAAGAGGGATAAACTATACACATTAAGTAGGGTGAGGGATGAGAATCTTGATTAGGTGGCATTGGAGGGTTAATAGATTTATGTTAGTCCTAGGTTTTAGGGTTTTATAGAGAAGGTAAAGGCAATCAAAGGATGAATGCAATTCATTGGGAATTTAAACTTCATGTTCTTTGGCTGATAGAATTGATACTAGAGAATTGTTAAAAGAGTAAACTAGAGGATGTTCCATATTACGATAATCCTACATTACCATATAAGCATATTTTTTTACTATACACTTAAGATTAATTTTGATTAGTTCTTATTTTTCATTTCTTTTGTAAGAATTTGCAAATAGCAAAGATTGAACCAAGGATCTAGAGGTTAAAGAAAAGCACAAATACATGATAGATGATATGAATGTAATTATTGATGATTGAATTGATCCAATGAATTCCCCTTACATGATTATTCAATGTACATAATAGGTCTCCTTATATAGGAAAGGTGATAAGAGAGAATGATAAGGAGTTGATAAGATATCACCTATGCTAGGTGTAATCACATGTCCACCAAATGTGGATCATCCTCCATTATTCATTGAAGTATGTACAATAGGTTCAGGATGATAATGTGATAAGAGCACTAAAGGTGGATCTCACACCAAAAGTGGAAATTCTCCTACACCGTGCTTTAACGAGGTGCAAACTCTTAGGTGTCTCGATGACAAAATACTATGTAATGCATTATCCTAAGTAAGATTAAGCAAAGTATAATTAGGAGTATTTAATTACACCAACACCCCCCCTTAAGTGCAACTTAGGGGAATGCACTTAAAATCATAATGCAAGATGGGTCCCGACTACTAGGACATGTTAGGTACCCATGTACAATATGCAAAGGAATACATGAAATGCAAAAATCTCATAAAGTGGAGAAAGAGGGAAAACCTCCTGGGAAAAACCCTCCCCCAAAAAGAGAGAAGAAAACAAGATGCATGCATGGATGAAATACTCAAGACCCCCCAAATACTACATACATCATGTATATACAAAGAATTGTCCCCCCATAAGAAGGATATTTGGATACATGACATCTCCCCATAATGAAGAATGTCCTAAAAATGGCAAGTGCTTGAAGACAAAGTATAGTCTAATGACTACAAACAACATTTCTCCCCTTGGGAAGAAGATATACCAAGTACAAATGTATGAATGCTTCCCATTATGGATAGGAACTAGGAAGTGGAATCCAAATAAAGTATGATGATAATGCCATGAACCAATCCATATCCAAATGAAATGAGGAAGAAGGTCTCCAAATATGCATCTATAAAGATTGAATAGGTATATGCAAGCTCAAAGAATCCATCACATCATCAAACTAAACCATGAAATGTGACAAACCAAGTGAAGGAGAAGAATAAATAATGTCAATCTCCAAAGAAGGTGAAGAAGTATCTCCAACTATGATGAAATTGTCATCATAGAGAAGAGAACCCCCCTCAAGTATGTCTCCCAAATCTAAAATATTAGACTCCATAAACAATGAATCAATATCTGGCAAATAGGAATCCCAATCAAGAGGACAAATATATATCTCTTTCAATGACTCACTGGAATCATCAACAAGAGATGATTGTGTGATCTCAACTGGATAAGTAGGAGTTGCAGGAGGAGTCACTGGATCATCCTTTCTCTCAATTGTTGCAAATTCTTCAATCTCATCCAAGGTATAATCATTATAGGGAATGTTATCTGCATCATCAAGAGGAATGAGACAATTTGAAGCAAGATCATTTAGGAATGGAGGAACACGTGGATCACCAAAAATCTCCCAAATGATTGTCCAAATTATGCGTGGACATTAAACACCTCTAAATTTGGGGTAGATATCATAGAAGAGACACAAACTGATGCTACTAATAATCAAATTTATAATATGAGCATTCTTTTCTCCCCAAACATATTGCTTCCCCTATGACTTTGGCTTAGGAATGAGTCCTTAAAGATGAGGCAAGAGATTAAGCCATCTACAATGTGTGATGATTCCTTTTGCCCATGGCTCATAATTATCCTTGTCAAAAGTAGTATTGAAGGATGTATTTCATAACCCAGGATTACATTAATGACACACTTCTCTCATTACAAATTGAGATCAACAAATTATTACACTCCACAATCAGGCTATAATAAACTTAGATCACTATGCAAAAGACCAAGCTAAGGCTTATGCATTACAATTGCAAAATTAAGTCAAAATTTGAAAGTACATTTTTTTATCACATTTACTAAAATCTAAATCCAAATCTAGAAAATACAAAAAAAATTATGCACTTTGAAAAAAAATTGCACTTGAAAAGGAGTTCATATGAGCCCGAACGAGGCCTTAGAAGTTGCAAAAATTGAGATTTTTTATTTTAAGAAAAATTAGGAATAGAGATCAGAAACCATCTGCACCATTGTGTAGATTTTTAAATTCTACCCCAAACAAAAAAATTCTCAAAAAAAGGAGTCAAGATGACTGAGATATCGTTGTTTGAAAATCACCTCTGAAAGTATTTTTCTGAATCATCGTCGTCGCACTTCCAAAATTCAAATGGCTCTAGATTTGGCCTTAGGTGTCCAATTTGGATGAAACAAAATTTGATTTAGGGGTTTTTGGACCTTCTTAATATGATTCCAACCTCTAATTAGCACCATCAAACTCCAATATTGACTTGCAATAGAAAGCAAAATACAAAACCTCAAATTTTCTCCAAATATACTATGCAGTGGTGATGTCCAAATACCTTTATTCTACACCCAAAATTGAATCAAGCCAAGATTGATATTCTTGAGAAGAAGTCTTCGCACCTTGAAAGCTTTGATACCATGTAAGAATTTGGCAAATAGAAAATATTGAACTAAGGATCTAAAGGTTAAAGAAAAGCACAAATACAAGAGAGATGATATGAATGCAATTATTGATTATTGAATTGATCCAATGAATTCCCCTTACATGATTATTCAATGTACATAATAGGCCTCCTTATATATGAAAGGTGATAAGAGAGAATGATAAGGACTTGATAAGTTATCAATCTATGCTAAGTGTAATCACATGTCCACCAAATGTGGATCATCCTCCATTATGCATTGAAGTGTGTGTAATAAGATTAGGATGATAATATGATAAGAGCACTAAAAGTGGATCTCACGTCTAAAGTGGAAATTCTCCCACACCATGTGCTTGAATGAGGTGCAAACTCCTAGGTGTCTCAATGACAAACTACTATGCAATGCATTATCCTAAGTAAGATTAAGTAAAGTGTAATTAGAAATATTTAATTACACCAACACCTTTAAATAAATTAATGTACCCCCCCCTCTCTCTCTCTCTCTATATATATATATATATATATATATATATATATATATATATTGTAGGATTTTAACAATACAAATCCACAAAATCTGAAGATCACCTGCATACAAAAACCTATTACAAGGAAGTAGAGACAAGAAGAGGGCAAGGGTTTGACTCAGAATATGAAGAAGAAAATATCCTCAAATAAATGAATGAATAGAATGTATAATGGATCATCCTTATAAAGGAGATCAAAAGCCTTGAAAGGCAAACCCTAGTGCATGTAATAATTAGTTTAACTATTACATGACTAATGCATGAGTTTAGAACAACTAGTACACGTGTTTTTAATTAAAGCAAAAGGAAGTTGACATTTTAAGAAGGGAGTAAAGATTAAATTAACATAATTTAATACTTTACTCTAACACCCCCCCTTAAGATGAGCAACGATGCATCTACAAATAATGCAAGAAGAAAGCAAATGAGTCCCGGCAACAAAGGCCTGATCAGGTACCCAAGTACAAAAGAGAGTCTTTGAAAAGTGGAGAAATAGAGAAAACCACGTGGGAAAAACTCTACTCCAGAAATAGACTAAGACTAGTATGAAGGACTAAAGAAGCCTCCAAAACTGGAAATGTTCCAGAAAATAGGAACAAAGATGAACATGAACAACATCACTGAAGCATGAAACTGCAAACTCTATCAAGAAGAAACTGAAGATCCTCCACAGAAATATGACCAGGTAGAGAAGACTGTAATTTGTATGAGTGCACTCAAATAACACTACTCGAATCAAGAGGTAAACAAGGCAAAAC
>BSBK01011559.1:0-213002 GCA_027943335.1 Chamaecyparis obtusa | reverse complement strand
TGAAATATGAAAAAAATCTAAAAATGGCGTTTGCAAATTTGAAAGCCATGCACGGGTTTCACTGTCGCCGAAAGTGATAGTGAAAGTCACTTTCGGCGATTATATTTATGCCAAACTTTAACCCTAATTCATGAGTTTCAATCGAAAGTTAGTTGCTAAAAACTTTCAATCGATAGTGACTTTCGATTGAAAGTCTTATGTCTAAGGACTTTCGATCGTAAGTTTTGTACTTATGATCAAAATTTCATCATAGTTTCTATCGAAAGTCATTAACGAATTTTTGGCCGAATTCACTTTTCGGGCCGAATTCATTCCTCCCCAAAAGTGTAACCCACTATTGTGGGTTCACCCATTAGATAATTGAAAATGGTGATCGGTGAGTCTTTGTATCTCACTTTCCTTTGCTTGAAGTTTTTCTATTATCTATCTTCTATCTTCTGTCTTCAACAACCAGATTCCTTTCTTGTTCAGCTTGTCTTGAGTTGTTCATAATGTCTATGATTCTTACCATCTGAGTTTCTTCACCGATCTGCAATGCTTTCACTTGTTCAGTTAGGTGAAGATTCTTTTTGAACAAGTTAGAGATTATACTTTCAGATTCATCAGAAATGCTTCCTGAACTAGATCCAAGATTTTCAAATACATCTTCAAACTCCTCTTCATGGTAACCAATCTCATTTTTTAGAATAGCCATGTTCTTTCTTTCGACCAGTAACTTCTTGAATCCATCTTTAGCTTTCTTATCCTACTCAACAAACATCTGCATTTGTATCTTCTAATTCTTTATAGTCTTATCTAACTTGTACCTCTCCATGATTTAGATCTTTACTCTTCGGTGGTTAAACTATCCAATAAGAGATCCTTAGTTCTGATACCAATTGTTGGGATTAGGAGAGATATAGTACTGAGAGGGGAGGGGTGAATCAGTACCCTCAAAAACTTTAAACTTAAACCTTTCAAACCTTAAAATAGTAAACAGTAACAACCTTGCAAAATACCTTGTATCTCATGCATGTATCATTCATCCATTCAACTTTGCAAAAGTAAATAACATGAAATCAACAATATATTAGTCCCCTAACACAAGTATTTTGGTAATGCAGAAACTCTTGTTAGAAGGTAAAAACTGCGGTGGGGATTACACCCACAAATTCTTTACTACTATAGATAGAAAAGGTTTGCCTATTAAGGCTACAAGTTTTGATCACTTCTGGTGATCTTACCCTATTAGGAGTAACATATTAGATCAGCTAGATCTACCTAGTGATAAGATTTAAACAACACTACTTGAGTGTGTACTTAGTTAAGAGATTTACAAAAAGACTGTCAAGTCTACTCTGTTAGGAGATTTTACCAAAACTCTATTACAATGATTAGAAGCAATAGGTAACTATCTTCTATTGACAACTTAACTTGTCTGATATAGATCTATGAAGTACTGTTTAAATATCACCTTGTAGTATGAAGTTCTCTGCTCTGAACTGCTCAGTTAGCCTAATCTGATTCTTCTTAATCTGATAAACTTTGTAATCTAATCTGCTCTATTCTACTCTGTCAACTGATAATCTTGAAGTTTTGCTAGGGCTTCAAATGCTTCTTCATTTATACATCAGTTTATATAAAAAATGATTTAAAATACAAATATATAGCATACTGCTTTATGCCATTTACAAAATTAGGTTTCAACTTCTTAGAGAAAAACCCTAAGATCTACAATGTACAAAAATAACCTAGATCAAAACTATTACATAAGATCTTCATCGCAATTAATGAATATCTCAACAATAAATTCTCCTCGATCTTGGTAAAACATTTTCTGATCTATTGTAACCGTTTGCATAGATAAAAGTGCCATTTATGATTCCTATGTCGTTTCCTATGATCCTCGGTAACATTGTATAAATTGCTCGGTATTCATACCGCTAGTCGGTGTTTACTGTCACTAGTTATCGGTATTTGATGGTGCTCGATAAACTGTCTGATGCTCAGTGTATACACTTAACTGACAGCCTGTTTTTTCTTATAGTTATCGATTGGGTTCATATAAGTAACTGACCGATATACTTGACTTACTTTTGATACTAATGACAATCATTAATGCTCAATAGAGATAACACATGGGTTTAGGATATAAGTGCTAAAAGAATGAAAGATAGAAATTTCAGTGACATGCTGACACCCAGTGCATATATGTTATTATTTTGTGTAGGTGTGTTGTTTCTCTATGTAAATGCGTCAAAATTTTTCTTCTACGCGCTATTTCCCTTCTTGTACGCACTACTTCACCTGCCAAACAAAGAATTTAAACACAAAATCATACAAATTTAGCAAATAAACATGTTTTTTAATTAACAGAGGCCTTGGGCCCCACAATGGGCACTATTTTGTGTATATTGAATACCTTCATGAAATTATTTTTCTAAAAAATAACACAAATCAAGTTAATTTAACTTTTAAACACATTGAATTGAAATCTAAATGCAAGAACATCTCATGGATCTCTAATTAAAGAAGCTAATGCAATGCCCACAACTGACATCCATTAGACATAACTCTAAAATGAGAATTTAAAGGATCTATGATGAATTCAATGCCTATCTTTGCTCAATTATACTAGAAAAAAAGCTCTATTATGGTTTCAAAATAAAAAATGCCTATAGTAAGGATGCAATTAACTAACATGAGAATGGATCTTTTTGTCCTATTTTTTTTCTCTTTATTTATATATTTTCTCAAGCTCAAGGGGTGGAGTAAGTTTAACCATGATCAAGTTTGGGTCAATTTGATGGTTTCAAATAGTGAGACAATTTAAATATTTTTCTCTAAAAGCCTAGGACAAAGAGAAAAAATGAGTGTCTTAGATTCATTGTCAAGAAGAGTGATGGAGAACCAATTTAGCTTTGATCCATGTGAGCTCAATTCTCAATTTCTATTGGTAGATTTAATTTCTTCCCATGTGGTATGTGAGAAATTTTAAGAATTAGTTAGTTGATTTTGTTAGCCATGTGTACCCCTTGAATGGGTTGGATTTAATTTAATTCAACTATAAAATTAACTTGAAAAATCAATTGCATAATTAAATGATCTTTTTTATTTAATTAATCCTCTTTATCTTTGATTTCAATTTATTTATGATTCTGCCTTTGATTGCTCCATTGAATTTAGCTTGACTATTTTTAGGTGTCTATAATAACATACTATTTGGATGAAATATTCCAACCATTAGCTTTGGTCTACTATAGTAGGTTCTGTACAACAATTTGAAGGTTCACAAAAGTCAAGGTCATCTTCATACAAGGCCTTCAACTCATCAAATCCCAATACTTCAACTCTCATCTTTGTCAACAAGGTCCTTCTTCTACTCAAAGCATCAACAACTTTATTTGTTCTACTTCTCCTATGTTTCAACATAAATGTATAACACTATAAGAATTCAACTCATCTCATATGTCTTTGATTTAACTTACTTTGATTGTTCAAATAGTTCAATGCTTGATGAACAATGTACAACACAATCTCCTTAGGCAACAAGTAATGTCTCCATTTCTTCAAAATTTGAACTGTGGCATAAAATTCTTGATCATAAACTAAATATATTCTCTTGGCATCATTCAATTTTTTATCAAAATAAGTGATCAGTCTAGCTTTTTACATAGATTTAGGTTACATTATATGTTTTCAATTTAATATTTGTAACAAATAATTTCTCACAAACTTAATCTTATGAATTTTTTATTAGTGATTAAATACTTTTAAACTATTTCTCCTTTCATTAATAAATTAAAGTACCAGATTAAAAAAATTACATTTTGATCCATTGTATATTTTCTTTACAAACAATAGTTCTTTGTTCCTAGAGAATATTTTCTTCAATTTCACATCTTATGCTATATAGTATACTATAATTTTAACATTAATAAAAAACATAATAGTCAAATTAGCATTTGTCAATATTCATTTATTATTAGTCAACTATTTATTAATATTTAACTAGGTATCTATTGGTAACTCTTTAAGATGATACATTTCTACCATTTTTTATTATGTAGTAATATTACAACATTTTAGGAATTAAATTTATTTATGTAATAGATGTCTCAATAAGTAATATATAGAATTAACACACACACACACACACAAATATATATATATATATATATATATATATATATATATATATATATATATATATATATATATATATATATATATATATATATATATATATATATATATATATATATATATATATATATATATATATATATATATATATATATATATATATCTTATTCAAAAATTTCTAAAATAGATAAAAAATTTAAACTAATTAAATATTCAAGCAAAAAAAGGAGATCGAAATGAGAGAAATGAAATTTCAAAACGGTTGCATGATCACAAGCGGTAAAATAATATCATGCGATCATGCAGGAAAGAGGGGAGTAGCCAACAGAGAGTCCATCAGATTCGATGGAGGGGAAGGCAGACAACGATATCCAGAACATAGCTGCTCCCATGATCGAGGGTCGCATGATCGCAAGAGGTAAAAACTTGCCTTGCGATCATGCGGGGAAGAGGGGAGTATCCAGCATAGAGTTCAACGGATTCAATGGAGGGGTAGGAAGACAATGATATCCATATGGGGCTAGGCATCAGCTTCCATCATAGAAGCAGGTGTTTGATCAGTACCAACTACAACAAGATTTTTCACACTATGGTAAGGTTTGCCATTAGATGTACTCGGGAAGAGAAGTAAGAAAAGGATTTATGCCCAATGTTTTAAATAAAGATAGGAATAAACAAGTAAGAAATGACGAAGAGGAGGTCACACACACGGCTCTGATCTCTGCACAGCAGCGTGAACGTCGCTATAGACTAAGGCAACTTGCCAAAGACCAGCTTGCCGGAGGGTTGCCCAAAGAGGACCTCGGAAGTGGTATGGAGGGTGCAGAAGCTGAAGAGGAGTTCACTTCTCCGGAACGGAGAGTGCGGAGTCGGGAAGAGTTACTTGAGGAGACACGGGCGAGAAGAGCCTTTCTCCAAGAGGAGAGAGTACGGTTTGAGGTGGGTCTCTGTACACCAGGCACGGAGAACCAAACTGGCGGAGAGGGTGATACTGTAAAGGGTGGCACGAGCGCACCAGCAGACCCTCCGTTGGAACTGAGAACCCCACATAGTACGGTCCCATCGCAACTGCCGCAAGGGCAATTGCCACCAGCCCAGAATACTCACAGCACTCAGGGAAGTACCGGGTACGAGGGGTAATGGCACACCGCCTCCACCACGGCAAACCATGGCGGTGAACAAGAAGAAGTTACCAAAGTTCACGGGACAATCGAAGGAAGATCCAGTTCGGCACTGCCGAATGTGTGAAACTATATGGACTGCACACGGGGTAACTGACGAGAATGAATGGATCCGCCAGTTCCCTGCAACACTGAGGGAAGGTGCCATTGATTGGTACTCGGATGTTGACAAGATGAGCCTGACGACATGGGACCAGGTCAAAAAGGCCTTCCAGACAGAGTTTCAATTGTTAAGAGATGATAATGAGATATTAGCGGAAATCTACAACACTAAGCAAGCAAAGAATGAGTCCGTCCGTGCGTGACGGACGATGACTCAAAGAACTCATCGGGAAGATGGAGTCGGCCCCAGCGGACGAACTGAAGAAGAGGTGGTTCGTAGAGGGACTCAAAACCTCCCTACGAAAGAAAATGAAGATAGTTCCGCCTACTTTGTACAGTAATGCATACAACTGAGCAATGGATTTAGAGAGTGAGTGTAAGACCTCCAGAAGATGAGGTCATCTTCTGACGATGACTCAGAGACTGAAAGCAGTGAGGATGGGTCGAGCAAGAAAGTGCTCGCGTTGCAAAAAGACCTTGAAAGAATGATGAAAGAACTCAAGGCCGCCAAGGGAGAGTACCAGTAAGATAGAAGAAGATACGGTGTGGTGCACGGACTGCAAGGAAGCAAGCCACACAAAAGGTTCTTGTTCGAAGAAGGCTTTTTGTGATATCTACCAAATCGCAGGACATTCCACTAAAGAATGTCCCTACAACCTGAGGGCGAGAAATCAACAAGTGCTCTATGCACAGGAGCAACCTTCCACGTCTAGTACCGGCGGACAACAAAATGCTCCATCATCCGGGCGGGTATGGAAACAACCGATGGGGAGGCCGAGGCAATGATGAGAACAAGCCGCGGGTCTAGTATGACGTGAAGGGGAGGCCCATGATACAGTGCAGAAGTTGTAACCAATGGGGACATTATGCCCGTGACTGTCAGAATGCGGCTACCGCTCCACTAAAACTGTGTCGGTGGTGCGGACCGGGGAACCATGAGGATGCTAATTGTCTGAAGCCCGACTGCAACATCCTGGACATGGAACGAGGGGGCACGGAGAAGGTCCTGGCAATCACACGTGGGCAAACAAAGAAGGCCACATATCCTCACCCTCCGACAGAGAAACAAAGGATGCTCGAGGCGAAGGCTGAGATCGCGAAGGGTATGGAGGATCGAAGGACTCCACAGATGCCAGCATTTCTACTCGAGCAATGGCTGAACAAAATATTTTAAGGCAGATAATGCAATTGGAGGTACCAGTAAAGGTCAAGGACCTATTGGAAATGATGCCGCATCTCAAAACGGCTCTATTCCTTGGGCAAAACATTCCAGCAAGCACGGTTGAACAAATGGAGATCCCGGGCGGCTCTGCAGCCGACCCCATGACGCTATCGATAAATAATGGGCGGAATCCCACAGTGGTGGAGATGGATATTTTGGGTATCATCCTCACGAACACGATCGTAGACGGTGGATCCGGGGTGAACGTTCTACCGGAAGAGACTTGAAAAGCCTCGGGAAGCCAACACTGTGGCCGCCGACCTTCAACCTACTTGGGGCCGACCAGCACGGCATCAAGCCCCTTGGTACTCTAATGGCACAACAGGTAACCATCAGGACCCAACCATTCATCCTCGACTTCGTAGTAATTCCCCTCAAGCAGAAGGGGTATGATGCCATCCTAAGGAGGGGGTGGCTGGTGACCGCCAGAGCAACCATAACTAGAAAAAGAACATCCTATCAATTGAGAAAGGGGGAAGGAAGTTTGTAATAGACCTTGCAACGCAGATGGTTGGAGAAGAAATGGCATCCTCCTCTGATTCAGAATCAGATGACGTAATAGACGGAGGGGAAGAAACCATGGAGCCCAATGCCGAAGGGATACTGAAAGTGGAGGATGATACAGATTCAATGGATGGTCTATTCCATTGGCAGATGGGCGATTATGAATTATTTCCGCCATCCTGCAACATACTGAAGATTGAGGAAGCCCAAAGTGATTTCCTTCCAGAAGATACAATATACCGAGAAGGGAAGTCTGGATGAAAGAGAGCCTAGCACATGAGTTTCCCATCAGCCCTCTCAGTACCAACTACAACAAGATTTGTCACACTATGGTAAGGTTTCCCATCCACATTTTCAATCAGTCCCGTTTGCACAGAAAAATTGGGTGAAGGGAAACACTTCTACCCATTTTGATCCTGATGACATAATGAAAATATTTAGTGGAAAAGTAACAGTCCAACTGGCCAAGCCTTCTTTTGTGAATCCTAGATTCATTAATGTACCAGTAAAGCCCCAGTTTGGGTTGCAGAGGAAGGAGGGTTTCAATAAGGCAGTACAACATCTCAAAGCCCCTTTTAACAATGCACATTCTATTCATGAGGTAGGAGGTTTTCCCTTCTTGCCAAGACAAAGAGCTCAGGGTAGATATCGGTGCTTCCACAAGCAAGAAATATTGGACATTTGTGAAGGCATGCCACCGGGATCGCTTGTAGCCATATAGTATAATCAGGGGCCTGCTAAAAAATAGGGAGATGTGAGGGTTACAAAGTAGATATCTAATCAATATACTGGGCAATCTCATCAGGTCACAACAAATAGAGCCCCTTTCAATCCTAAGCAACCTATTCAAGTTTGGCAGATGAAGTAGAGCACTCTTCAGAAGGCAACTCATCAGGGGTCTGAGACTCGTGATTATACATCAATATCCTTTCCAGATCATCTCCTTTAAGATCAAATTCATCATCTTCAAAATATAGCATTAATAGGTACATTTTCGAGAACATGCTTATGTATTGATGATATTAAAATTTGGGCCTTTGACAATTGGCCAGGGTTAATTGATGTTTTTTGGTTAAATATTGAGTTGGGTTATTTTCTTGCTAAATTTGAAAACTCTGTTATGAGGGATGGGATACACAAGAACAAAAGTTGGTTCTGCAAAGGAGTTGGACTCTTTACTGCAGTATGGAACCCTAATCTAAAACTACAAGATAGAGCTCCACTTTTCTTCCCCATTTGGATTGCCTTGCCAAACTTGCCATTAGAATTCAGAGATATGGACATAGTAGAAATCATTGCTAATTAGCTTGGTATCTTTGCTAAGCATGACCTAATACCATTTGAGGTGCCGCACCGAGAAGTTAGAGTGTGTATCCTTCATGATGGGACTTCTAAATTGCCAAAATGTATTTCCCTAAAATCCAAATGGGGGAAGTGGGATCAGAAAATTCATCTTCAAAATGAGGAAACTATCATGTTATATCAGCATCAATTAGGGCACTTCACAACTCATTGCCAATCCCAGCCATTAACCCAATTAAGGGTATGTGATAACTTCTGTACAAATCATTTCCAGTGCTCCATATCACATATCCCTCAGCAAGCAAAATTGAAATCTTCTTCACCATACTTTGTTGAAGTGTTGCCTAACAAGATTTACCCATATGAAGCTTCTATCTACTTTTATTGGGTTTTAAGTATCATTATGGTGCTCTTGAGTGCCTCCAAGTAGCCTGCCTTATTAGATTGGGGTAAATCAAAAGAATCAAGTTTCAATCAGGATGACATAGTACAAAACTTAATGTTTTCAGATTCTCTTGCTACAAATCCAATTACAAATGATGTGTTTGATAAAGAGGTGTTGGTAAATCTGCAAGCTAGGAAAATTTCAGAAGAGTTGTTGACAGACCTAGCTACCAAAATAATATATGAAATAGTAGAAGAAGAGGGGATCCTTCAGTATGAAGGTGTGTACAACAAACAAGATCAACATAAATGCCTGAGTGATGGTTTTACAACTATTCCAGTAGAAGAGAATATGCAACCGCTTGAAGAGCATCAGATTCTAAACATGCACTAGCAAAGTGACAACAATAAGGCTCAAGTGGTAAATGAGCTCAGTATGGATTCTAAAGGCTCTTCTTCTTCAGATTCTACCAGTCAATCTAAGGGGAGAGTTAATGGGCAGAGAGAAGCTATATCCATCGACCATAATAAATACTACAACAATGCAGCTAGTATGTTGGTGCCTCCATTTGAATTAGAGGAGATTGTTCACTCTCGCATTGTAGAATGGAATGCAGAATAACACATTTCCTACATCAGAGGAAAACCTAGCAGGATATGACCAGGAATTGCATGATGATCCAAATTTGGCTATTGATCGGACTAATCAAGAAATATGTGATGGCCCAAACAATACCACTTGTGTTGTAGGAGTAGGTCCTATGGACTTTGACCCTAATATGTCGCTATCAATTGAGCTATCACCTTTACATCAAGCACAAGCCAAGGCTTCACCAAAAAAAAGAGGTAGAAAGCCCAAAAGTACTATAGTCAAAGAAGAAATTGAAGCTGGAATTCAATCAACACTGGATGGGAAGTTCACACCTTCCAAAAGATTGATGAGGAGAACAAAAGGTTCTCCTTGTTAGCAATGAAGATAGCATCTTGGAATGTCAGAGGACTCAATGCCTCTAACAAAAGAAATAGAATCAAGCTAGAAATTGATTCTATAAAAGTGGATATTATACTACTTCAAGAAACAAAGATGTCAGATGAGGTTTTTAACAAAACTATTGGGAAATGGAAAAAATGGAATTTTGTTCATAGTCCAGCAATAGGTGCATCAGGTGGGCTGGCTATCCTCTGGGATACTAATCTTTTTCAAGTCCAAATTATTGAGAAGAAAGATAATTGTCAAGCCATCAGATTGGAATGTTTTGATACTAAAATATTATTGTTTAATGTTTATGGGCCCACAGCAACCCAAGACAAATTGAGATTGTGGTCAGAGATTACTCAATTTTTACAACTTCAATCAGACACGCATATCATATTGGGGGGGGATTTTAATGCCATTCTAAAACTGTCAGAAAAAATGGGTGGAATTTGTCCACCAATGAGGACAATTCAGGACTTTGCAAATTTTGTTGAAGATAATGGCCTAATGGATGTTGTGCCATCAAATGGGTCATTTACATGGACCAACAAAAGGGCAGACTTCTCTCAAATAGCGATCAAATTAGACAGATTTCTCCTCTCCCAATGCTGGAAATTAGTCAATGTTACATTTCACTCAGAAATTCTACCACAACCAGGTTTAGATCATTTCCCAATTTGTCTGCATTTGTACACGACAGTAACACAACAAGATTTCCAACATAGACCATCATTCAAGTTTGAAAGAATGTGGTTACGCCACCCAAGTTTTTTGAATTCACTTAAGCATTGTTGGAATTCAGTGCCCGCGATAGATGGAACTAAAATGTTCCAGTTTGCACACAAGATGAAGCTCACTAAATAGTGGATCAAGAAATGGAATGAGATGATATTTAAGAATATTTTTAAAGAGAAAGAAACAATCAAGGCCAAATTAGAGGACATATATAAAACTATTATAAAAAAAGGGATGAATAATGACTCCTTCACTACTCAGAAAAGTCTAGTACAAGAGTGGGAGGAAATATGTAGCAGAGAAGAGGAATACTAGAGGCAGAAGTCAAGAGAACTTTGGCTAAAAGAGGGGGATAGAAATAAAAAATAATTTCATGCGTCAGCTAAACTAAAAATAGCGAGCAATCATATTCTCTCTATAACCAAAGTTGACAATGGCATCTTATTGTCAGAACCTCAAAGCATACAAGATGAAGGGGTCAGATTTTTTCAAAATTTGTTAGCCCCTTCTGCCATTGCTTGTCCACTGCCACCTCCAATGGAGGAATTGCTAGAGGCAATCCCCAACATGATCTCAACAGTGGAAAATTTAAAACTTATGGCTCCATTTACCATTCAGGAATTAAAAAAAGTGGTCTTTTCCTTGCCTCTGGACAAAGCCCCAGGCCCAGATGGCTTTACTGCTCTATTTTTTCAAGTATGTTGGGACTAGATTGGATGGGAATTATTGGATGTTATAGAAGAATCAAGGACCAACAAGACCATGTTGAAAAACTTCAACACCACTAATATAGCCATTATTCCAAAAGTGCAAAATCCAAAGACATTTGCAAACTTCCAACCGATATCCTTATGCAATACTATCTATAAAATCATCAAAAAGGATATTTATTTAAGGATGTAGTACCTTATCCCTAAGATTGTCTTGCATCCACAAGGGGGCTTCATTCCAGGTAGAGAGACAATGGAAGGAGCTCTAGTGGCTCATGAAGTTCTTCATTCTATCCACAATAGTAAATCAGCACATTTTGTTATTAAACTGGACATGATGAAAGCATATGACAGAGTTAGCTAGGATTTCCTCATTAAGGTCCTACAAAAATTTGGATTTTCAAGAAGTTGGTGTAAATGGGTAAAAGCTTGTGTTTCGGGTGCATCTTTTTCAGTTTTGATAAATGGTGTTTCGACGGGTTATTTTTCATCTACACAAGGAGTTAGGCAGGGGGATCCTTTATCACCAGTCTTATTCATTTTAATGGAAGAGACATTTAGTAGGCTCATACTTCAAAAGAAAGCGTCAAGCAAGTGGCTGGGTGTACAAATTGGCCAAACAAATATTTCAGTGACTCACTCACTTTTTCGCTGATGATACATTATTATTTGGTACATCAAACATCAGGGAGGCCAAGCAAATCAAAGAAACCTTGGACCTGTATACTATAGCATCAAATCAGAGAGTTAATCCTCTCAAATCCAAGATATATCTGTTTAATACAAATCAAATTGTATCTAATAAAATTGTTAACCTTCTTGGATTTTTAGTGGATTCCCTTCCATCAGTCTACCTTGGTATCCCATTTTTCACAGGGGCAAATAAAATCAGTTATTGGACACCAATCATCGAAAGGATTAAAGACAGGGTGGTTGCATGGAAAGCAAGGTGGATATCTCTCTCAGGTAGAATACTTTTAATCAAAATAGTTCTTGTAGCAATCCCCAATTATTACTTATCAATCCTCAAGGCTCCTATGTCGGTCATTCAAAAAATTCAGAAACTGATTAGAGATTTTCTATGGACTGGGAACATGAATGGAGAAAAGAAAATCCCTCTAGTCTCAATAGAGAAATTGGCACAAGTTAAGCAGCTAGGTGGGGCAGGGATTCATGATCTACAAAAGTGGAACATAGCATTTGGGGGCAAATTAGTATGGAAAATGTATTCTAAGCCACATAATATTTGGTGCCAAATTATGCAAGCCAAGTACTTAGATGATTCTAACCTAACTAGAATCATATCGGTATTTGACCCCCCTAAAGGGGTAGCCATTTGGGACTTCATGATCTCTTCCAGAGATTTAATATGCAAGTATATTACATGGGAAGTCAATAATGATCAATTAGTCAAGTTTTGGCGTGACTCATGGAGTGGGGTACCACCTTTGATTAGTAAAAATGACATTGGAATGGAGGATATTATCCTTGTAGCTGAAAATGTTTGGGGTATTCATTTAATTGGATATGTATCTACTTTATGCCTGCACTCAAGGAAAGTAATTTCGAAAGACCCCCAAGAGCTACCTCTCTCACCACAACAGATTCAACTATTTCAGAAAATCTTATCTCAAAGACTAATCTACTTATCAAACTTGGAGGATAATTTGATTTGGGCACCGGGGGCAGATGGGAATTTTAATATTAAGGATGGATATAAACTTATTCAGTAGAGAGACGCAACCAAACAACCATCCCGTGCTTATTCCTTCTGCTGGAATAATCTAACATTACCAAAAGCAAGATGCTTTTCTTGGCTAGCTTTGAATAATAGGGCATTAACAAGCGAGTGGCTTCAGAGACTTAATATAGCTCAGCCTTTTAATTGTCTGCATTGTGATAATCATCAAGAAGACACAGACCACCTATTCTTAAAATGTGAATTTGCTCAAGAATGTTGGCATTTTGTCCTTAGAAAGTTACAATATCCAACTCCTCTTCCATGCAAGCTAAGGGACCTATTTGACTCATGGCCACAACTATATTCATCCTCCCTTTTTTCAGCAATTTGGAAGTGCACTCCAGCAATAGTGGTTTGGGCAATTTGGTGGGAGAGAAATAAAAGAATCTTTCGCAGTGAATTTTTAACAATCCAAGTGGTCACAGCTCAAATAGAAAGATCGATATCAGAACTAGTTAATGCTAGCCATAATAAGCTTAAACATAATCTAATTATGACATCATGGGATTCATTTATATTGCGAGAGTGGAAACAAATACATGCTCCCTTTGGTTGGTGTTATCAACCAAAACCAAACAAAATGCTGGACAGAGAAGGGATTAAGTGGATGCCGCCATCCAAAGGGTTTAGCAAGATTAACTTCGATGGCTCTTCAAGAGGGAATCTAGGTAAATCAGGGGTGGGAATTTGCATCCGGAATTTTCAAGGAATATTACTAGCAGTAAAATATTGCCCGCTTCCTGATGGCACAAACAATATGGCTGAGGCCAAGGCATTATTAGAAGGTCTAATATTAGCAAAAAATGGAGGCTTCCGACAGATTCAAATAGAGGGAGATTCAATAATGATTATATCTGCATGTATAAGCAGAATATCCCATAACTGGAAACTATCATACATCCTTCAATAGATTTGGCTATTATTGGATTCATTTCAAGAAGTTTAGATCTCTCACATGCTTAGAGAGGGTAATAGACTAGCAGACCATCTGGCAAACAAAGGTTGTGATGGGTATGAACTGGTGGCTATTAATGATGATTCATTTATTAATCATGATGCCAAGTTGAAGGAAATCTATAGTCGAGAAATAGTGTCATGTGCAGTTGATGCCTCAAATGTCTGGATGTGAAGTTTGTTCTTTAATAGATGCATATCTATTTCCCCATATGCAAGTTCATTGGCACACATGTGTTTGTGGTTGTGAAAGTTTAATCAGTGTACTATTGGCAGAATCCCAAGTTCCAAAAATGTCATTGAAACTTATGCATAATTTCGCTCACACTTGGGATATCCTGATTTTATTTTGGTTGCACTTGGCAATTTATTACAGCTACAAATATGTGGGCTTTTGATCATATCCATCACTCATTGTCGAGTTACAAGCTGGGAGCCAATGGATTTGCGGGTTAGTTAGGTGATGTTATGCAGACAGTGTGCCTGCTATCACCATGAAGTCATGCCCAGAAATTTCAGAGTTAGGATGTGTCTGGAACGTTTTGAAGAGGCTCTGCCACCTCACATCGATGAGGGCTTGATTTCATCAATGTTTATATGCCAGTCACAAGAAATAAGGGATGGAATTCAACTGGTTGTTGGGGAAGAGAGAAATTTGATGGAGGAAGATACACACATTACAATGCTGGTTAATAGAACAGAGTAAACAAAGAATATATTAATGCCAAATTTTTTGATCTACAGACTGTGCCCAGAGCTGCCTATGCCCAAAATATCATCTATATTTCTGCATATGACTGAACTTCAAAACATTCCTTTTGTTTACAAAATATTCTTCCTGTAGAATGTTCTTGAAATGCCCTGGACTACACCGAATGAGAGAAACGACAGAGAAAAAGGAATATAAAATGTACTGCATTTACTATAGTAGTTGGCAGATGAAAAATGGGCTGGTCACATGATCGCATGAAGAAAATAATGCTCATGCAATCATGCGACAAGAGCAATAGAGGGGACCCACGCACTTTGGAACATTAGCAAAGTTATCACATAAGGAAAAGCGCCTGGCCAAAAACTTTAGGCATTGCATAATAGTTGAGGTTGTCACATGATCGCATAAACCAAATAAGGGTTATGTGATCATGCAAAAAGGTGTAAGGAGAGGGCCCTACACAAAAATATCATAGGTTTGCATATATAAAAGTAGTCGCATTTATTTCGGTGGTTGCGGTTCAAAAAGAGCTGGGCAAGTAGACCAGTCGCATGATCGCATGGGTGGGAATGAAGCCATGCGATCATGCGACAAGGCACGAGGCACAACCAGTGGTAGGTGCAGAAGATGGATGGAAGCTGGCGCAGTTAATGTAGAGTGGTGGAAAGGAGTGTGGTCACATGATCGCAAGCGAGGAGAGAGATGTCTTGCGATCATGCAACAAGGCATTGAGAAAGCCTGCGGTAGAAAGAAGTACGGTGGACAGGGAAGATTACAAGTTGGTCACATGATCGCATGAAGAAAATGATGCTCATGCGATCATGTGACAAGAGCAATAGAGGGAACCCATGCACTTTGGAACATTAGCAAAGTTATCGTATAAGGAAAAGTGCCTGGCCAAAAACTTTAGGTAGTGCATAATATTTGAGGTTGTCGCATGATCGCATAAACCAAATAAGGGTTATGCGATCATGCGAAAAGGTGTAAGGAGAGGGCCCCACACAAAATTATCGTAGGTTTGCATATAGAAAAGCAGTCGCATTTAATTCAGTGGTTGCGGTTCAAAATGAGCTGGGCAAGTAGAGAGGTCGCATGATCGCATGGGTGGGAATGAAGCCATGTGATCATGCAACAAGGCACGAGGCACAACCGGTGGTAGGTGTGGAAGATGGATGAAAGCTGGGGCAATTAATGCAGAGAAGCGGAAAGGAGTGTGGTCACATGATCGCAAGTGAGGAGAGAGAGGCCTTGCGATCATGCGACAAGGCATTGAGAAAGCTAGCGGTAGAAAGAAGTACGGTGGACAGGGAAGATTATAAACTGCCCTGCTGGCATCCACGTCCTTCAACATACTGGACTCTCATTCATGGAGCATTTGCAACGTGATGGACTTATCCCAGTCAATTTCTTTGGTGTCTTCGCTGTATTGCTCAAAATATGTAATACTTATGTATTTATATATCCTCGGATATATGCATGTATATAACTATGATCCCGGGGTTTCTTACTGGTTCTTCCATGGGGGAGTTATTGAATCAGATTAATAAAATATGGTGGTTACACCACTTTCGCTTAAAAAAAATAAAATAAAATATTCAAGCATTTATTTCAAAGAAGATAGATATGCAATTATTGAAACTAATTGTATAACCATTCTTACCTATCACAAATTCTCATATAAAAATACCACATAATATATATACAAATATCTTAAAACACACATGTACACACATATGTTAGAATGAGAATTTGGAATAGTTGCGTCTATACCAAAAAAATGATTGAAGTAAGTGTAGAGGGAATTTGTCCCTATCACAAATAGATTTAATGGTAAAATTAAAATAGATATTTACTTTTTTAAATATAAAAGATTTAAAAAGAATATATTTTTTAAAAATAGCTTTCTTATAATTTTGTTCCTAAAATGTCCAAATGATTTTACCAATCACATTAAAGAAAAAATATTTTTCATAAATTATAAATAAAATATTTCACATATTAACTTTATAATTATTTTTTAAAAATTAAATTAAATCAATCTTGCAATTGATACGATTCCATTTTATAAATATTAATAACCAGTGAATAGTTAAATGAACACAATTGTATTTTACTAAAAAAAATCTTATATTTTTTAAAGATGAATATAAAAATAAAACATGAAAGCATAGAATAATATTCATTTACTTATTATTGGAAAAACATTGAGAGGCTACATTCACTATTAAAAGTCGATCACGGGTAACCTGAGGGAATCAATCATAGTAATATCAATGCGGTGGAGTGGGCCAAACGTAAAAAGTTGCACACTAGCCCTAGATTATCCATATTAACTAATTGTTATTGTCAAGACAATGTGGAAAAATAATAAGAGATCGCGAAAGAGGACTATTTTTTATAGAATTATGGATGCATTTTCTCTTGTTCATACACATAGAAAAGATTGTTTTTGGGTTTGGGTGGATGAGGGCTTGCCTTGGTCAAGCCCTACATTAAGGAATCAATATTGAAATTAAAATGTAAATATATAAAGCTAACAAGAAAAATGTAACTATTCACATTTCTTGTAGAAATCCTTGTCAATGAGGATTTTGTAGAGCTTGTATGTTGTAGATGTTGAATTTATAATAAAAGATGTACAAAACCTCCACAAATGCAATAGATCTACCAAACCCACATCATGAAGCCATGGATGTAAATGTACACCAATGAAGAAGATAATGAATGCCCTGATGTGAATCTCCTTCCTTGATGGCCAAAAAAGTGCTACATCTTGAAGAGGAAATCCTCACGAAGGATCCTTGAATCTTTGAATGCGTTGAATGCTTGATAAAAATTTTCTTTCTTGAATGCTTGAGATTGCACATGTGATTGCTATAGTCAAAATTCCATTCCAAAATGAGGTGAATTGGATTCCTTTTATACTATTTTTTGGGTGGGAAAACAAAGTAGTCTGATGGGGGAACCCTATTTGGAAATTTAACTCCCCAAAACAACACTGGCCCCAAGATTTAAAATCCCCAAGGAATAGGTCAACTGGTTTGACCGATTCTAGGGTTGGCACACAAGGATCTAAACCTAGGGTCTCGGATACTACATAGTTGAAAAGTGTAAAAATGGGAGACAAAAGGAGAAGAAGGGGGTCATGCATTAAATCATCCATGGTCCATAAATTTAGTAAAGGGACAAGATGTAAAACTTCCTAAATAACAAGTGTGTGTTGGAGATTTGCCAGCAAGCCAGATTGCTAACTGTATGTTTGTCATTGATGACAACATATGGTTAGAAGCATGTGTGGAAGCTTGATGGAGAGAGCCTTGAGCATATGGTCCTTAGATATGTTATCAGCATGATATCATAGACATAGAGGTTGATTTTGAGTGAAGACAGTTATATAGTTATTTATATCAGTAGTGTTTCTGACAGGTCCCAAGAAGAGTTTTGTATGTGATTTACAATATAGTTGTTGTAGAGCCTTGCACATTTATATTTATGTTTAAGACATGTGTATGATGCTATGTTCATGGATGCAGAGTCAGTTATGTAGTGCATGTTGAGTTATGATGTTTCCAGTTGATAGTTACAGTTTCTTGAGTTTATCTAGTAGAGCTGACAGTGTTTATATTGTTGTAGTAGTTGCACCTATCATTATGATATGCGTGCTTGGATTAGTTTTTGGAGAAGAGTTAATAAAGTTTGGTTAAGAGTGCATGATGTAATTCAAAATGAGAATAAAGTTTGAGTTAATTTGGTGGAGCCGACTGTGTGAAGTGACGTGTCTACTCATATTGAGTTGGGTGGTACCATTTTGTGTTGCGTGCTTGATATAGCCATAAGAGATATTTTTGGAGAGTTTTATTGTTTCTCTAATATGATTTCAAGGAAGTTCTAATAGACTAACTTGATTATATCATTTGGAGAAAGATACTTATAGCCGGTCAATTGTGATTGCTATGTATGGCAGATAGTTGAAAGAGAAGACTAGAGCAGAAGGTGTGAAGTATTGAGCCATCAGTAGAAGGTCTATGTGACAAAGAAGAGAGTGTATAATATTCATTGGAACTAATCAAGATAGAAGGTCTAACTCATAGTTCACCAAAGATCCACATATAGTGTGTATCTGTTAAAAAAAAGGTTGCAACCTTCACCCCTTTGAGCGGTGTGCTCTCAGATAGTGTATCCTCACCCCTAAAAGGGTTAATTGTAAAAGACTCCTAATAGGGTCTAATCTTTGACTAGGTCACTGTACTTAATGCATTGTAAAGATAAAATCTTAACAAAGTTGTAAGATCTTCTAATATAGATCATAATACTATAGTGCAGTTTATAGTGGGTGCTAATTCCCACCGGAGTTTTTACCTATTTTGGTTTCCCCATAACCAAAATTGTGGTGTTGTGTTAAGTGTTCTCATATTGTGTTTATGCTTAATGTTATTCTATACTTAATTGGATAAAGAATTGAATCTAGTAGATAACTGATTCACCCCACCCCCTCTCAGTTATCTCTTGGGAAGTTATTCCTAACAATTGGTATCAGAGCCAAGTGCCTCAGAGAGAAATTTTAATAGCTTGAGGTTGATCAGATGGAATTCTTTAGAAAATAAAGTCCTAAGTTTGATGGAGAGAACTATCTAGACTGGAAGAACAAAATGATGACACATTTGCAGTGCATTGCTTTTGAGATTTTTGAAGTAGCCACTAAAGAAGTTCAGATTCCCTCTCTAGAAGATCTTTCAAAGGAAGATGCAACTCTTAAGCAAAAGGAGATGTTAGCTCAAAATGCTATTGGCAAAGAAGCCCTTATCAGTGCATTGTCTGACAGTGAGTTTTCAGAGATCAAGAAAGTAGATAAAGCCTACAAGATATGGAAGTATCTAGAAGACATATTTGGAGGAGACATACAAGCTAAGAATGTGCACAAAAAGACATGGAAGAAAAAGTACAATACATTGGAGATGCTACCTAAAGAGAACATTAGAGCCTACAATCAAAGAATTAATGAAGTAGTTGCAGGAATTAGAAACAATGGTGGAGAAATTTTAGAAGAAGACATAATGGATAAGTTGATGAATACTTTGACACTAGAATATGAGAGCAAGATAAAAATCCTAGATGAGACTATTCATTTTTCAAAATACTTCAAAAGAGAGACCTTAATCAGCAAGATTATAGTATTTGAGATATCAAGTTTGAAGATAGAGGCTAAAAGTGAAACAGCCTTCAAAGTCTCAGTCCATGGTAAGAAATCCTTGAATAGTTCTGGTAATTCTAATAATGATGACGAAGATAAAGAACTAGATAAGTTCATTGATATGATTTATAAGAAATAGAGGAAAGGAAAAGGAAAATATGAAGGTAAGTTACCATTCAAGTTCTTTTCATGTAACAAGATTGGTCACTTTGCATCTAAGTGTCCTACAAGAGTCAAGAAGTTCAAAACTAACTACAAGCCTAAGTATACAAAAGAATGTTACTATGCTGAAGATGGAGTATTAAATGGAGATTCAATAGAATATGAAATTGGATTAATTTCTATTGAAGACATGGAGAAAATGTTTGATGAAATTTATATTGAAGATGAAAGGAAGCACAAGAGTTAACATTGATCTCACAAGAAGACATCATGACAAATTGGATCATTGATAGCGGTTGCTCACATCACATGACAGGAGACAAAGATAGATTTGTCCATCTGGATAGGTAAAAAGATGACATTTTTTGTTTGGAGAAAATACTCCTAAACCTATCATAGGTAGAGGAGCCATCACCTTGGATGGAAAGAACAACACTGATGATGTTCTATATGTTGATGGTTTACACCATAACCTACTAGGTGTTGGACAGTTGCTTGAAACAAGATATCAGTTGGAATTCAAAGACAACAAGTGAATCATTAATAACAAAGGAGTAATGATTACATCAAGCTCAAAGACTAAAGGTAATATTTTTCAACTCAATCCTGAAGAAAGTTGTTTTGTTTCTAAAGTAGATGACAGTTGGTTATGGCACAAAAGACTATGTCATATCAATTTTGACAATATAGTAAAGATAAGCAATGTAAAGGCAGTAAGAGACATTCCTAGCATTGCAAAACTAGTTGATACAATATGCAGGGAATATGTGATGGGAAAGCATTCAAGGAATTCATTTAGAAGAAAGCATAATTTGGCAGAGAATAAATTGGATCTAGTGCATACAGACCTATGTGGACCAACTCCATCAAGATCATACTATGGTGAAAGGTACTTTATTTTGTTTTGCTGATGATTATTCTTGAATGATGTGGGTTGCGTTCTCAATGGCTAAATCTGAAGCATTTGAGAAGTTCAAAATATTCAAAGATAAAGTTGAAAATGAGTCTGGATTGAAGATAAAATGTCTAAGATTAGATAGAGGAGGAGAATTCATCTCTGATAGATTTTATGAGTATTTTGAAGAGCATGGGATAAAAAGATAGTTAAGTGCACCTAGAACCCCTCAACAGAATGGAATTGTAGAAAGAAGGAATAGGATCATACTTGACACAATGCACACCATCATGATTGAAGGAAAAGTTGCACACATCTATTGGAGAGATGCAGTCAATGCTACAGTATATACTATTAATAGAATTCAATTAAGACAAGGCACAGACAAGACACCTTGTGAGCTATGGTTTAGGAATGTACCTATAGTCAAATAGTTCAAAATCTTTGGAAACAAATGCTACATCAAGAGAGATGAAGCTATTGGCAAGTTTGATGCAAGAAGTGATGAACACATTTTTCTTCATTACTCTACTAAAAGAAAAGCTTATAGATGTTTTGACTTAAGATTGAAGAAGATTATTGAAATTTATCATGTTAATATTGATGAGAAGTTTATGATTCAAGAAAGATATCATGATTATGCACCTATGATTGAAGAAGAACCTAAACCTACCAATAAAGAAACAGTTTTTGAAGAAATGTTTGACAACATTGATGTATTATTCAATGACCCTAAAACTAGTGAAGAAGAATCTCAGAAGACAGATGAGAGAGTCACACCTAATGTTCCTAAATTCACATCTAGATATCATTCAAAAGAAGACATCATTGGAGATTAGAACAAAAAAATCATGACAAGATCAAAAGAAAAATGTTCCATAAGGATGAATACATCACATAAGGATGAATGCATTTTATTTTATAGTGGGTCAGAATATTGTGGAAAAAGAAATTGTTTCCCACTTTGGGTTATCCCTCTCATCAGCCTCTCTAAGGCATTTTCTCGAGAGCTGAGCCCACAAGATATTTAAAATGTTCATGAAAGAAATGAAATGAATGAAAAAGTAGGTTTGGGAATTTGATTCACCAAAGGTGCAAAGCATATCCAGAGTACCTTCCACTTTCAAACACAATTAACATGGTTCAATTTTCAAGCCTCTCCTAATATAAGGGGGATTTGAGTACTTATAGCTTTCAAACTCACCTAAAAGGTGAAGATAATAATCACCTAATACTCTCTTCCATAAATAATTAGGCTTTATTTAGTGTGTTTATTCATTCCTTGACCTTACTTTTAATTGAAGAATTTGATAGGTTTGGCATTTTGATTCACTAAAAGAAGTGAAGATCATAGGCCTACTAACAAATCCAAAAAATAATTTAATAGGTCTCTAATTATGATAGATTTTTAAATCAAATTGTCATAATTTCAGAAAATGCATAAGGTCTTAGTCATACGTTCTCAAAGCTAGCAAAGCTAGGTGCATTTTTTATATTTCATTTTATGCATTTTTATACTCACCTAGTGGTGATCCTTCTAGCTCCTTAGAATCCTTTTCTCAAAAATGTTAGTCCTACAAAATCCAAGTTAAATGAAAATTCTTTGAGTTTTACAAATCATAATCTTAATCATAAGCTTGAATCATTTCCATATACCTCTCATAATCATCTCCTTCTTGCTTGGAATCTTCCAAAAGATTGTTTAAATAGAATTGTTTCTCCTTTTTCAATCTTCTTTTTTATTTTTTCCCCTCTTTGTTGGCTCTGGATTTTGCTTTCTAGACACTTTTATGACTTGTCATTTGTAAAACTCAAAGAATTTTTCATTAAAATCTATAGAATTTAAATTTTAATATAGCTAGTACTATGCGCTATAGAATTGAAAGTGTCATTCTATTTATTGTACGCACTACAAAATTTATTAAATGCGCTATTTAAATTTTCCTACGTGCTACAAAAACTTTTAAATGATGACATTTACACTATAAATATAATGTTATTAAAAAAAATGAAAAATATTTTGAGTGCTAAAATAGTGATTGTAGGCATCACGGGGTTAGGTTATAAGTGCTGAAAGAATGAAAGATAGAAGATAGAAATTTTAGTGACATGTTGACACCTAGTGCAAACATATTATTATTTTGTGTAGGTGTGTTGTTTCTCTATGTAAATGCATCAAACTTTTCCTTCTATGTGCTATTTCTCTGCTTGTACGCACTACTTCACCTGGAAAACAAAGAATTCAAACATAGAATCATACAAATTTAGCAAATAAACATGATTTTTTAATAGCAGAGGCCATGGGCCCCATAGTGGGCACCATTTGGTGTGTATTGAATACCTTCATGAAATTATTTTGCTAAAAAATAACTCAAATCAAACTAATTTAAATTTAAACATATTGAATTGAAATCTAAATGCAAGAACATCTCATGGATCTCTAGTTAAAGAAGCTAATGCAATGCTCATAGCTGACATTCATTAGAGATAACTCTAAAATGAGAATTTAAATGATCTATGATGAATTTAATGCCTATCTTTGCTCAATTGTACTAAAAATTTCTCTTTTATGGTTTCAAAATAAAAAATGCCTATAGTAAGGATGTAATTAACTAACATGAGAATGTATCCTTTTCTACTATTTTTTTCTCTCTATTTATATATTTTCTCAAGCTTAAGGGGGTGGATTAAGTTTAACCATGATCAAGTTTGGGTCAAGTTGATGGTGGAGTCTGTTACTTTTACTGATATTCCCAGGGAATTGAATAGTGTTGATGATTGTCTGACAAAGTGGGCTTCTCACCATATGTGTAATTGGAACATTGTTGATAAGACTCAACTTTTGATGGATTTGTCCCATCAACTTGATCACTTGGTTGATCTTGATAGGGTTGTTTGATGCCCTTTCTCTATTTGTTCTTGGTTCTCTGTGAGTTTGAATAAATTTTTACCCCTCCTTTATTTAAGTTGATGGTTTAAAATAGTGAGACAATTTAAATATTTTTTTCTAAAAGCATGGGACAAAGAGATAAAATGAGTTTCTTGGATTCATCATCAATAAGAGTGATGGAGAATCAATTTGGCTTTGATCCATGTGAGCTCAAGTCTCACTTTCTTTGGTAGATTTTATTTCTTCCCATGTGGTATGTGAGAAATTTTAAGAAATAATTATTTGATTTTCTTAGCCATGTGTACCCCTTGAATGGGTTGCATATGAGTTAATTCAACTATAAAATTAACTTGAAAAAATCAATTGCACAATTAAATGATATTTTTTATTTAATTAATCCTCTTTATCTTTGATCTTTCAATTAATTTTTTCTTTTGCCTTTGATTGCTCATTTGAATTTAGCTTGACTATTTTTACATGTCTATAATAACATACTATCTTGGATGAAATAGTCCAACCATTAGCTTTGGTCTACTATAGTAGGTTGTGTACGAGAATTCCAAGGTTCAGAAAACTCAGGGTCATCTTCATACAAGGCCTTCAACCCATCAAATCTCAATACTTCAACTCTCGTCTTTGTCAACAAGGTCCTTCTTCTACTCAAAGAATCAACAAATTTATTTGTTTTACCACTCCTATGTTTCAACATAAATATATAACTCTATAAGAATTCAACTCATCTCAGATGTCTTTGATTCAACTTACTTTGATTGTTTAGATAGTTCAATGCTTGATGAACAATGTACAACACAATCTCCTTAGGAAGCAATTAATGTCTCCATTTCTTCAAAATTTGAACTATGCAATAAAATTCTAGATCATAAACTAAATATATTCTCTTGGCATCATTCAAATTTTTATTGAAATAAGTGATTAGTCTACCTTTTTACATAGATTTAGGTTACATTATATATTTTCAATTTAATATTTATAATAAATAATTTCTCACAAACTTAATCTTATGAATTTTTTATTAGTGATTAAATACTTTTATACTATTTCCCTTTTCATTAATATAGTGTGCAAGTAAAAAATAAATTAAATTACGAGATTAAAAAAATTACATTTTGATCCATTGTATATTTTCTTTACAAACAATAGTTCTTTGCGCCTAGAGAACATTTTCTTCAATTTCACATCTTATGCTATATAATATACTATAATTTTAACATTAATTACAAAAATAATAGTCAAATTAGTATTTGACAATATTCATTTGTTATTAGTCAACTATTTATTAATATCTAACTAGATATCTATTGGTAACTCTTTAAAGATGATGCATTTCTACCATTTTTTTATTATGTAGTGATTTTACAACATTTTAGAAAAGAATTAAATTTATTGATGTAATAGATGTCTCAATAAGTAATATATAGAATTAACACGCATATATATATATATATATATATATATATATATATATATATATATATATATATATATATATATATATATATATATATATATATATATATATATATATATATATATATATATATATATATATATATATATATATATATATATATATATATATATATATATATATATATATATATATATATATATATATATATATATATATATATATATATATATATATATACATATGTGTTAATTCTTTTATTTTTTATATTTTTTAAACATCAATATAAAAATAAAACATGAAAGCATAGAATAATATTCTTTTAGTTATTATTGGAAAAACATCGAGAGGCTACATACACTACTAAAAGTTGAGATTCTCCATAGAACAGTTCATAAGAATGGTAGAGATTGGCACCTATAGATAAATCTAGCCTTGTGGGCCTACAAAACAAGTATTCATACTCCAACAGGGGCTACACCTTTTACCCTTACCTATGGTGCTGAAGCAGTCTTACCTTTAGAGGTAAAGATCCCTTCACTTAGAGTCTCTCTCAAAGGTTTAGTGACAGGTGAAGACTACTGCACCATGAGGTTACAAGAGTTAGAAATTTTAGATGAGAAATGTAAAGCATCTTTTGATCACATGAGAGTCTACCAAAAGCATATGTCCAAAGCATTCAACAAGAAGGTTCACCCTAGGGAATTTCAAGTGGGGGATCTTGTTTTGCAAGAAAACCCTAAAAACCAACAAAATAGAGAACAAAAGGGGAAGTTCAAACCTAATTGGCTTGCACCATACATCATTACTATAGCTTTTGGTATAGGTGCTTATTTATTATTTGATCTAGAGGGGGAACAATTCCCTGATCCTATCAATGTTTTGCACCTCAAGAAGTTCTATCCATGATGCTTATCTATCTGGGGGCATTCTTTGTACATATTTTTATTGATCCTAAAAAAATTCCAAAAAAATTCATATATGATGCTGAAAAAAATCCTAAAAAGCATATAAAGTCCTAAAAAAATACAAAAAAATAAAAAATTCAAAAAATTTAAAAAAATAGAAAAAGTGCCTTGGTGAAAACCTGGAAACAGGCACCTTGGTAGCAAAAATACAAAAAAAATTAAAATTAAAAATTAAAAAAAAAATAAAAATTGAAAAATAAAAAAATCTCCAAGTGGTGAAATCCTGGAAACAGATGCTACTTGAGGCCTTTGCACCCTTGTTTCTTAGCATGCATCCTTGACACTTAGCCTTTCTCCATCATGCCCTGGCCTTGTTGCCTTGGTTTGGAATTGGTCTTTGTCTTTGTGTAGGGGGCATAACTATGTTAGCTTTGGTCCTTTAGGATGCGTTGGTCTTTCAGACATCTTGCAAATGATGTTTTTCAACACCACCCCAAAGCAGTGTTTTTCAACACTACCCTAGCGTCAAGCGTTTCTCAACACTTATCGAATATCCTATGCCATAGTTCAGCATGATATGATATTTCTCACTCACAGATGTGATACTCAAAGTCAATTCTATGACCTACACACATGCACTTAAACAAAACACTTAACTCATTGAGACTTGTTTGACTTTATTTTCTTTGTGTGCTGCCTATGGTGATTTCTTTGATGAGTATTCTCTCCCTATGATAGTTTTCGATGATGCATAGCTAGAAGACCGAGGGTATGAGGACATGTTTTATTTCTTTTTCTGCTTGTGGGTATATTTTGTTGGTCCTAATTGTCATTAACATTTATGCTTGATCCACTTGACACCTAGGATCTACAAGTATTATCCTTGACTGTTTTACGAGTGCATGCTTATAGCCATCTTGACTTTCTTATGTCCTGATGCAAACATAATCTTGCTATGGTAAACTTAGGTAATCTCACTGCACTAGTCATCTTGACTTACATGTCTTTGGTGCCTAGGTGGGATTCCCACATTTTATCTGATATAGATCATATTCATATACCCATAGTTATACGAGTGTGTATTGTATGATCTTACGACACTACCAATAAAGCTCGATGATGATTATTAGATGTCTATTGAAGTTGTGACCTTGCAAGTCAACTACTTTCATAGTAGCTTGCATTCTAGGTTCATGATAGTTTAACCTTGCATCTTGCATATAGAGAGAGCTCTCCTTTTATCTTTCGTGGACTAGTTGGTCAACTACGCTCATCCTTCCTATTCTCGATCATATCTTTCACTCCTTGTCTTTCACATCACATCTTGTTCCTGTCATCTAAAGGGGTTAGTCTTATCATCATATCTATATCAAAAGAGATCATTTTCAAAAACACAAGTCTACATCATACACATGAGAATTAAACATACATCTATGAGAGAGAATATACATGAGAATTTATAGCATACATTTTGAGCAATATGCCAAGACAATATAAAAACTGATACATCCATCACAAGTGAGACGTAAACACAAGATATATCGAACATCTAGTAAATCTCATATATCAATAAATGTCATCATACAATGTACATAATGAGATCCCAAAACCTGGATCAAAAGTCTCATGATATGTCCAAAACATCTAAACCTAAGCCCTAGACCTAGGACTCGTTGCCGGCATCTTGGTGACCTAGTGGTGGAGGAGGTGGTGCCATGTATGGTGCAATATCTGATCTACCCACTACTGCTAAGTAAGAGGTAGCTGTCTGATCCACTGGTACTACCTGTATGTATAGCCCATGATAATAAGCAGCTTGCACTACCTCTCTCCGACTCTCTGCAATGGTAGCCTGTAGTGCTCTCTCTTGTCACTCTGTCTCAACCCTCTGATCTGTGAGCTGCTTCTCCCTAACTGCTATCATGATCCTGAGCTACTACATCTCAGCCTCTAGAGCCTGTATCCTAGCTCTCAGGTCCTCTCCTCCTGCAGATGGATCCTGCCTGGCCTCTACCTGTCGGTGAGTTGGTCTTGCCGCATCCTCAAGGGTCGCTAATCTCCATCCCCATGACCATTTACAGCCACCTGATCTAGATCCCTCACCTATCTCCCTCACTCTCCCTCCATCCCCTTCATCTCCTCTATCCTCGTCGTCATCACCATCCCCCCCTGAGCTGCTGGCTATACATCTGGCACAATAAATCTGGGGAATGGAGCCCTACGCCTCTCTGCCTGATAAACTACATCTGCACCTACATCCACCATGTGTGGAAGGTACTCCCATGGCTCTTGATGTACTCTAGCTATCTTTTGTACTACCTGCTGGTAATCCAGCATTGGCAGCCAACCATGGCCCTCCTCATCCCGAGCCCGAGCATATGTGGTAGTCTTCTTAGGCACCCTCTATTATCATCCAAACTATCTCCAGACCTGAGTAATGACAAATATCTCCACAATATCAGCATGGTGACCTACCAGTGGATGATTGCAAAGCATGTAATCCAGCTCCCATCTGTCACCCCACTACTCGCATGACCTGTAAGGTCTCCATATGAATGAGGTGAGCTCATCCAACACTCTTCTATAATAACTGACATCCTTGATATGTGCCTCAAAGATGAAACTGGTATATCTATACATATAGGGATACCTGCGCTCCCTAGGCTACACTCATGGAAGCACTATAGCAATGTGCTCCCACGCCCATATCTGAGCAAGTATGGTCCCACATGCCCAAGTCTTACTCTCTCAGTAGACAATCTCATGGAGCTCATGGTACATCTCCACCAATATGGCTGGGCCCCATGCTAATCTCCATGGATGTGCCACCAGATCTATTAGCAGTCTACCCCATCCCAGTCGAAACCCCTTCTGATTCCTGTCAGTCATGAGGGCCTATGCAATAATGGATGCTGCAATACATGGTACTGGGAAATCCCTACCAAAATTGTCCATCAACCGATCGCAGCTGACATGCCTATCTACAATAGTGAGATCCTGAAACATGCCCTGGATGGCACGTCGTCCCTCAGTGGCATCCTGATCATAGTATACCTGTACCATCACACAATCATGTCAGTCCATATCATATAGAAACTTTACATTTATGACTATCTATAAAACATGATTATACTTATAGGATCCCCATGGCTAGGCACTTGAAGAATCCTATACACATCCTCTAATGTGATTGACACCTCTCTAGTAGGTAGATGGAAGGTGTTGTACTCACTGTGCCATCTCTCAGCAAGAGCAGTCAACAACCCATGATCCACCCAAATGTATGGTAACTGTAGTAGATATCCAAATCCCATAGCCCTCAAGTCAACCTTGCCTATATCATCAAGATCTCGGACAAACCGCAACCCGGTCACCTTCGACGCTCTCACAAGTAACGTCAGAAAGACCTCCTGCAAACCATCAAACCAAGCCAGATGTCAGCACATATCATGATGGATGTCTAAAAATCAGTACACATCATCTAAAAAAATGCAAATTTTTCTGGACCCATGTCATTTTACTCAAAAAACACTAAAAAACATCAAATTTTAAATTTGAGCGATACTATTTCTTGTTAAAGTATCACGCGATACTTTCTTCAATAGCAGTGCGATACTTTCTTTTTATGCGATACTTCACATCGTATCGTGTAATAGTTCGCTAGTTATCATGCGATACTAGTTTACATAGTCGTGCGATACTATTTGGACCCGCGAAGTATTGTGCGATAGTTAGTCTCGAAGGGGGCAATACTTCTACAGTATCGCGCGATATTTAACCTAAAAATAAAATTTAAAAATTTAAAAATTTAAAAAACGTGTTTAAAATGTATTAAATGCTTGAAATGACTCAAAAAGTGGCAAGTTTTTCTGAAAACATATTGTGGCACCATAATGTGGAGGCCGGTTGTGCATCTGGGAGTGCTCAAATTGATGTTAGTAGACCGGGAGGCCTACTTGCTGAGCCATTTCTCTCTCTAAGCTCTCAAAATTCTCAAATCAATAAAAGTCAAATGATTTTGAAAATGACCTTTTCACCCCTTTTATAACATTTTGACTTTTTGACCTAATTTTCAAAACACCTCAGAATTGCGTGAAAATTGCACCCCTAGCTAATTTTGACATCCTGGATCCGTTTTCAAACTCAAAATTGAAATCTAAGTTCATCTTGATAGTTAAAATTGGATTTCAAAATTTTCTCCTTCTTTTGCGTAGTTGGCTAACCTTTTGAGGCCTGATCCTTCGATCTTTGTTGGGGCATCTTCATTTCTTCACCCCCATCTCTTTCACACTCCTAGTTTATCATTCATTTTCAATCACTTCATCTTTCTGAGGTTTGACTTGGTCAAACTGGTCCATGTCTTCATTGCTTGATGGTTATGCTATCATGCTCCATCCTTCGATTATGGTTTCTAGTGACTTGATCAAGTTTATCTATTTGTTGCTTCTCCTCTACCTGATTTTGATTTCAATTTCGAGGGGGCAGTACCTATCAACTTTAATCTTTGATTCAGCTTTATCATTTAGCTCAGCTTGAGATTTTTATTTTGAGACTTGATTATCACTCAACAGAAAAGGTGATGGTTTTGTCTTTCGATTCTTATCTCTTATTTTGAGACTCGATTAGCACTTAACAGAAATGGTGTTGATATTGTCTTTTGATTTTAGACCCAACTATCACTTAATAGCAACGGTGTTGGTCTTGTCCTTCAACTTATGCTTATGCTTCTCCTGATGTGTTCCCATCCGTCGAACACACATCTGGGTTGTTTTGTGATCCCAAATCAATCTCATATTTTAGTACTTCTTTGACCACATCTGTTCCCAGAATGATCACAAATTAGTCAAAGAGGGGAAAATGTATGCACCCTAAAATGGTCGCCTAGACTTTGGGCCCCCATTCAGCAATTTATCAAATCCTTGAATCAATATTTTCAAAAATCAGCATTTTATCAATTATATCAATTTCCTTGATCAAGTCCTATTTTATCTTTCTCAATTATTTGCCTTGGGCTAACCATTTTATCCTAAGTCTTTATTTATTTAAAAGGAATATTTCATCCCCTTTTAATAGATAAAAAGCCCCCACTTTTCCTCTTATCCTAAGTTGCACAAATAAAGCATTATTCTTATTTTATAAAAAGAAGAAAAAGTACTTTTTGTCTCATATGAACACAAAAGTCAACTCTTATTTTCCCATTGGAGGATACTTGTGCACATGGATTGCTCCTCTTTGATGCTCCACCCTTGATTAAATCTTTTACCTCTTAATCTCCATGGTCCATTCTTTCTCATTTCCTATAAAAGAAGAGCTCTCTTCTTCACTTTCATATGCATTTTTTAATACTAATGTTATGCTGCAGGTTTTCTAGGTCACTTTGGAGCTTTTGAAGATTTGGAGCATTCTTGGCTTTTGCATCTACATGCTATCATAGTTTCATTTCTTGCATTGCCGTGGCATTCATAGCTTCATATTAGCTTAGTTTCCTTTATTCTTTAGATTACTTCATCTAGCTTAATTAGGAAGGATTTGTAACACTTGCATCTTTCCTTTCATAGTTTAGTTTGTACTTTCCTTTTCATAGCATAGATTGTAATTTCATTTCCATAGTGTAGTTTTCATCTCTCATTTCTAGCTTGCATATTCATCCTAATCTAGTTTACATTTGCATTTCACTTTGATTCTTGGAGATATTGGCACTCTTGCCCTTGTCTTCATTTGAATATCTCATTGTGTGGTTGACTAGCAAGGTCATTAGCTTAATAGCTCTAGATGAGAGCAAACTTAAAATAATCTTGCAACTCCATGCATACAGAGCTCTAATTCACTTTCTAAGGTATCCCATTCATGGATTCTCTTGGATATAATGACTTAGAGAAGTGCACTACTTGAGTGTGTACAGTGACGACTTTCTCTTTACGCAAAATTGATGAAATGAAAAGGGTCTTATGGAGATTCTCAAATTTCAATCAAGATAAATTTTGTCTAATTTTGAGTTTAATAAATAATTATTATTTATTTTCCAATTTGAGTATGTCAAAAGTCTTCATTGATAGGTTGATTGAAAGAGCTATGACTTTTTAACGGTGTAACATTTTTCAAATCTAAAACATGCATCACATTCTTTTCTTTCCATACTTTATGATTTTTTAATTAAAATTTATAAAGTTTTGACCAAGTTATGGTGATTGGACACACATGTTTTCTTATTCTGAAAAATTTATAAAAAAATTCATAATTAATTATTTACTTAGAAAAATATACAAAAAAATATGTGTCTCATCTGGACACGAGTCTTCTAATTATATCTGGAATCTTACAAAAAAAATATTAGCATTTTATCGTGGTTAGGGTGGGTAGACATACACCAACTTGTTATCTTTTCCCATAAATTTGCGTACTACTTATTAAATTTTTTATGTCAAGCTGCCGAACTCTATTTTTCTAAAATTCTATTTCCATGTAATAGCCTACTTTGGGCTACAATGATTTGACACATACCTAGTAATGTATGATGATGTTATCCCTATCATATGTGATAGTACAAGTGTCATAAACATTTTGAAGAATCTAGTGATGCGTGCAAGGACCAAACACATTTTAAATTTATTATCATTTCTTACAAGAAAAAATTATAGAGAAATAAGTTCAAATGGAATATGTTTCTATAAAATAATAGATTTTAGATATTTAGACTAAGGCATTACCAAAGAATACATTTAAATACCTTAGGGAAAACTTTGGTTTCATTAACCCTCCTTTTACCTACTAGAGATGCACTCAAGTGATGCATCTTTCTAGGGGAAGATTAAAATATTTATCTTACATTTCTTGGACAGATGAAGGATCTTGTTCTTAGGGGGAGGAAAAAAAAATTTATGGTAGAAGAATGGCATTTTTTCCATTTTCCTTGATGTTAAAGGGTGAGAGGTTCTTCTAAAGTTCACAAGTGTTTCAATCAGTGACAAAGGAGAATATTATTGCAATTATGGCATGTTGGTTGTCATTGATGTCAAACTTGTTGGAAGTATGAAGTATTACCAATAGAAAGGTTGGTTCTTTTATCATGCTAGGTTTTGATGTATACAAACTTGATCAAAAAGTTGTTGTTGTTGCTAAGGGTGATAAGTAGAGGGTTTTGTCAAACATATCTTTAGTGTCCTCTCAATATGATACAATGGCTAATTGATGATATTAATCATATTTGGTCATGTTCTATGTTTTGTGGTGATATTTGGATACCGTAGTTTTTAGATTTGTGGTAGATTATTTATTTTCCAATTAGAGTATGTCTAAAGCCCTCATTGATAGATTGATTTAAAAAATCTATAACTTTCTAATTGTGTAATATTTTTCAAATATAAGACATGCATCACATTTTTTGCTTTGCATACTTTACAATTTTTTTTATAAAAAAAATAGAATTTATAAAGTTGTGACTAAGTTATGGTGATTAGACACAAATGTTTTCATATTCCAAAAGAGTTGTAAAAAAAGCATAATTAATTATTTACTTGGAAAAATATTTTTAAAAAAATATGTCACATCGAGATACGGGCCTTCTGCTTATATGTAAAATCTTATAAAAAATATTATCATTTTATTGAGGTTACAGTGGGTAGAGATACACCTACTTGTTATCTTTTACTAGAAATTTGTGTACTATTGCATTGAAATTTTAATTTTCCACTAAATGTATTAATTTGTATTAGAAAACAACTATTGGCCTAGAAATTACATTTAGTCTCCTACAGATTCTATTGTAACATATTGTGTATATAAATTTGATAACCTATTGAAATTTTTATGTTAAGCTGCCTAACTCTATTTTTCTAAAATTTTATTTCCGCTTAATGACCTACTTTGGACCACCATGATTTGACACATATATATTTATTTATGATGATATTGTCCTTATCATATGTGATAGTACAAGTGCTATAAACATTTTGAAGTATCCAGTGATGCATGTAAGGACCAAACGCATTTTAAACTTATTATCATATCTGAAGAAAAAAAGTTATAGATAAAGATGTAAAAAAGTAATATGTTTCTACAAAAGAATAGATTGTAGAGAATGTCACTAAGGTATTACAAAATAGCACATTTAAATACCTTAGGGAGATGTTCAGGGTCATTGCCCCTCCTTTCAGCTACTAGAGATGCACTCAAGTGATGCATTTTTCTAAGAGGAGACAAACATTTATCTTATGTTTTCTAAACCGATTGTTCTTAGGGGGAGTAACACAGTTCTTTATGGTAGAAGAATGGCCCATTTCACTTTGTACTTAATGTTAAAGGAGGAGAGGTTTTTCTAAAGTTAAGAAGTGTTTGAATCAATGACCAAGGAGAATATTGTTACAAATATGGCATGTTGGTTGTCATTGAATTGAAACTTGTTGTAAGTTTGAAGTATTAGCAATAGAAATGTTGGTTCTTTCATTGTGCTACGTTTTGATGTATGCACACTTGATCAAAAAGTTGTTGTTTTTGCTAAGGGTTATAATTAGAGGGTTTTGTCATACATACCTTTGGTGTCCTCTCGGTATGATATAAAGGCCAATTGATGATATTAATCATATTTGGTCACATTCTATGATTTCTGGTGATATTTATGTTTCAAGTGAGATTTTATGCTCTATATCTAATTTGTTTAGTTATTATATTTTTTGCTCATTCTGATGTGCTAGATTAATTGGGACCATTATTTTGATTAAATAATACTTTACAATTAATGTTGAAATTTTAATTTGGGTATCACCTTGGCACGTGGAGATCTTAATGATACAATATTACTTCAAAAATTATTTTCTTGGTTGATTATTCTATAAGCTTCAATGCTTAATTACATGTTACATTTTGAAGATAAATTTTGTTGATGTGTAGACCATTTTATCTATGTTAAGAGAATGTGTCATGGTACATTTTGGTCTCCTCTTTCTCCGAGAGTGGACCGTATCATGTATCTATGTTGCAGATGAACTATTTTATGGAATGATGTTTTATCTTGATTGTGGCTGACCTTCAATAAAGGTTTTAATGTCTATGTCATATTTATGGAATTTCTTTAAGGCTAGAAATGTGGGAGTGGTGTGGTAGAAGAATACAAGTGTAGAAGGTCATAAATTGTGCAAAACAAGAAAAAATAGATAATTGAAGAAAATGTGTAGAATTATGAACCTAAAAGAAGTATATTTAGAGATAGCATATTGTTGATTGATGTTCAAGAGATTATTTAAGTGTTTTAAATTTAAGATTCATGCTATTGGATGATAGTGAGTCTACTTGTAGATTTATATATCTTGTCTTAGGACAGTGAGCTTTAGTTGTACAATTCTTGTGCATCCTGTCATAAAGAAACATATGTCTCATTGTGTAGGCCTTAGAAATGAGCCTAAATATCATAAATAAATCTTATTTATATAGTGAGATTGACTCACATCTTGATTTTTTTCAAGTTTTGGTTTTCCATACAAATCTAGTGTTCTTGTTTTCATGATGCTTTGTGTTTTATAACTCCATTATAGTAAGATGATCATGGTGATAGGAAGTATATCAAGATTTGCATTGAACTTATTACTACATTCTAGACTTATTTAAAATCCGCCTCCCCCTCCCGCTTAGTGTTGCTACATGTTCATGAAATATACCAAATTTCAAACATGTCATACAAAAACTATTGGAATATTTTCTTGACATGTGTTTTTAGTGATGTCAACATACATTTTAGTAGATTGACTATAACTGATGTTGTGGTAAAAATGGTTAAGAAAGGAATAGGTAGAATCATCATGGTTGGATGGGCTGTGTACGACATGTCTAACTCTGCGATCTTCGATGTATGTTTGAAAAGAAGTTTAGATGTTATCTAAGATCGCATGCAATAATTTAATTAGAGGAATATGTTACAATAGTTTTGGTACAAACTGGTCACAGGAACAGAAATAGAGGTTTGTGACAAAGTTAGGTTCTGAATTTATGTGGTTACTTGGATGCGAGATGGATTCATATTATATGCATTCAAGATATGATAGAAGACTCATTGAGGAATAATTTCCCTTATTCATTGATCACCATTCTCTTGGTGACATTAGTTGTGGTATGTGATCTTACAACGTCTTATTTGGTGTTGACCTATGGGATGTGGCATGTTCTACCTTGTGCAAAGATAATTTATGGATTATGGAGCATGTTGGCCAACTAATGATTGTTATTTTCCCGTGCGTATCTTGAAAAGAGTTTATGTAATCATTTTTATTAGGAAAGTCTAATTTGGTGTTGACCTAATAAATCATGTGTATCTTATATAAAGAAGTGAAATAAGTGATGCGAAGTGTCTTTTGATGATAAGGTGTAGAATGAAAGGTGTGCATGCGAAGACTATTGGATGTAGAGCATCTATTGTGATTAATATACTTCATTTGAACTGTTTTATCAAAGGAGTTGTTGTTAGTCAGCTCATTATTAGTTATCAGTATATTTATATGCTTAAATTTGGACAGTGATTTTAGAAGGCGACTTTAACCTTCAGAAGGTGGATTTAACCTAATAAATTAAAGTACGAGATTAAAAAAATTACATTTTGATCCATTGTATATTTTCTTTACAAACAATAGTTCTCTGTGCCTAGAGAACATTTTCTTCAATTTCACATCTTATGCTATATAATATACTATAATTTTAACATTAATTAAAAAAATAATAGTCAAATTAGTATTTGACAATATTCATTTGCTATTAGTCAACTATTTATTAATATCCAACTACGTATCTATTGGTAACTCTTTAAAGATGATTATTTTTCTACCATTTTTTTATTATGTAGTGATTTTACAACATTTTAGAAAAGAATTAAATTTATTGATGTAATAGATGTCTCAATAAGTAATATATAGAATTAACACGCATATATATATATATATATATATATATATATATATATATATATATATATATATATATATATATATATATATATATATATTAATTCTTTTATTTTTTATATTTTTTAAACATCAATATAAAAATAAAACATGAAAGCATAGAATAATATTCTTTTACTTATTATTGGAAAAACATCGAGAGGCTACATACACTATTAAAAGTCGATCATGGGTAGCATGAGGGAATCAATAATAGTAATATCAAAGTGGTGGAGTGGGCCAAACATAAAAAGCTGCCCGCCAGCCATATTATTGTCCGTGCTTGCAAATTTAGTGGTCGTCAATTTGTGACTCATAACTGATACCCTTTTGTCAAATCAACAACTTTCTTTAGCCTTTAAAATTGTTATTGCCAAGAGAATGTGGAAAAATAATAAGAGATCGCGAAAGAGGACTATTTTTTATAGAATTATGGATGCATTTTCTCGAGGAAGGACGGCGGGGAAAATGGACTTCACAGTGTTAATGAGCTTTGAATCTTGTATTCAACTCAATTGTTGAAAGCCTATGGCAACCAGGAACAATGCATCGTATTGGAAAATAAATGGAAAGTTTATGTATTTGAACAATTTTTTTCTATCCTTGCTATCAATAATGTGAATTTGACGATTTTTTCGGACACTATATTTTATTAGTCTTTTTTCATGGAAGATCACTAATAGATTTATTAGTCTTATTTCAGGGAAGATCACTAATAGATTGAATGGCTTTGAGTTGAGCAGGAATCAAGATTAAAAACTCCAAAAGCTCTATAGCTGGGCCAAGCCCACGGGTCCTACACCATCATTACTATTGACCATGCTTACCTACTTGAAAAATCTTTATCTAAATTCATGTCTTTTGGTGGAGAAGCACAATTGGATAATGGGATTTGTAGTCAATAAATTCAACTGCCCAAAAATGCTGAAAGCGCCTGGCAATGAAAATGAGTCGTATTGGAAAATACAAGGAAAGCTCACCCATTCGAAAAATATTTTTTAAGATTTTCTATGGACCAGAAAATTCATTGAATCTTATAAGTATGTTTCATGGTACAACTTTTTCCTCTCTGTTTAAGTGCGTACTAAGAGGGAAGCCGTAAAAGGATTGGATTGTTTATTCATTGTCATTTTTTTTCGGACATGTTTGTGGAGAGATATGTGTATTCGCTATGATTTTTGCTTGCACATGTTTGAAGGCCGGCACTGCTGAGGGATTTCAGATTTCTCTAATAAATCACTGTTTTATATTATTTTTTATTTTACACAAAGTTTTACTTTATAGCATATTTATTAAAGTATACTATGAAATTTATAGCTCACGTTTATGTAATGCTACCTTTAGAATTATATATTATAAATGGTTTGATAGTGTTTAAGAGTTTTAGATTCGGTAGTTTGAGGAGACAAATCTTAGCTATTAGGCTTGTCTCGCTGATTTGGAAGATCTACACCGTTTGAACTTGTTTTTCAACTTTTAATGTTGTTCTCTTTATTATTATTACTCATAGCAATAACTTAGATATAATGTTTGAGAGAATAAATTACAAGAGTTATCCAATAGTATATTGGTTACACCAACACCACTAGATTAAAGATGAACGGGAAGATTGGAATAAATCATAAGCATTGTAATAATGATTTTTGCATTTAGATGGCTAAGAATAATAGTTATCAAAGAATCAGGATCACATGCATTATGTATACAACCATACTGACATTGTCAAGGAGATGATTGATGCATGTTAGGAGTTGAAATCAATAGAATATTCACAAAGATACAACATTCAGTACATTAGTGGTCAAGAAGTCCTTCAACTTGAGAAACTCAAGTAAAACAATATTAGCTTGCAAATATATATCCATGAGAATGTTCATTATAACTATCTTATATATACTTATATATATAATACGCCAAGATTAATCCTTCTTGAGGTGCCTATTGCACCTTGCAATTTGAAAAAAAAATAGGCATTTCGAGAAGGATTACTCTCAATGTATTATATATAGACAAGTATATATAAGCTAGTAGCAATCACGACACGACATGGAATACATTTTATGTTTTTTAATATTTGAATATATGGCGGTAAGAGTTATTGCTATAGTTATTGTTATTGTTATGGTTAATGTTACTAGTAGGGTTACAGTTAAGATTAATGTTAAGGTTAGAGTGAAGGTTAGGATATTAAATGAATTAAATATTCTATAGTTATATAAGCCTTAGTGTTACAGTTATTGCTATAGTTATTGTTATTGTTATGGTTAATGTTACTAGTAGGGTTACAGTTAAGATTAATTTTAAGGTTAGAGTGAAGGTTAGGATATTAAATGAATTAAATATTCTATAGTTATATAAGCCTTAGTGTTACAGTTAGTGCTGCTATTATGGTTAAGGTTAGTGGTAGGATTATGGTTAAGGTTAGTGTTAGGGTAACAATTAATGTCAATGGTGTAATTATGGTTAGTGTTAGGGATAGTGTTAGGGTTAGGATTACAATGAGGGCTAGTATCATAGTTAACCTTAGCATATCACCTAGGGTCAATGGTAAGGTTATGGTTCTGGTTACGGTGAATAGTTTAAAGTTAGGAGTAATATTATGTTAATGGTTATAGTTAGAATTAGGGTTAGGGGTAGGGTGAGATTAATATTAAAGTGACAATTAGTATTATTATATTAACAATTATAATTAAAGTTATGATTAGGGATTAGGATTAGGGTACATGAATATGATTAAGGTTTGAGGGAAGGTTACGATAAATTTTAAAATTAGAGTTTAAGGTTGAGGTTAGGGTTAGAGTTAGTGTTAAGAATTAGGTTATGGCATAAAGTTATGGTTAGAATTATGGCTAGCTCTCTCTCTCTCTCTCTCTCTCTCTCTCTCTCTCTCTCTCTCTCTCTCTCTCTCTCTCTCTCTCTCTCTCTCTCTCTCTCTCTCTCTCTCTCTCTCTCTCTCGTGAGAGGGTGTTTAGGGGGCATATCTAGAGAGAGAGAGAGAGTAATATTTAACATAAGATATCTATTCTAAATAAAATATATCACATCATACACATAATAGTAATACAATAATTTAGTTTATTATATATTTTAATATCTTATATTAATTAAATATAATATGATATCTATTACATTGGATAATATAATATTATCTATTATGTGATATATTATATAGTGTAATAATATAGTAAATGCATCTTATATCCAATATATTTTTATCTATATTTGATATCTCTAATACAAATTTTCAAACTTGGGATTTTCCATAGGATTGCTAAGGTATTCGGCTTCGGGATGCCTAACCTAGAAAGTCAATCTAAAAAATGGATCTACGAGATTTCCTAACATTTCAAGACTTTGACCATGTAGGTGACTGGATGCACCCTAAAATGGTCACCTAGACTTTGGGCCCCCATTCAACAATTTATCAAATCCCTGAATCAATATTTTAAAAAATGAGCATTTTATCAATTATATCAATTTCCTTGATCAAGTCCTATTTTATCTTTCTCAATTATTTGCCTTGGGCTAACCATTTTATCCTAAATCTTTATTTATTTAAAATGAATATTTCCTCCCCTTTTAATAGATAAAAAATCTCCACTTTTCCTCTTATCCTAAGTTGCACAAATAAAGCATTATTCTTATTTTATAAAAGGATGAAAAAGTACTTTTTGTCTCATATGGACACAAAAGTCAACTCTTATTTTCTCATTAGAGGATACTTGTGCACATAGATTTCTCCTCTTTGATGCTCCACCCTTGATTAAATCTTTTGCCTCTTAATCTCCATGGTCCATTCTTTCTCATTTCCTATAAAAGAAGAGCTCTCTTCTTCACTTTCATATGCATTTTTTAATACTAATGTTATGCTGCAGGTTTTCTAGGTCACTTTGGAGCTTTTTAAGATTTAGAGCATTCTTGGCTTTTGCATCTACATGCTATCATAGTTTCATTTTTTACATTGTCATGACATTCATAGCTTCATATTAGCTTAGTTTCCTTTATGCTTTAGATTACTTCATCTAGCTTAATTAGGAAGGATTTGTAATACTTGCATCTTTCCTTTCATAGTTTAGTTTGCAATTTCCTTTTCATAACATAGCTTGTACTTTCATTTCCATAGTGTAGTTTGCATCTCTCATTTCTAGCTTGCATATTCATCCTAATCTAGTTTACATTTGCATTTCATTTTGATTCTTGGAGATATTGGCACTCTTTCCCTTGTCTTCATTTGAATCTCTCATTGTGTGGTTGACTAGCAAGGTCATTAGCAAAATAGCTATAGCTGAGAGCAAACTTAAAATAATCTTGTAACTCCATGCATAGAGAGCTCTAAGTCACTTTTTAATGTATCCCATTCATGGATTCTCTTGGATATAATGACTTAGAGAAGTGCATTTCTTGAGTGTGTACATTTTTGGTGCCCACCGTGGGGCAGAACATTAGCATTTTGTCCTTTAATTTTTGTATTTTCATCAATTTTTATGCAAGTTTTGAGCTCATTTTCGGTCTCTGGTTTTTTTCGCTCAGAGTATCATGCGATACTCTCAGAAGTATCGCGTGATAGTTCTTTGTATATTGGCGCAATACTTTACCAGTTCAAAGTATCGCTCGGATATTACAGGAACTGTCACTTGGTGTAAGGAGAAGTATCGCCTGGTGTCGGATGAAGTATTGCCTAGAAATATACTATTGCCCCTATATATTGTAAAGTATCGCGTAATATTTCCAGTGTCTGTACTATCACCTGTACCTGGTAGTGACCTATTTCTTGCATTTTTTTGGCCGAATTTAGACTTAATTAGCTTGCTAGTTTAGCTTGTTGCAATTAGATAGATTCTATTTTTAGATTTCATTTGGATTTTGGATTTTTCTAACCTTGTGGGTCTAATAAGTTGTTCTTGTAGGTGCTCTCATTGCTTGAAATATTTTTCCAAAAGAACGCATGTCAAAGCTTCAAATGCACAAGGGCTACTAATGGTTTTTGTAGGGCTGCCCAAAGCATAAAAACTTAATCGAGTGTTTGTTGTTTATTTCATTTAAAGTGTGGCAATTACTAGTTGTTTCATTTCACAGGAACATAATATCTTGTTGTAGAAATTTTTGGGTGGTAGGAGAAGTATGCTCTTAACCCTTGTGGTGAACCATAAAATCTTGACCTATCTTTGGATTTTGAAAGAAAGAGGGTAATTGAACATTTGCTTGGTGTGTTTGGGAGAAAGCTTTGAGATAAAGGAGTATGCTCTTCACCCTTGTGGTGAAACAAAATCCTTGAACCTCATAAGTTGATCCACTTTTTGTTTAGATCTTTAGACTCCTTTAGTGGGCCTGCTCTTGAGCAATCAAGAGGAACAACCCAAGTGGGGACAAGCCTTTTTCTGGCTCTTCCGACCCACTATAAACTCAAGGCTATCAAGGACACAAAACCTTGGTAAACGTAGTGCTTGTCTTCGCTTAATGTGAGTACTTGTGGGATTGTGACCATGAAGAAAATATTGAGCAAGAATGCTTAAGGTACTCTTGAGGCCACGAGGTCTGTTACTTGCCACAAGGTAAGGAGTGTCTTTCGGGAGCAAGAGGGGTAGTACAAATAGAAGCCCTTACTAAGAACCATAGATAGAGGCCACCCTATTTTTCCACTTAGCTTCTTGGTGCAAGAATTGATCCAAGTGGAATAACCCGGATCACCCCAAGATTACTCACCATATGTGTTCCTTTGGTTGTGTCTTTGGTACTTCCATGACAAAGCCAATATCTATTGTGGGCAACCACTTTGTGTGAGGCAAGGGAGCATCAAGTGTGGGCCAAGTTGTTAAGTATTAAGCCATTGTCATTTTAGGCTAAAGAGTGTTTGAAGTGTTCTCATTGTGCTATACCCATGTAAACGTTCTTGCATACTCAACATCTCGGTAGTGTTCATAGAATTTTCCAATTTTGATATCACGATTGTTTGTCTTGGCAAGGTTTCTTTTACCCTTGTTTCAAGTGTTTGAAGACACGTTTGATCCCATACTATTTGCAAACCTATCAATTTTCTGCTGTCATTGTGATTGGAATTAAAAAATCAAACCTGAAACTAAAAGTTCTAAACAAACAGTCCCAAAAACTAAAAATTTGCACTTCATTGGTCAAATTCTACAATAGTATCGTGCTCTATGGAGAGAAATATTGCGTGATAGTTCACAGCTGCTGGACTATCGCCTGGCCTGTCTGGAAACTATCGCCCAGGCTTATTGGAAAGTATTGCTTGGCTTAAGAAAAAGTATCACCTCGCTATAAACTATCACCCTATTTGCCTAGAAAGTTTGACCCAAAATTATTTGCAATCTATCCAGTTTCAGCCACTGTCAGTCGCTTTTAGTTGACCAGATCTTTAAGTGGGTGATTTATTTTGCTGCTAGAAACTTTTCTATACCTTGAGCTGCTATTTTTAGGCCTCTTGGATTAGTTTTCTTTGATTTTACAAAGTCATCTTGTGTGGAATTGCCAAGTTAAAAAAAATTGTCCTGGTTGAAAAAGCTTATCTCTAGATTTGTTGGTAACATTCTTGGAGAATTTCAGTCCTCTTTTGTCCAAATTCATTTCCATCAAAAATCAATTTCAATTATATAATTTGGGTAAATCCATCCTCCTGGTTCATACATGCAAGAATACTAGAATCCTTTGATTTAAGCACCTCTTTGATAGTGTTGGTTTACTCCTATTGCAATTTTCTATCTCACCATCTCTTTTTTTGGACATTTGAGTACTTTTATTATCCTAATTTGGTATTGATGTTTTGTGAGGTCATCTCACCACCAAGGATCTTTTTTTCTTTCATGCCAGTTACAACAAGACACCAAGTTAGTCAAGGGAAATGACCTCAAGTCTTCAATCAATTTCCCTTAGTTAAGACTTGTCAAAAGTGAAAGGGAAAGGAACCCATTTTTGATCAATCCCCAAAGAGTGAGTCTAAAGTTTGTTTTGATCCAGAGAGAAATTTGAATACCTCTTTAGCACCTTCTCAATCGAATATGGATATGAGTTACACCTTGACCAAACAACAAAGAGAAATAATGGATCAGTCTCTTGATAACATTTTTCAAAGGCGTAGGAGAAACATGTCATTCGAAGATGGGAATCAACATGACTCACCTCCTATTAATTCAAGATATCTAGATGCTCATCAATGAGCTAAAAGACATTATACAAAAGCTCATCAAGATGCACGGTCACAACATGAGGACCAAAAAAACCAATCTTATGATGCTCATGTGAATGCAGCTAACTTGTTCAACCATTCAAGACCAAGTTTCCCACTAAAAACAACTTCAAGATATACAAGTGAGAGGTTAAAAAGAATTGAGCAGGAAAAACAACCTACAAAAAATGAATGAGCTACAAAAGAAGAAAAACTTAGGCTCCTAGAAGAGGAACAATGAGCCTTGTTGGACATAGAGAGAAAAACATTCTAAGAGGAACAAGATAGGATATTGGCCCAACAACTCAAAAATCAATTTAACAATGGGGGTACCAACAATGGAAACAACTCTCCACCCTCTACTCCCCCAAGAACTCCAAGAAGTAGAAGGTGGTCAACGACTCCTTCAATATCTCCTAGTCTTAGAGGGTCCTCTTTTGTCCAAATTCATTTCCATCAAAAATCAATTTCAATTATATAATTTGGGTAAATCCATCCTCCTGGTTCATACGTGCAAGGATACTAGAATCCTTTGATTTAAGCACCTCTTTGATAGTGTTGGTTTACTCCTATTGCAATTTTCTATCTCACCATCTCTTTTTTTGGACATTTGAGTACTTTTATTATCCTAGTTTGGTATTGATGTTTTGTGAGGTCATCTCACCACCAAGGATCTTTTTTTCTTTCATGCCAGTTACAACAAGACACCAAGTTAGTCAAGGGAAATGACCTCAAGTCTTCAATCAATTTCCCTTAGTTAAGACTTGTCAATAGCGAAAGGGAAAGGAACCCATTTTTGATTAATCCCCAAAGAGTGAGTCTGAAGTTTGTTTTGATCCAGAGAGAAATTTGAATACCTCTTTAGCACCTTCTCAATCGAATATGGATATGAGTTACACCTTGACCAAACAACAAAGAGAAATAATGGATCAATCTCTTGATAACATTTTTCAAAGGCATAGGAGAAACATGTCATTCGAAGATGGGAATCAACATGACTCACCTCCTATTAATTCAAGATATCTAGATGCTCATCAATGAGCTAAAAGACATTATACACAAGCTCATCAAGATGCACGGTCACAACATGAGGACCAAAAAAACCAATCTTATGATGTTCATGTGAATGCAGCTAACTTGTTCAACCATTCAAGACCAAGTTTCCCACTAAAAACAACTTCAAGATATGCAAGTGAGAGGCTAAAAAGAATTGAGCGGGAAAAACAAGCTGCAAAAAATGAATGAGCTACAAAAGAAGAAAAACTTAGGCTCCTAGAAGAGGAACAATGAGCCTTGTTGGACATAGAGGGAAAAGCGTTCCAAGAGGAACAAGATAGGATATTGGCCCAACAACTCAAAAATCAATTTAACAATGGGGGTACCAACAATGGAAACAACTCTCCACCCTCTACTCCCCCAAGAACTCCAAGAAGTAGAAGGTGGTCAAGGACTCCTTCAATATCTCCTAGTCCTAGAGGGAGGACTTTACAATATGCTCATTATAGGAGATAGCTGCCTCCTAGGAACTCAAGACAACCCTCCCAATGAGCTCATTATGGCTCTCAACATGGAGGAAGTAGTGCAAATTATGAAGCTCAAGACTTTATGAGAGTACAACAAGAACCACTCTTTTAACAATATGTGGAGAAATATGTTGAGAAAAATAAAGATATGTTCCTAGAGAGCTTGATCAAAAAGGGTGCGAGGGTCCCTTATAACTTTGATGTGGATAGGAAGATCAAGAAACAGAGCCTGTCACAAGAAGAAGAAATTAAACAACTCAAGAAAATGATGAAGAAGATGATGGCTCCCAAAAGTTCTTTCAACCTTGACTCTATTTGTCCTAATCCTTTTGATAAAAGTGTGAGCATGATTGATTTTCCTAGGAAAATTGAATTTCCCCAATATGACAAATATGACTATAATGGTGACCCACATGATCATGTGCATCAATTTTATACCATGAGTTTTGAATTTCACCATGAGGATTCCTATCTGATGAGATTATTCCCAAGGAGTCTAAAGGGCCAAGCTATGGAGCGGTTCACCAACATTACCCCTCCTCTCAAAACTTTCAAAGAATTGGTACACAGATTTGTGCAACATTTTGCATATAACTTATCAAAGTCAGTCACCATGCTTGATTTGTGTCACTTAAAACAAAATCAAGGGGAATCTTTTGTTACATTTTTACAAAGGTGGAGACGATTATGCTCTCGGTATTCTTGGACAATTCCTGAACATGAGAAAATTGATATCCTTATGAGTAATTTAGTGCCTGAGATGCGGTATGAGATTCAAAAGATAGTCTTTGACTCATTTGACATTATGGTCAAAACCACATGTAGAATAGAGGATGTTTTAAAGGAACAAGGTATTTTGACTAAACAAAGCAAGAAAAACCATAGTCAAAATAATAATAACAACAATCATAAGGATAAAGACAAGAACTCCACGGGAATAAAAATAAACAAGTGGTCAATGATGGAGTTGTTAACTCTAACCAACCAAGGGACCAAGGTGTCCTACACTTATCCAGTGCAATTCAAGCTATGAAGCTTCAAACATCCTCTAACCAATAAGAGCATAAACCATGATATCAAGACAAGTCCAAAAAGGAGAGGAGACAATTCACTAAGCTTGGTGACTCTTATGAGGATATTTTTAAGACACTTATTGCCAACAATCTTGTGCAACTGCAAGATCCAACAAAATTCTACATACCTGAAATTAAACCATATCGGTGGGATGAGAAAGCCTATTGCAAATATCACAATGGTATTGGGCATGACATAGAGCATTGTTGGAAACTTAAGCATATTGTTCAAGATCTGATTGAGAGTAATAAATTCAAGTTGATGGGTTGAATACTAATGCAGACCACAAAGCATTTAAGGAACCTTTGCCAAAATATGATAAGGGGGAAACCTCTAAACTCAAAGATGGTAAAGCTGCAATTAACTACACCTACACGTCTGCGGAAAATGTCATCAATATGCTCAAAGTTGTTGAAGAAAGCATTAATATGATGGGAAACAAAGATCCCTATGGTCATGATGATAATTCTTCTCCTATATTTGATGTGGACCCTATGATTGTGCTTAGAGGTCCCCACTCTCGAAGATCATCCCAAGCATTAAATGTTATCACTAGAAGTCAAAACCAAGGTCTTATGATTATTAGGGGGCCTAATTCCAAACCCAAGCAAGTGGCATCTAAAAATGTCACCAAAACAAGAGTGAATCCAGAGATGAGCTATAATCTTGTTGATCAGTTACAAAGAACACCAGCTCAAATTTCCTTTTTTGAACTCCTGGAATTGTCTCCAAGGCATAAGCGTATCCTTGAGGATGCTTTGCGTACAGTTAATGTCCCCAACAATATTGATATTGATCAATTCCAACACATGGTTAACCACCTTGCTAGCCCTCACTACTTCACATTCTTAGAAGAAGATGACAAAGCCTTGAGCCATCCACACAATCTTGCTCTCCATATTGAAGTCATGATCCACAAAACCTGTGTTAGGCATGTGATGATTGATGGGGGTGTTGGGCTCAATATATGTTCTTTAAGTCTTTTGAAAACATTGGGATATTTAGAGGGATTAATTGACACAAGAAATAAAATCACAATAAAGGCCTATGACAAGGCAGAAAGAAGCTCTAAGGGGTTGGTTGTTCTTCCCATTAGGATTGACCCAGTAGAGAAAGATGTTTTGTTTCAGATTGTTGACGTTGGACCCTTGGCATACAACATCTTGTTAAGTAGACCATGGATTCACAACATGCAAGCAATACCGTCTACCTATCACCAATGTGTCAAATTCCCATACAATGGTATTGAAGTCTGCATGCCAGGTGATAGCACCTTATCTATCAATGCCATTTTAGTAGGCATTCATGTTCCTCTTAATAGAGCAGTGGAAAATTTTGATGCAACTTTAGAGCAATGCCAGAATAAATTCAAATCCATAGACCTTGGTATGGGAGATTATCAAATTGATTCCTTCACAAAGTTGTCAATTTCACCTAGGTCCTATGGGAAACCTTCACAAGGGATGCAACCTTCATCCTTAGCTATGACTTTTTTTGAAACTTTTATGGAATCATCTGTACCCATTCAAGATGAAAAAGAAGAGGTGGCCATTAGAGATTGGATCTACAAGGAGGAAAAGTACCTGCATAATGAAAATTTCTCCCCATCTCCTAAGACCTATGGGAGAGGGTATACTTTAGTCAAGAATATGGGCTACCTAGGTCATGGTCCTCTTAGCCATAGATTATATGCTAAGGCTAAACCACTCAATCATGCTCTTTTTGGTCTTAGGACTAAGACAACGGTTGGCCTAGGTTTTGACAATTAGAAGGAAAATACTGCTCCTATCCCAGCTATGATGGATAGTGATGATGAGTCTAGTTATGTGCCCAATTTACAAAATCAGCAAGACAAGTGTGAAGATTGGATCCCTTCCACCAATCTCCTTTGGGGAGATTTAGATGCTTCAGTTATTGATCCAACAATTTGAGAACAAGAAAAATCTACTATTGCAACCAATGTTGAATATCCTATTCAATATATAAATGATATCCAAGAAGGTGTTACCCTTGATGACATTAATGCTTCTACCTCAAGGCCTTAAAAACATGCTTGGTGTAAGCATCCTAGTTGAGATTCAGATACAAATTCACATGAATATGAGTGGGAGACTCTTTTTGATTGTTCAATAGTTGACATGGACATTGTTGTTGTCCATACATATAGTTCCCAATTTGAGGTAGCTAATGAGTCTAGTGTAGGACTAGAGGATTGGAATCCACAAGTAGCTTTAGTGGATGATGCTTCACTTAGTAGGACAAGTCATGATTTGAGTACCTTAGAGGGATATTTAATGAATCCTAACTCTATGATCACCAGAGATGACATAATCCACATTCACAATATCGAACCTGTCATTAACCTACCCCTTGTTCATCCCCACTTGATTGATTGGACTCAGCACTATCAAGAACCTCAACTTTCGACTTTTCAAAATGACTACGAGATAGCCTGTTACCTAAATGCCCTTGAACCTATAGTCTCTTCCACCAGCAAACCAACTACAAGTATGACAGAGCCAGATATAAAGTACCTCAATCACAAAATAAAAAGAAAAGAAAAAAAGAATAATAGTTCTGATGGTGAAAACCACTATGTGGCAGTGTCAGAACCAAAAAAAGTAAAAATAAAGGACGTATCCGAAGGTGAAAACCTCGTTGAGGCACCTAAGGCTGGGGTACTTGATAATCTTCCAAGCTATTTTTAGGATAGGTCTTCAATGTTTGTTGAGCCTACACATCTAGTCAATCTGAATACACCAGAGGATCCACAAATAATCTATTTGGCTCAATCATTGTCAACACAAGAAAAGGAGGCATATACCAAGTTCCTACAAAGAAAGAAAATTAATTTTTGTTGGACTTACTCAGACATGCCAGGGTTGGACACTCGTCTTATTATGCATCATTTTTCCATTGCTCCGGGCATTAAACCAGTAAAATAGAAGTTGAGGAAAATGCATCCTCACAGAGCTCCTTTAGTAAAAGCTAAATTAGAAAAGCTCCTCATTGCAGGGTTCATCAGAGCCATTGATTATGCTAAATGGATTTCCAATATAGTACCGGTTTCAAAACATGACAAGTTCATTCGAGTATGCACATATTTTTGAGATCTTAACAAAGCTTTCCCAAAGGATGATTTTCCACTTCCAAACATGGACATGATAGTGGACATGACCGCGGGCTATGAGATCTATTCTTTGATGGATGGTTTTTCTGGGTACAATCAAATCAAAATAGCTCTTGAAGACCAAGAGAAAACTACGTTCACTTGTGCATGGGGAACCTATTGTTGGAACGTCATGCCATTTGGATTAAAAAATGCTAGAGATACATACCAAAGACCTATGACCACCATATTCCATGACATGATGCATAAGAACATGGAAGACTATGTGGATGAAACCCTTGCAAAATCCAAGAAAAGGAATACACACCTAGAAGATTTGGAAGTAATTCTAGATCGTATGGAACATTTCCAACTTAGATTGAATCCGAAAAAATGTCCATTTGGAGTCACCTCTAGAAAACTCTTAGGGTTCATTATTTCAGTTAAAGGAATAGAGGTGGACCCTAAAAAAGTTCAAGCAATAATGGATATGCCACCTCCTAAAAACATCAGTCAAATGAGGAGTCTTCAAGGACGTCTTCAGTCTATAAGGAGGTTTATTTCACAACTGGCTGATAGAGCTCAACCCTTTAATAAAACTTTGCATAAAGGGGTTAAATGTGTCTGGGATGAGGAATGCCAACAAAGCATGGATCAAATCAAACAATATTTTGCTAATCCTCCAATCTTAATGCCTCCTATCCTAGGAAAGCCACTCACCTTGTATGTATCAGCAACAAAATCTTCCCTGGGGACATTATTGGCTCAACTTGATGATACTAGAAATGAGAGAGCCATATATTACATCATCCATACACTTGTTTCCTATGAGGTCAATTATACTAGTATTGAAAAATCTTGCATTGCTGTGGTGTTTGCTTCCCAAAAGTTGTGTCACTACATGCTTGCACATACAATACACCTCATAGCCAAAATTGATCCTCTAAAATAATTTCTTGGTAAGGCTTCTCTCATGAGTAGACTTGCCAAATGGATGATGATTCTTTTAGAATTTGACATCAAGTACATTGAGCATAAAGCCATAAAGGGACAAGCTATCACAGATCAACTGGCTGACTTTCCAATCAAAGATAAAACACCAATGCAAGTTGAGTTTCCAGATGAGCACGTAATGTACATGACTACAAGAACATGGAAGATGTTCTTTGATGGCTCTTTTATGCAGAATGGTTTGGGTGCAGGAGTGTTGTTTGTTTCCCCTCATGGGTATACTATTCCTAAATCCTATAAATTATTGTTCCCATGCACAAACAACATTGTTGAATATGAGGCCTTGACAAATGGATTGAAAATGGCTATAGAATGGGGAATTACAGAACTGTACATTTATGGGGATTTGCAATTGGTTATCAACCAAGTTAATGAAGAATATCAAAGAAAGGATGACAAACTGATACCCTATAAGAAGATGGTTGATTCATTGTGATAGTATTTCACATTTTTTACATTTCAAAAAATCCCTAGAGTAGAAAACAAAGCAGCTGATGCTATGGCTACATTGGCCTCTCTTCTTCAGCTAGACCAACATGAGTCCAGATATGAATTCCTGGTGGAAGAGCTATGATTCCCTATTTTTGACTCCTCATAAAGCCATATCATTTTTACCTTGGTTAGCCATGAATCATCTTGCTATGGTGCCATCTATTCATATCTCCATGATGGTACTATCCCCAAAACCTTCAATCATTCTGTAAAAAGAAACCTTGTTCGTAATGCCTCTCGCCACACCCTTATCTCTAGTGATCTGTATAGGAGGGGTTAGATGGGACACTTCTTAGGAGTTTAGAAAAGGATGATTCCAACCAAGCATTAGTTGATATCCATGAGGGCATTTATGGAGGACATTCTAATGGTCTTGCCATGGCTCGAAGGTTTCTTAGGGCTGGGTACTATTGGCCCACAATATAGATGGATGCTCTAGCTTTTTCCAAATCATGTGAAAAGTGTCAGAAACATGGAAACCTGATTCATGCTCCAGGTAGGGATTTTATTCCTTCTATTTCTCATTGGCCATTTCAGCGCTGGGCTTTTGATCTTGTTGGGCAGATTCATCCCAACTCATCAGGTGGACCTAAATTCATTATTACTGCTACTGACTACTTTGCCAAATGGGTAGAAGTTGTTCCACTTTCTGTTGCTTCAGGGAAGACAATTTATTTTTTCATCTTGAATCACATCATTTGTCGGTTTGGGATACCTTCTGAAATAATCACTGACAATGGAGGTCAGTTTAAAAACAAGGACCTTACACACCTCTACAAGAAATTTAAGATAAAATAGCATTGGTCTTCCATTTACTTTCCACAGGGAAATGGACAAGCAGAGGCTTCAAATAAGACCATTCTCAAGATTCTCCATAGAACAGTTCATAAGAATGGTAGAGATTGGCACCTATAGATAAATCTAGCCTTGTGGGCCTACAAAACAAGTATTCATACTCCAATAGGGGCTACACCTTTTGCCCTTACCTATGGTGCTGAAGCAATCTTACCTTTAGAGGTAAAGATCGCTTCACTTAGAGTCTCTCTCAAAGGTTTAGTGACAGGTGAAGACTACTGCGCCATGACGTTACAAGAGTTAGAACTTTTAGATGAGAAATGTAAAGCATCTTTTGATCACATGAGAGTCTACCAAAAGCGTATGTACAAAGCATTCAACAAGAAGGTTCGCCCTAGGGAATTTCAAGTGGGGGATCTTGTTTTGCAAGAAAACCCTAAAAACCAACAAAATAGAGAACAAAAGGGGAAGTTCAAACTTAATTGGCTTGCACCATACATCATTACTACAGCTTTTGGTACAGGTGCTTACTTATTATTTGATCTAGAGGGGGAACAACTCCCTGATCCTATCAATGTTTTGCACCTCAACAAGTTCTATCCATGATGCTTATCTATCTGGGGGCATCCTTTGTACATATTTTTATTGATCCTGAAAAAATTCCAAAAAAATTCATATATGATGCTGAAAAAAATCCTAAAAAGCATATAAAGTCCTGAAAAAATACAAAAAAATAAAAATTTCAAAAAATTCAAAAAAATAGAAAAAGTGCCTTGGTGAAAACCTGGAAATAAGCGCCTTGGTAGCAAAAATACAAAAAAAATAAAAATTAAAAATTAAAAAATTAAAAAAAAATAAAATTGAAAAATAAAAAAATCTCCAAGTGGTGAAATCCTGGAAACAGATGCTACTTGAGGCCTTTCCACCCTTGTTTCTTAGCATGCATCCTTGACACTTAGCCTTTCTCCATCATGCCCTGGCCTTGTTGCCTTGGTTTGGAATTGGTCTTTGTCTTTGTGTAGGGGGCATAACTATGTTAACTTTGGTCCTTTAGGATGCATTGGTCTTTCAGACATCTTGCAAACGGTGTTTTTCAACACCACCCCAAAGTAGTGTTTTTCAACACTACCCTAGCATCAAGTGTTTCTCAACACTTATCAAATATCCTATACCATAGTTCAGCATGATATGATATTTCTCACTCGCAGATGTGATACTCAAAGTCAATTCTATGACCTACACACACGCACTTAAACAAAACACTTAACTCGTTGAGACTTGTTTGACTTTATTTTCTTTGTGTGTTGTCTATGGTGATTTCTTTGATGAGTATTCTCTCCCTATGATAGTTTTCGATGATGCATAGCTAGAAGACCGAGGGTATGAGGACATGTTTTATTGCTTTTTCTGCTTGTGGGTATATTTTGTTGGTCCTAATTGTCATTAGCATTTATGCTTGATCCACTTGACACCTAGGATCTACAAGTATTATCCTTGACTATTTTACGAGTGCATGCTTATAGCCATCTTGACTTTCTTATGTCCTGATGCAAACATAATCTCGCTATGGTAAACTTAGGTAATCTCACTGCACTAGTCATCTTGACTTACATGTCTTTGGTGCCTAGGTGGGATTTCCACATTTTATCTGATATAGATCATATTCATATACCCATAGTTATACGAGTGTGTATTGTATGATCTTACGACACTACCAATAAAGCTCGATGATGATTATTAGATGTCTATTGAAGTTGTGACCTTGCAAGTCAACCACTTTCATAGTAGCTTGCATTCTAGGTTCATGATAGTTTAGCCTTGCATCTTGCATATGGAGAGAACTCTCCTTTTATCTTTCATGGACTAGTTGGTCAACTACGCTCATCCTTCCTATTCTCGATCATATCTTTCACTCCTTGTCTTTCACATCACATCTTGTTCCTATCCTCTAAAGGGGTTAGTCTTATCATCATATCTATATCAAAAGAGATCATTTTCAGAAACACAAGTCTACATCATACACATGAGAATTAAACATACATCTATGAGAGAGAATATACATGAGAATTTATAGCATACATTTTGAGCAATATGACAAGACAATATAAAAACTGATACATCCATCACAAGTGAGATGTAAACACAAGATATATCGAACATCTAGTAAATCTCATATATCAATAAATGTCATCATACAATGTACAGAATGAGATCCCAAAACCTAGATCAAAAGTCTCATGATATGTCCAAAACATCTAAACCTAAGCCCTAGACCTAGGACTCGTTGCCACCATCTTGGTGACCTGGTGATGGAGGAGGTGGTGCCATGTATGGTGCAATATCTGATCTACCCACTACTTTTGAGTAATAGGTAGCTATCTGACCCACTGGTACTACCTGTATGTATAGCCCACGATAATAAGCAGCTTGTGCTACCTCTCTCTGACTCTCTGCAATGGTAGCCTGTAGTGCTCTCTCTTGTCACTCTGTCTCAACCCTTTGATCTGTGAGTTGCTTCTCCCTAACTTCTATCATGATCCTAAGCTACTACATCTCAGCCTCTAGAGCCTGTATCCTAGCTCTCAGGTCCTCTCCTCCTGTAGATGGATCTTGCCTGGCCTCTACCTGTCGGTGAGTTGGTCTTGCCTCATCCTCGAGGGTTGCTGATCTCCATCCCCATGACCATTTCCAGCCACCTGATCTAGATCCCTCACCTATCTCCCACTCTCCCTCCATCCCCTTCATCTCCTCTGTCCCCGTCGTCATGACCATCTTCCCTGAGCTGCTGGCTATACATATAGCACAATAAATCTGGGGAATGGAGCCCTATGCCTCTCTGCCTGATAAACTGCATCTGCACCTACATCCACCATGTGTGGAAGGTACTCCCATGGCTCTTGATGTACTATAGCTATCTCTTGTACTACCTGCTGGTAATCCAGCATTGGTAGCCAACCATGGCCCTCTTCATCCTGAGCCTGAGCATATGTGGTAGTCTTCTCAGGCACCCTTTGTTATCATCCAAACTGTCTCCAGACCTGAGTAATGACAAATATCTCCACAATATCGGCATGGTGACCTACCAGTGGATGATTGCAAAGCATGTAATCCAGCTCCCATCTGTCACCCCACTACTCGCATGACCTGTAAGGTCTCCATATGAATGAGGTGAGCTCATCCAACACTCTTCTATAATAATTGACATCCCTGATATGTGCCTCAAAGATGAAACTAGTATATCTATACATATAGGGATACCTGCGCTCCCTAGGCTACACTCATGGACGCACTATAGCAATGTGCTCCCACGCCCATATCTGAACAAGTATGGCCCCACATGCCCAAGTCCTACTCTCTTGGTAGACAATCTCATGGAGCTCATGGTACATCTCCACCAATATGGCTGGGCCCGATGCTAATCTCCATGGATGTGCCACCAGATCTATTAGCAATCTACCCCATCCCAGTTGAAACCCCTTCTGACTCCTGTCAGTCATGAGGGCCTATGCAATAATGGATACTGCAATACATGGTACTAGGAAATCCCTGCCAAAATTATCCATCAACCGATCGCAGCTGACATGCCTATCTACAATAGTGACATCCTGAAACATGCCCTAGATGGCACGTCGTCCCTCAGTGGCATCCTGATCATAGTATACCTGTACCATCACACAATCATGTCAGTCCATATCATATGGAAACTTTACATTTATGACTATCTATAAAACATGATTATACTTACAGGATCCCCATGGCTAGGCACTTGAAGAATCCTACACACATCCTCTAATGTGATTGACACCTCTCTAGTAGGTAGATGGAAGGTGTTGTACTCACTGTGCCATCTCTTAGCAAGAGCAGTCAACAACCCATGATCCACCCAAATGTATGGTAACTGTAGTAGATATCCAAATCCCATAGCCCTCAAGTCAACCTTGCCTAGATCATCAAGATCTCAGACAAACCGCAACCCGGTCACCTTCGACGCTCTCACAAGTAACGTCAGAAAGACCTCCTGCAAACCTTCAAACCAAGCTAGATGTCAGGACATATCATGATGGATGTCTAAAAATTAGTACACATCATCTAAAAAAAATGCAAATTTTTCTGGACCCATGTCATTTTGCTCATAAAACACTAAAAAATATCAAATTTTAAATTTGAGCAATACTATTTCTTGTTAAAGTATCATGTGATACTTTATTCAATAGCAGTGCGATACTTTCTTTTTATGCGATACATCACATCGTATCGTGAAATAGTTTGCTAGTTATCATGCGATACTAGTTTACATAGTCGTGTGATACTATTTGGACCCGCGAAGTATTGTGCGATAGTTAGTCTCGAAGGGGGCAATATTTCTAAAGTATCGCACGATATTTAACCTAAAAATAAAATTTGAAAATTTAAAAAAAGTGTTTAAAATTTATTAAATGCTTGAAATGACTCAAAAAGGGGCAAGTTTTTCTGAAAACATACCGGGGCACCATAATGTGGAGGCTGGTTGTGCAATCGGGAGCGCTCAAATTGATGTTAGTAGACCGGGAGGCCTACTTGCTGAGCCATTTCTCTCTCTAAGCTCTCAAAATTCTCAAATCAATAAAAGTCAAATGATTTTGAAAATGACCTTTTCACCCCTTTATAGCATTTTGACTTTTTGACCTAATTTTCAAAACACCTCAGAATTGCGTGAAAATTGCACCCCTAGCTAATTTTGACATCCTGGATCCATTTTCAAACTCAAAATTGAAATCTAAGTTCATCTTGATAGTTTAAATTGGATTTCAAAATTTTCTCCTTCTTTTGCGTAGTTGGCTAACCTTTTGAGGCCTGATCCTTCGATCTTTGTTGGGGCATCTTCATTTCTTCACCCCCATCTCTTTCACACTCCTAGTCTATCATTCATTTTCAATCACTTCATCTTTCTGAGGTTTGGCTTGGTCAAACTGGGGCATGTTTTCATTGCTTGATGGTTATGCTATCATGCTCCATCCTTCGATTATGGTTTCTAGTGACTTGATCAAGTTTATCTATTTGTTGCTTCTCCTCTACCTGATTTTGATTTCAATTCTGAGGGGGCAGTACCTATCAACTTTAATCTTTGATTTAGCTTTATCATTTAGCTCAGCTTGAGATTTTTATTTTGAGACTTGATTATCACTCAACAGAAAATGTGATGGTTTTGTCTTTCGATTCTTATCTCTTATTTTGAGACTCGATTAGCACTTAACAGAAATGGTGTTGATCTTGTCTTTTGATTTCAGACCTGACTATCACATAATAGCAACAGTGTTGGTCTTGTCCTTTAGCTTATTCTTATGCTTGTCCTGATGTGTTCCCATCCGTCGAACACACATCTGGGTTGTTTTGTGATCCCAAATCAATCTAACATTTCAGTTTTTCTTTGACCACATCTGTTCCCAGAATGATCATAAATTAGTCAAAGAGGGGAAAATGTATGCACCCTAAAATGGTCGCCTAGACTTTGGGCCCCCATTCAGCAATTTATCAAATGCTTGAATCAATATTTTCAAAAATCACCATTTTATCAATTATATCAATTTCCTTGATCAAGTCCTATTTTATCTTTCTCAATTATTTGCCTTGGGCTAACCATTTTATCCTAAGTCTTTATTTATTTAAAAGGAATATTTCCTCCCCTTTTAAAAGATAAAAAGCCCCCACTTTTCCTCTTATCCTAAGTTGCACAAATAAAGCATTATTCTTATCTTATAAAAAGAAGAAAAAGTACTTTTTGTCTCATATGAACACAAAAGTCAACTCTTATTTTCTCATTGGAGGATACTTGTGCACATGGATTGCTCCTCTTTGATGCTCCACCCTTGATTAAATCTTTTACCTCTTAATCTCCATGGTCGATTCTTTCTCATTTCCTATAAAAGAAGAGCTCTCTTCTTCACTTTCATATGCATTTTTGAATACTAATGTTATGTTGGAGGTTTTCTAGGTCACTTTGGAGCTTTTGAAGATTTGGAGCATTCTTGGTTTTTGCATCTACATGCTATCATAGTTTCATTTGTTGCATTGCCATGGCATTCATAGCTTCATATTGGCTTAGTTTCCTTTATGCTTTAGATTACTTCATCTAGCTTAATTAGGAAGGATTTGTAACACTTGCATCTTTCCTTTCATAGTTTAGTTTGTACTTTTCTTTTCATAGCATAGCTTGTAATTTCATTTCCATAGTGTAGTTTTCATCTCTCATTTCTAGGTTGCATATTCATCCTAATCTAGTTTACATTTGCATTTCACTTTGATTCTTGGAGATATTGGCACTCTTGCCCTTGTCTTCATTTGAATCTCTCATTGTGTGGTTGACTAGCAAGGTCATTAGCTTAATAGCTCTAGCTGAGAGCAAACTTAAAATAATCTTGCAACTCCATGCATAGAGAGCTCTAAGTCACTTTCTAAGGTATCCCATTCATGAATTCTCTTGGATATAATGACTTAGAGAAGTGCACTACTTGAGTGTGTACAGTGATGACTTTCTCTTTACGCAAAATTGATGAAACGAAAAGGGTCTTATGGAGATTCTCAAATTTCAATCAAGATAAATTTTGTCTAATTTTGAGTTTAATAAATAATTATTATTTATTTTCCAATTTGAGTATGTCAAAAGTCTTCATTCATAGGTTGATTAAAAGATCTATGACTTTTTAACGGTGTAACATTTTTCAAATCTAAAACATGCATCACATTGTTTTCTTTCCATACTTTATGATTTTTTAATTAAAATTTATAAAGTTTTGACCAAGTTATGGTGATTAGACACACATGTTTTCTTATTCTGAAAAATTTATAAAAAAATTCATAATTAATTATTTACTTAGAAAAAAATACAAAAAAATATGTGTCTCATCTGGACAGGAGTCTTCTAATTATATTTGGAATCTTATAAAAAAAATATTATCATTTTATCATGGTTAGCGTGGGTAGACATACACCAACTTGTTATCTTTTTCCATAAATTTGCATACTACTTATTAAATTTTTTATGTAAAGCTGCCTAACTCTATTTTTCTAAAATTCTATTTCCACGTAATAGCCTACTTTGGGCTACAATGATTTGACACATACCTAGTAATGTATGATGATGTTATCCCTATCATATGTGATAGTACAAGTGTCATAAACATTTTGAAGAATCTAGTGATGCGTGCAAGGACCAAACACATTTTAAATTTATTATCATTTCTTACAAGAAAAAATTATAGAGAAATAAGTTCAAATGGAATATGTTTCTATAAAATAATAGATTTTAGATATTTAGACTAAGGCATTACCAAAGAATACATTTAAATACCTTAGGGAAAACTTTGGTTTCATTAACCCTCCTTTTACCTACTAGAGATGCACTCAAGTGATGCATCTTTCTAGGGGAAGATTAAAATATTTATCTTACATTTCTTGGACAGATGAAGGATCTTGTTCTTAGGGGGAGTAAAAAAAAAATTATGGTAGAAGAATGGCATTTTTTCCATTTTCCTTGATGTTAAAGGGTGAGAGGTTCTTCTAAAGTTCACAAGTGTTTCAATCAGTGACAAAGGAGAATATAATTGCAATTATGGCATGTTGGTTGTCATTGATGTCAAACTTGTTGGAAGTATGAAGTATTACCAATAGAAAGGTTGGTTCTTTTATCATGCTAGGTTTTGATGTATACAAACTTGATCAAAAAGTTGTTGTTGTTGCTAAGGGTGATAAGTAGAGGGTTCTGTCAAACATATCTTTAGTGTCCTCTCAATATGATACAATGGCTAATTGATGATATTAATCATATTTGGTCATGTTCTATGTTTTGTGGTGATATTTGGATACCATAGTTTCTAGATTTGTGGTTACAATTATGATATCTTGTTTGTACACATAGAAAAGATTGTTTTTTGGTTTGGGTGGATGAGGGCTTGCCTTGGTCAAGCCCTACATTAAGGAATCAATATTGAAATTAAAATGTAAATATGTAAAGCTAACAAGAAAAATGTAACTATTCACATTTCTTGTAGCAATCCTTGTCAATGAGGATTTTGTAGAGCTTGTATGTTGTAGATGTTGAATTTATAATAAAAGATGTACGAAACCTCCACAAATGCAATAGATCTACCAAACCCACATCATGAAGCCATGGATGTAAATGTACACAAATGAAGAAGATAATGAATGCTCTGATGTGAATCTCCTCCTTTGATGGCCAAAAAAGTGCTACATCTTGAAGAGGAAATCCTCACGAAGGATCCTTGAATCTTTGAATGCATTGAATGCTTGATAAAAATTTTCTTTCTTGAATGCTTGAGATTGCACATGTGATTGCTATAGTCAAAATTCCATTCCAAAATGAGGTGAATTGGATTCCTTTTATACTATTTTTTGGGTGGGAAAACAAAGCAGTCTGATGGGGGAACCCTATTTGGAAATTTAACTCCCCAAAACAACATTGGCCCCAAGATTTAAAATCCCCAGGGAATAGGTCAACTGGTTTGACCGATTCTAGGGTTGGCACACAAGGATCTAAACCTAGGGTCTCGGATACTACATAGTTGAAAAGTGTAAAAATGGGAGACAAAAGGAGAAGAAGGGGGTCATGCATTAAATCATCCATTGTCCATAAATTTAGTAAAGGGACAAGAGCTAAAACTTCCTAAATAACAAGTGTGTGTTGGAGATTTGCTAGCAAGCCAGATTGTTGACTGTATGTTTGTCATTCATGACAACATATGGTTAGAAGCATACGTGGAAGCCTAATGCAGAGAGCCTTGACCATATGGTCCTTAGATATGTTATCAGCATGATATCATAGACATAGAGGTTGATTCTGAGTGAAGACAGCTATATAGTTATTTATATCAGTAGTGTTTCTGACAAGTCCCAAGAAGAGTTTTGTATGTGATTTGCAGTATAGTTGTAGTAGAGCCTTGCACATTTATATTTATGTTGAAGACATGTGTATGATGCTATGTTCATGGATACAGAGTCAGTTATGTAGTGCATGTTGAGTTATGATGTTTCTAGTTGACAGTTACAGTTTCTTTAGTTTATCTAGTAGAGCTGACAGTGTTTATATTGTTTTAGTAGTTGCACCTATCATTATGATATGTGTGCTTGGATTAGTTTTTGGAGAAGAGTTAATAAAGTTTGGTTAAGAGTGCATGATGTAATTCAACATGAGAATAAAGTTTGAGTTAATTTGGTGGAGCCGACTGTGTGAAGCGACGCGTCTACTCATATTGAGTTGGGTGGTACCATTTTTTGTTGCATGCTTGATATAGCCATAAGCGATATTTTTGGAGAGTTGTATTGTTTCTCTAATATGATTTCAAGGAAGTTCTAATAGACTAACTTGATTATATCATTTTGAGAAAGATACTTATAGCCGGTCAATTGTGATTGCTATGTATGGCAGATAGTTGAAAGAGAAGACTAGACCAGAAGGTGTGAAGTATTGAGCCATCAGTAGAAGGTCTATGTGACAAAGAAGAGAGTGTATACTATTCATTGGAACTAATCAAGATAGCAGGTCTAACTCGTAGTTCACCAAAGATCCACATATAGTGTGTATCTGTTAAAAAAAAGGTTGCAACCTTCACCCCTTTGAGCGGTGTGCTCTCAGATAGTGTGTCCTCACCCCTACAAGGGTTAATTGTAAAAGACTCCTAATAGGGTCTAATCTTTGACCAGGTCACTGTACTTAATGCATTGTAAAGATAAAATCTTAACAAGGTTGTAAGATCTTCTAATATAGATCATAATACTATAGTACAGTTTATAGTGGGTGCTAATTCCCACCGGAGTTTTTACCTATTTTGGTTTCCCCATAACCAAAATTGTGGTGTTGTGTTAAGTGTTCTCATATTGTGTTTATGCTTAATGTTATTCTATACTTAATTGGATAAAGAATTGAATCTAGTAGATAACTGATTCACCCCACCCCCTCTGAGTTATCTCTTGGGAAGTTATTCCTAATAATTGGTATCAGATCCAAGTGCCTCAGAGAGAAATTTTAATAGCTTGAGGTTGATCAGATGGAATTCTTTATAAAATAAAGTCCTAAGTTTGATGGAGAGAACTATCTAGACTGGAAGAACAAAATGATGACACATTTGCAGTGCATTGCTTTTGAGATTTTTGAAGTAGCCACTAAAGAAGTTCAGATTCCCCCTCTAGAAGATCTTGCAAAGGAAGATGAAACTCTGAAGCAAAAGGAGATGTTAGCTCAAAATGCTATTGGCAAAGAAGCCCTTATCAGCGCATTGCCTGACAGTGAGTTTTCAGAGATCAAGAAAGTAGATAAAGCCTACAAGATATGGAAGTATCTAGAAGACATATTTGGAGGAGACATACAAGATAAGAATGTGCACAAAAAGACATGGAAGAAAAATTACAATACATTGGAGATGCTACCTAAAGAGAACATTAGAGCCTACAATCAAAGAATTAATGAAGTAGTTGCAGGAATCAGAAACAATGGTGGAGAAATTTTAGAAGAAGACATAATGGATAAGTTGATGAATACTTTGACACTAGAATATGAGAGCAAGATAAAAATCCTAGATGAGACTATTCATTTTTCAAAATACTTCAAAAGAGAGACCTTAATCAGCAAGATTACAGTATTTGAGATATCAAGTTTGAAGATAGAGGCTAAAAGTGAAACAGCCTTCAAAGTCTCAGTCCATGGTAAGAAATCCTTGAATAGTTCTGGTAATTCTAATAATGATGATGAAGATAAAGAACTAGATAAGTTCATTGATATGATTTATAAGAAATAGAGGAAAGGAAAAGGAAAATATGAAGGTAAGTTACCATTCAAGTTCTTTTCATGTAACAAGATTGGTCACTTTGCATCTAAGTGTCCTACAAGAGTCAAGAAGTTCAAAACTAACTACAAGCCTAAGTATACAAAAGAATGTTACTATGCTGAAGATGGAGTATTAAATGGAGATTCAATAGAAGATGAAATTGGATTAATTTCTATTGAAGACATGGAGAAAATGTTTGATGAAATTTATATTGAAGATGAAAGGAAGAACAAGAGTTAACATTGATCTCACAAGAAGACATCATGACAAATTGGATCATTGATAGCGGTTTCTCACATCACATGACAAGAGACAAAGATAGATTTGTCCATCTGGATAGGTAAAAAGATGACATTTTTTGTTTGGAGAAAATACTCCTAAACCTATCATAGGTAGAGGAGCCATCACCTTGGATGGAAAGAACAACACTGATGATGTTCTATATGTTGATGGTTTACACCATAACCTACTAGGTGTTGGACAGTTGCTTGAAACAAGATATCAATTGGAATTCAAAGACAACAAGTGAATCATTAATAATAAAGGAGTAATGATTACATCAGGCTCAAAGAATAAAGGTAATATTTTTCAGCTCAATCCTGAAGAAAGTTGTTTCGTTTCTAAAGTAGATGACAGTTGGTTATGGTACAAAAGACTATGTCATATCAATTTTGACAATATAGTAAAGATAAGCAATGTAAAGGCAGTAAGAGACATTCCTAGCATTGCAAAACTAGTTGATACAATATGCAGGGAATATGTGATGGGAAAGCATTCAAGGAATTCATTTAGAAGAAAGCATAATTTGGCAGAGAATAAATTGGATCTAGTACATACAGACCTATGTGGACCAACTCCATCAAGATCATACTATGGTGAAAGGTACTTTATTTTGTTTTGTTGATGATTATTCTAGAATGATGTGGGTTGCGTTCTCAATGGCTAAATCTGAAGCATTTGAGAAGTTCAAAATATTCAAAGATAAAGTTGAAAATGAGTCTGGATTGAAGATAAAATGTCTAAGATTAGATAGAGGAGGAGAATTCATCTCTGACAGATTTTATGAGTATTTTGAAGAACATGGGATAAAGAGATAGTTAAGTGCACCTAGAACCCCTCAACAGAATGGAATTGTAGAAAGAAGGAATAGGATCATACTTGACACAATGCACACCATCATGATTGAAGGAAAAGTTGCACACATCTATTAGAGAGATGCAGTCAATACTACAGTATATACTATTAATAGAATTCAATTAAGACAAGGCACAAACAAGACACCTTGTGAGCTATGGTTTAGGAATGTACCTATATTCAAATACTTTAGAATCTTTGGAAACAAATGCTACATCAAGAGAGATGAAGCTATTGGCAAGTTTGATGCAAGAAGTGATGAACGCATTTTTCTTTGTTACTCTACTAAAAGAAAAGCTTATAGATGTTTTGACTTAAGATTGAAGAAGATTATTGAAATTTCTCATGTTAATATTGATGAGAAGTTTATGATTCAAGAAAGATATCATGATTATGCACCTATGATTGAAGAAGAACCTAAACCTACCAATAAAGAAACAGTTGTTGAAGAAATGTTTGACAACATTGATGTATTATTCAATGACCCTAAAACTAGTGAAGAAGAATCTCAGAAGACAGATGAGAGAGTCACACCTAATGTTCCTAAATTCATGTCTAGATATCATTCAAAAGAAGACATCATTGGAGATCAGAACAAAAAAATCATGACAAGATCAAAAGAAAAATGTTCCATAAGGATGAATACATCGCATAAGGATGAATGCATTTTATTTTATAGTGGGTCAAAATATTGTGGAAAAAGAAATTGTTTCCCACTTTGGGTTATCCCTCTCATCAGCCTCTCTAAGGCATTTTCTCGAGAGCTGAGCCCACGAGATATGTAAAATGTTCATGAAAGAAATGAAATGAATGAAAAAGTAGGTTTGGGAATTTGATTCACCAAAGGTGCAAAGCATATCCGGAGTACCTTCTGTACACACTAAAATGGTGCACTTCTATGAACCATTACATGCAAGGTTGCTCAAGAATGAGGCCTCACAAAGCGGCTCATAGCTCTCTATGCATGGAGTTGCAAGGGACTATGATGTATTTGCTCTCAGCTAGAGCTACAAGCTTGTGACCTTGCTAGTCAACCATACAATGAGAGATTCAAGTGAAGACAAGGGCAAGAGTGCCAATATCTCCAAGAATCAAATATGCAAATGCAATGCAAGCTATATGAAGATGCAAATGTGCAAGCTATGCTATGAAAGGAAATAGCAATGGATTACAATGCCTCCTATTTAGACTATGTGAGTTTATTCTATTGCATAAAAGGAAACTAAGTTAATATGCTATGAACATGCAACTAAGAAAACAAATATGAACTAGATGATGAAAGCAACAAGTCTTCGATGTCTTCAAACTCCAAATGGACCTAAAACCTGCAGCATAACATTAGCATAAAACATGAGATATGCAAATGAAGGAGAGAGCTCTCCTTTTATAAGAAATGAGGTGAAATGGACCATGGAGATTAAGAGGCAAAAAGTCTTAATCAGCGGTGGAGCTTGAAAGAGGAGCAATCCATGTGCACACATATCCTCCAATGAGAGTGAAGTGTTGACTTTTGAGCCTCATGTGAGACAAAAAGTTCTTTTCCCTTTTTATAAAATAGGAATAATGCTTTATTTGTGCAACTTAGGATAAGATGAAAAGGGGGCTTTTTATTTAATCAAAAGGGGAGGAAATATTCCTTTTAAATAAATAAAGATTTAGGATAAATGGTTAGCCCATAGGATAAAAATCCAATACATGATTGAAATTAAGATTTGATCGAGAAATTGATAATGTTGAAAATATTGATTATTGATCAAAATGATTCAGGATTGATAAATCAAATAAATGGGGCCCAAAGTCTAAGCGACCATTTTTGGGTGCATACACCTTCCACTTTCAAACACAATTAACATGGTTCAATTTTCAAGCCTCTCCTAATATAAGGGGGATTTGAGTACTTATAGCTTTCAAACTCACCTAAAAGGTGAAGATAATAATCACCTAATACTCTCTTCCATAAATAATTAGGCTTTATTTAGTGTGTTTATTCATTCCTTGACCTTACTTTTAATTGAAGAATTTGATAGGTTTGGCATTTTGATTCACTAAAAGAAGTGAAGATCATAGGCCTACTAACAAATCCAAAAAATAATTTAATAGGTCTCTAATTATGATAGATTTTTAAATCAAATTGTCATAATTTAAGAAAATGCATAAGGTCTTAGTCATACGTTCTCAAAGCTAGCAAAGCTAGGCACATTTTTTTATTTCATTTTATGCATTTTTATACTCACCTAGTGGTGATCCTTCTAGCTCCTTAGAATCCCTTTCTCAAAAATGTTAGTCCTACACAATCCAAGTTAAATGAAAATTCTTTGAGTTTTACAAATCATAATCTTAATCATAAGCTTGAATCATTTCCATATACCTCTCATAATCATCTCCTTCTTGCTTGGAATCTTCCAAAAGATTGTTTAAATAGAATTGTTTCTCCTTTTTCAATCTTCTTTTTTATATTTTCCCCTCTTTGTTGGCTCTGGATTTTGCTTTCTAGACACTTTTATGACTTTTCATTTGTAAAACTCAAAGAATTTTTCATTAAAATCTATAGAATTTAAATTTTAATATAACTAGTACTACGCGCTATAGAATTGAAAGTGTCATTCTATTTATTGTACGCACTACAAAATTTATTAAATGTGCTATTTAAATTTTCCTACGTGCTACAAAAACTTTTAAATGATGACATTTACACTATAAATATAATGTTATTAAAAAAAATGAAAAATATTTTGAGCGCTAAAATAGTGATTGTAGGCATCACGGGGTTAGGTTATAAGTGCTGAAAGAATGAAAGATAGAAGATAGAAATTTTAGTGACATGTTGACACCTAGTGCAAACATATTATTATTTTGTGTAGGTGTGTTGTTTCTCTATGTAAATGCATCAAACTTTTCCTTCTATGTGCTATTTCTCTGCTTGTACGCACTACTTCACCTGGAAAACAAAGAATTCAAACATAGAATCATACAAATTTAGCAAATAAACATGATTTTTTAATAGCAGAGGTCGTGGGCCTTATAGTGGGCACCATTTGGTGTATATTGAATACCTTCATGAAATTATTTTGCTAAAAAATAACTCAAATCAAACTAATTTAAATTTAAACATATTGAATTGAAATCTAAATGCAAGAACATCTCATGGATCTCTAGTTAAAGAAGCTAATGCAATGCTCATAGCTGAAATTGATTAGAGATAACTCTAAAATGAGAATTTAAATGATCTATGATGAATTTAATGCCTATCTTTGCTCAATTGTACTAAAAATTTCTCTTTTATGGTTTCAAAATAAAAAATGCCTATAGTAAGGATGTAATTAACTAACATGAGAATGTATCCTTTTCTACTATTTTTTTCTCTCTATTTATTTATTTTCTCAAGCTTAGGGGGTGGAGTAAGTTTAACCATGATCAAGTTTGGGTCAAGTTGATGGTGGAGTCTGTTACTTTTACTGATATTCCCAGGGAATTGAATAGTGTTGATGATTTTCTGACAAAGTGGGCTTCTCACCATATGTGTAATTGGAACATTGTTGATAAGACTCAACTTTTGATGGACTTATCCCATCAACTTGATCACTTGGTTGATCTTGATAGGGCTGTTTGATGCCCTTTCTCTATTTGTTCTTGGTTCTCTGTGAGTTTGAATAAATTTTTACCCCTCCTTTATTTAAGTTGATGGTTTAAAATAGTGAGACAATTTAAATATTTTTTTCTAAAAGCATGAGACAAAGAGATAAAATGAGTTTCTTGGATTCATCATCAATAAGAGTGATGGAGAATCAATTTGGCTTTGATCCATGTGAGCTCAAGTCTCACTTTCTATTGGTAGATTTTATTTCTTCCCATGTGGTATGTGAGAAATTTTAAGAAATAATTATTTGATTTTCTTAGCCATGTGTACCCCTTGAATGGGTTGCATATGAATTAATTCAACTATAAAATTAACTTGAAAAAATCAATTGCATAATTAAATGATATTTTTTATTTAATTAATCCTCTTTATCTTTGATCTTTCAATTAATTTTTTCTTTTGCCTTTGATTGCTCATTTGAATTTAGCTTGACTATTTTTACATGTCTATAATAACATACTATCTTGGATGAAATAGTCCAACCATTAGCTTTGGTCTACTATAGTAGGTTGTGTACGAGAATTCCAAGGTTCAGAAAACTTAGGGTCATCTTCATACAAGGCCTTCAACCCATCAAATCTCAATACTTCAACTCTCGTCTTTGTCAACAAGGTCCTTCTTCTACTCAAAGCATCAACAAATTTATTTGTTTTACCACTCCTATGTTTCAACATAAATATATAACTCTATAAGAATTCAACTCATCTCAGATGTCTTTGATTCAACTTACTTTGATTGTTCAGATAGTTCAATGCTTGATGAACAATGTACAACACAATCTCCTTGGGAAGCAATTAATGTCTCCATTTCTTCAAAATTTGAACTATGGCATAAAATTCTAGATCATAAACTAAATATATTCTCTTGGCATCATTCAAATTTTTATTGAAATAAGTGATCAGTCTACCTTTTTACATAGATTTAGGTTACATTATATATTTTCAATTTAATATTTCTAATAAATAATTTCTCACAAACTTAATCTTATGAATTTTTTATTAGTGATTAAATACTTTTATACTATTTCCCTTTTCATTAATATAGTGTGCTAGTAAAAAATAAATTAAAGTACGAGATTAAAAAAATTACATTTTGATCCATTGTATATTTTCTTTACAAACAATAGTTCTTTGTGCCTAGAGAACATTTTCTTCAATTTCACATCTTATGCTATATAATATACTATAATTTTAACATTAATTAAAAAAATAATAGTCAAATTAGTATTTGACAATAATCATTTGTTATTAGTCAACTATTTATTAATATCTAACTAGGTATCTATTGGTAACTCTTTAAAGATGATGCATTTCTACCATTTTTTTATTATGTAGTGATTCTACAACATTTTAGAAAAGAATTAAATTTATTGATGTAATAGATGTCTCAATAAGTAATATATAGAATTAACACACACACACACACACACACATATATATATATATATATATATATATATATATATATATATATATATATGCGTGTTAATTCTTTTATTTTTTATATTTTTTAAACATCAATATAAAAATAAAACATGAAAGCATAGAATAATATTCTTTTACTTATTATTGGAAAAACATCGAGAGGCTACATACAGTATTAAAAGTCGATCATGGGTAACATGAGGGAATCAATAATAGTAATATCAAAGTGGTGGAGTGGGCCAAACATAAAAAGCTGCCCGCCAGCCATATTATTGTCGGTGCTTGCAAATTTAGTGGTCGTCAATTTGTGACTCATAACTGATACCCTTTTGTCAAATCAACAACTTTCTTTAGCCTTTAAAATTGTTATTGCCAAGAGAATGTGGAAAAATAATAAGAGATCGCGAAAGAGGACTATTTTTTATAGAATTATGGATGCATTTTCTCGAGGAAGGACAGCGGGGAAAATGGACTTCACAGTGTTAATGAGCTTTGAATCTTGTATTCAACTCAATTGTTGAAAGCCTATGGCAACCAGGAACAATGCATCGTATTGGAAAATAAATGGAAAGTTTATGTATTTGAACAATTTTTTTCTATCCTTGCTATCAATAATGTGAATTTGACGATTTTTTCGGACACTATATTTTATTAGTCTTTTTTCATGGAAGATCACTAATAGATTTATTAGTCTTATTTCAGGGAAGATCACTAATACATTGAATGGCTTTGAGTTGAGCAGGAATCAAGATTAAAAACTCCAAAAGCTCTATAGCTGGGCCAAGCCCACGGGTCCTACACCATCATTACTATTGACCATGCTTACCTACTTGAAAAATCTTTATCTAAATTCATGTCTTTTGATGGAGAAGCACAATTGGATAATGGGATTTGTAGTCAATAAATTCAACTGCCCAAAAATGCTGAAAGCGCCTGGCAATGAAAATGAGTCGTATTGGAAAATACAAGGAAAGCTCACCCATTCGAAAAATATTTTTTAAGATTTTCTATGGACCAGAAAATTCATTGAATCTTATATGTTTCATGGTACAACTTTTTCCTCTCTGTTTAAGTGCGTACTAAGAGGGAAGCCGTAAAAGGATTGGATTGTTTATTCATTGTCATTTTTTTTCGGACATGTTTGTGGAGAGATATGTGTATTCGCTATGATTTTTGCTTGCACATGTTTGAAGGCCGGCACTGCTGAGGGATTTCAGATTTCTCTAATAAATCACTGTTTTATATTATTTTTTATTTTACACAAAGTTTTACTTTATAGCATATTTATTAAAGTATACTATGAAATTTATAGCTCACGTTTATGTAATGCTACCTTTAGAATTATATATTATAAATGGTTTGATAGTGTTTAAGAGTTTTAGATTCGGTAGTTTGAGGAGACAAATCTTAGCTATTAGGCTTGTCTCGCTGATTTGGAAGATCTACACCGTTTGAACTTGTTTTTCAACTTTTAATGTTGTTCTCTTTATTATTATTACTCATAGCAATAACTTAGATATAATGTTTGAGAGAATAAATTACAAGAGTTGTCCAATAGTATATTGGTTACACTACCACCACTAGATTAAAGGTGAACGGGAAGATTGGAATAAATCATAAGCATTGTAACAATGATTTTTGCATTTAGATGGCTAGGAATAATTTGAGTCCATGAATCAGGATCACAAGCATTATGTATACCACAATACTCGCATTGTCAAGGAGATGATTGTCACATCTTCGGAATTGAAATCAAGAGAATATTTACATAGATACAAAACTTAGTATTTTAGTGGTCAAGAAGCCCTTCAACTTGATAAATTCAAGTAAAACAATATTAGCTTACAAATATACATCCATGACAATGTTCATTATAATAAATCATGGAGTAAATGTACTAAGAAATGCTAATGAAAAAAAACCTTAGAAATAAGGGATAATTTTTATCTTTCCAAATATTGAACATGATCTACAATTTAAATGTATGTTAGACCTTGTTAAAGCTTATATGAAATTAGAGTCAAAGAATCATTTGTCAAGATAATGGCTCAAGACTAAATGACTTGGATAAATTATGATTTACAATATAAGTATGTAGTCTTTAGAACAAAAAGTGAAATATCCTTTATAATTTCCTAAGGTTCACTAAAAGGACAATGATTAAGGATTCCAAAATGAATTAATTAAGAATTACTAGGAAAATATAGTAGGTCCAATGCACCAACTAAAGTGACCAAAATTCCAATAAAGAATACTTGATCAAATACTCAAAAGTTCTAGGAACTAGCCGAAAGAGTAAATGTACAAACCTATGTCACACTTTTATAAATGAAAAGGTTAAGAACACCAAAACTGTTCAGTTTCAAAGGTTATAAAGTGGCATTTCTGTTTTGAATTTGAAGATTATGTAAATTGATGAACTTTATGTCAATTATTTTTTTTAAAATAAAATGACACGCATTGATATGTTTAATTAATATTTAAAGCTAATTTTTCTATTTCTGAAAAATATTGAAAATCAAGATGACTAGTTCCCACCAAAAAACTATATATAAATGATTTTTTTTCTTTTGTTTCAATATCCATGATAGATGACATATATATCCAGTGCATTAAAAAAAGAAAAATTATTTTTTGATGTACAGTTTCTTCGTTATAACATTTTAAAGTCCAACTTATCTGAATTCAATAGTTTTCATCTCCTGCCATGTTTTCCCTATAAAATGTATCTGAATTTAAAAAAGGATACATTCTTGAACATTCATATACATATTTTCCTCAAGTGATCCATATATTTGTAATTTTTTAATTGGACTCAATATTTTTTTTTTGAATCAACCTCTTCTTGAATTAAGAATACCTACATGTAGTATGTTTTAGTTAAGTTATATTAAATCTAATTAAAATATTATAAAAATTATATCATCAAATTCGTAACTTTGACCTCTAGAAAAGGGTATTATTAGTTTTTTAAGTATACTAAATTTTGAGAGAGAAATTAGGTTTAGAAATGAGAAGTTCTAGAATTCTGAGGAATTTGGTGATGTGGTTGCCACTTAAGATGCCACATAGGATGTTTCAACTAGAAGGGTTTTGGCCAAAAGAATTCTGGCCGAAAGGTTTTCGACCAAATTTTTAAGGCTGACTTGTATGGTCACCTTAGCGACAATGCGATTAGAACCTCATATAAGAGGGTGATTTTTTTGTTTCTAATTGTAAAAAAAAAAATTTAAAAAAAAACTTTTCATTTTTTTCCAAATGAGTTTTTGAATAAAATCAATATTTTTTATATTTTGTTGTGTGGAAAAAAACCTACTTTTTCTATTGAAGGGCAATAATTTTTCAAGTAAATTGGGAAAATGCTTTAATTTTTTTTGAATAAGTTGATTTATTTTTATTTTTATTTTTATTTTTTGTAGTTTTTAATAATTAAAATTAGAAACATCCATGAACTTATAGCTATTATATATGAGTATTTTTATTAGTTATATGTTGTTTTCTATATGTAGGTGAAGATACCATTGAGGGGTGAAGTGGTGGATGAAAATAAAAGAAAAAGGAAATCCTCATTCCTTGGTATGGTTTCAAATGAGGAAGATGTCATTGAAGGTAAATCCTAGAGAGAGTATGATATTTAACATAGGATATCTATGATAAATAATATATATAACATCATATACATAATAGCAATATAATAAATTTATTTATTATATATTATAATATATTATAGTAATTATATTTTAATATAGCATGATATCTATTGCATAGGATAATATAGTATTATGTATTATGTGGTATATTATATAGTGTAATAATATACTAAACAGATCAAATATCTAATATAATTTTAGATATCTAATATCTCTGATACATTTATGCAGACTTTAGATTTACCTTAGGATTTCTATGGTTTTTGTCTTGGGAATTCCTAACCTAGAAAGTCAATCCAAAAAATTGGTCTATGAGATTTCCTTATATTTCAAGACTTTGACCATGTAGCTAACGAATTTTTCTTTACCCAAAATTGATGAAACAAAAAGTGTTTCTTAAGGAGATTCTCAACTTTCCATCAATATGTGTTTTTGTCTAATTTTGGGTACACAATATATAATTATTATTTATTTTCCAATTGAAGTATGTCTAAAGCCCTCATTGATAGATTGATTTAAAAAATCTATAACTTTCTAACTGTGTAATATTTTTCAAATATAAAACATGCATCACATTTTTTGCTTTGCATACTTTACAATTTTTTTTATAAAAAAAATAGAATTTATAAAGTTGTGACTAAGTTATGGTGATTAGACACACATGTTTTCATATTCCAAAAGAGTTGTAAAAAAAGCATAATTAATTATTTACCTGGAAAAATATTTTTAAAAAAATGTGTCACATCGAGATACGAGCCTTCTGCTTATATCTAAAATCTTATAAAAAATATTATCATTTTATTGAGGTTACAGTGGGTAGAGATACACCTACTTGTTATCTTTTACTAGAAATTTGTGTACTATTGCATTGAAATTTTAATTTTCCACTAAATGTATTAATTTGTATTAGAAAACAACTATTGGCCTAGAAATTACATTTAGTCTCCTACAGATTCTATTGTAACATATTGTGTATATAAATTTGATAACCTATTGAAATTTTTATGTTAAGCTGCCTAACTCTATTTTTCTAAAATTTTATTTCCGCTTAATGACCTACTTTGGACCACCATGATTTGACACATATATATTTATTTATGATGATATTGTCCTTATCATATGTGATAGTACAAGTGCTATAAACATTTTGAAGTATCCAGTGATGCATGTAAGGACCAAACGCATTTTAAACTTATTATCATATCTGAAGAAAAAAAGTTATAGATAAAGATGTAAAAAAGTAATATGTTTCTACAAAAGAATAGATTGTAGAGAATGTCACTAAGGTATTACAAAATAGCACATTTAAATACCTTAGGGAGATGTTCAGGGTCATTGCCCCTCCTTTCAGCTACTAGAGATGCACTCAAGTGATGCATTTTTCTAAGAGGAGACAAACATTTATCTTATGTTTTCTAAACGGATTGTTCTTAGGGGGAGTAACACAGTTCTTTATGGTAGAAGAATGGCCCATTTCACTTTGTACTTAATGTTAAAGGAGGAGAGGTTTTTCTAAAGTTAAGAAGTGTTTGAATCAATGACCAAGGAGAATATTGTTACAAATATGGCATGTTGGTTGTCATTGAATTGAAACTTGTTGTAAGTTTGAAGTATTAGCAATAGAAATGTTGGTTCTTTCATTGTGCTAGGTTTTGATGTATGCACACTTGATCAAAAAGTTGTTGTTTTTGCTAAGGGTTATAATTAGAGGGTTTTGTCATACATACCTTTGGTGTCCTCTCGGTATGATATAAAGGCCAATTGATGATATTAATCATATTTGGTCACATTCTATGATTTCTGGTGATATTTATGTTTCAAGTGAGATTTTATGCTCTATATCTAATTTGTTTAGTTATTATATTTTTTGCTCATTCTGATGTGCTAGATTAATTGGGACCATTATTTTGATTAAATAATACTTCACAATTAATGTTGAAATTTTAATTTGGGTATCACCTTGGCACGTGGAGATCTTAATGATACAATATTACTTCAAAAATTATTTTCTTGGTTGATTATTCTATAAGCTTCAATGCTTAATTACATGTTACATTTTGAAGATAAATTTTGTTGATGTGTAGACCATTTTATCTATGTTAAGAGAATGTGTCATGGTACATTTTGGTCTCCTCTTTCTCCGAGAGTGGACCATATCATGTATCTATGTTGTAGATGAACTATTTTATGGAATGATGTTTTATCTTGATTGTGGCTGACCTTCAATAAAGGTTTTAATGTCTATGTCATATTTATGGAATTTCTTTAAGGCTAGAAATGTGGGAGTGGTGTGGTAGAAGAATACAAGTGTAGAAGGTCATAAATTGTGCAAAACAAGAAAAAATAGATAAGTGAAGAAAATGTGTAGAATTACGAACCTAAAAGAAGTATATTTAGAGATAGTATATTGTTGATTGATGTTCAAGAGATTATTTAAGTGTTTTAAATTTAAGATTCATGCTATTGGATGATAGTGAGTCTACTTGTAGATTTCTATATCTTGTCTTAGGAAAGTGAGCTTTAGTTGTACAATTCTTGTGTATCCTGTCATAAAGAAATAGATTTCTCATTGTGTAGGCCTTAGAAATGAGTCTAAATATCATAAATAAATCTTATTTATATAGTGAGATTGACTCACATCTTGATTTTTTTCAAGTTTTGGTTTTCCATACAAATCTAGTGTTATTGTTTTCATGATGCTTTGTGTTTTATAACTCCATTATAGTAAGATGATCATGGTGATAGGAAGTATATCAAGATTTGCATTGAACTTATTACTACATTCTAGACTTATTTAAAATCTGCCTCCCCCTCCCCCTTAGTGTTGCTACATGTTCATGAAATATACCAAATTTCAAACATGTCATACAAAAACTGTTGGAATATTTTCTTGACATGTGTTTTTAGTGATGTCAACATACATTTTAGTAGATTGACTATAATTGATGTTGTGGTAAAAAATGGTTAAGAAAGGAATAGGTAGAATCATCATGGTTGGATGGGCTTTGTACGACATGTCTAACTCTGTGATCTTCGATGTATGTTTGAAAAGGAGTTTAGATGTTATCTAAGATCGCATGCAATAATTTAATTAGAGGAATATGTTACAATAGTTTTGGTACAAACTGGTCACAGGAATAGAAAGAGAGGTTTGTGACAAAGTTAGGTTCTGAATTTATGTGGTTACTTGGATGCGAGATGGATTCATATTATGTGCATTCAAGATATGATAGAAGACTCATTGAGGAATAATTTCCCTTATTCATTGATCACCATTCTCTTGGTGACATTAGTTGTGGTATGTGATCTTACAACATCTTATTTGGTGTTGACCTATGGGATGTGGCATGTTCTACCTTGTGCAAAGATAATTTATGGATTATGGAGCATGTTGGCCAACTAATGATTGTTATTTTCCCGTGCGTATCTTGAAAAGAGTTTATGTAATCATTTTTATTAGGAAAGTCTAATTTGGTGTTGACCTAATAAATCATGTGTATCTTATATAAAGAAGTGAAATAAGTGATGCGAAGTGTCTTTTGATGATAAGGTGTAGAATGAAAGGTGTGCATGCAAAGACTATTGGATGTAGAGAATCTATTGTGATTAATGTACTTCATTTGAACTGTTTTATCAAAGGAGTTGTTGTTAGTCAGCTCATTGTTAGTTATCAGTATATTTATATGCTTAAATTTGGACAGTGATTTTAGAAGGTGACTTTAACCTTTAGAAGGTGGATTTAACCTTCACATTGGGTAAGTTTTTCTGAGTAAATAAAATCTCATCTTATCAACTCCTAACAGTTTTGTTGGCTCAAAGAAAAGAATCTATCCTTTGATAGGGACTTTGCACTATTTCAATATTCTTCTCCTAACAACGCAAGGTCTCCTAACAGGGACACAATACTTTAAGTGCATAATTTATGGCTACCATACCTACTAGGGTTTTCTTAGAGACTAAATCATGGTGTTATGATTTATTGACTTTATGTGTATGTTCTTCTTATTTAAGTTATTGCATGGTTAAGTTTGACTTATTTTATAAAGAAGAAAAGTGTTGTAATTCTTATTCACACCCCCCTCTCAATATTGCTTGATCCTAAAAAAATAAGTGCATGTAATGAACAATACTTTTACCCTCCAAATGATATCCCCAAAAATAACTTCTTCATATTTAAACCATAGAATATGTTAAACCCTAATACCAATTTTTTTTATAAAAGATCTATTCTCATGTGATTCTTACATAGAACCACACATGGAATTGCAAGTATATGCGTGGAAAATATATATTTTATTGATTTGGTAACTAGTTTAATAATATGAAGGTCACTAATGGATTTAATCATGACCATGAGACCCCTTTTGATCTAGTAAACCAAATCTATCCTAGGTAAACATTTCCATATAGGGAACTTAAAGTTGTACACATGGTTAAAACAATGAGTCCACTTAGAAAGATAGAGGCCATTCTAACCCGATACTATGGAACCCTACCCAAAACCCTTGAACATTATTCAAAATGAGATAAGGAATATGAAAATCATTTATTCTACCAAGTAGTTACCTTATCTTAACCTTTTACATTCTAGACATGAAAATTTCATCTTTTGATAGTAATAATGCTAGGAAGATTTCTAAAAAATATCACAACATAAAAGTTCTTTAGTATTTCAAATGGATCAATAAACATCAAATACCTTCCTAAGAGAAATGATATTCATCAATTTTGATGGAGAAGTACTAGGTTCTTACAACATGTCATACGTTATGGAAGGAACAATAACATCAAAAGAACTAGTACGCAATGTTACAAAATCATCTTGTAAGAAAACTATGACATCTCTATAAGGAATATCCTTGGGGGCTCTACAACATCATCATCATCCACTTAAAATCTATTCAAGAAAGTTTCCTCATACCCAAAATATTGTTCTTTGTAACCTTTCTTGTTTCAACTAAAATACCCAAGACACAATCCATTAAAAAACTCTTATAGAAACCAAAATATACTGCATAAAACCCTCTCTCCATACATGAAAAATAATACACTAAATATAGGAGGCCACCTCCTTGGTGATAGAGTGAGGAGGGGTGATTCAGGGGCATCATAGGATGCATTTAGGGTCATGATGAGAACTTTTTGTTTTTTAGTTGTTTTTTTAGTTTTGGTAAAATAAAATAGTTTGAGATCAATTAGAGTCATGAACAACCATTCTTACAAGTTTAGGAGATTAACTATAAATGTTTTTAAAAGTTGCACAAAATGTTGTTATATTGTCAAGTAAAAAGTTATCAACTTGAAAAAGAGTGACAATAGGAAATATAATTGGTTGGAGAAGTTAGAAAAATGGTGAAAAAAGATGTAAAATTAATGTATGGGTATGTGTAGGATCATGGTATCCCAAAAATTGGTGATGTGAAAAAGAAGTCTTGATTGATAGACTCTTTGAAAAACAATTATAACTTTTAAACAATATAACATTTTTGAAATCTGAAATATACATCACATTTTATGCTTCATCTAATACAATAATAATAAACAATTCTTTCAATTTGATGAAGTTTCTAGACTAAGTTAAGGTGGTCAGACACGAGAGTTTTTATATTCACAAAAATTTGAAGTAGAAAAATCATAATTAATTATTTACTTGGAAAAAAATATAAAAATATATATATATCACATCTAGACCTAAGTCTACTACTTTTATCTAGAATTTTATAAAAAAAATATTATCATTTGATTTTGTTTAATGTGGTCAGACATACACCTACTTGCTATCTTTCTAGTCCCGATTGATAGACTTATTGAAAAATAGCTATAACTTTCAAACTGTATAACATTTTTTAAATCCAACACATTTGTCACATTCTATGCTTTTTGTACTATAAGAAATTTTTTTTTTTAATTTGATAAAGTTTAGACTAAGTTAACATGGTCAGACACGAGAGTTTTTGTATTCTAGAAGAGTTGTAGAAGAAAAATCATAATTAATTATTTACTTGGAATTTTTTTTAAAAAAAATATGTGTTACATCCACACATGAGTCTACTACTTATATCTTGAATTTTGTAAAAAAAAATTATCATTTGATTTTGTTTAAGGTGGTTAGACATACACCTACTTTTTATTTTTTCCTGAAATTTTTGTACTACTACATTGAATTTAAAATTTTCAACATATAGAATAATTATTTTTCAAAAAAGTTCTAGTGTCTGAGAAACTAAATTCAATTTTCTATAGATTTTGTGCTTACATATTTTTGATATAATATTTATAACTTGTTCAAATTTTTATGTCAACTTGCCTAAACCCAATTTTCTGAATTTTCATTGCCACTTAAGGGCCTAGTTTGGCACACCATGATCCTGCACATACCCATATGCATCAAAAAATAAAGGTTGGATAACCATTGAATATGAAAAACTTCATTTATAGTATGTTTTCCTAGTGTTTGTTTTGTGTATTATAGAGTATATTTAATTGGTACAACCTTGTATGGATTGATATAGCCTGAAAACTAGTTGGAAAATTTGGATAATATTTCCAAACCCTACCTAGGGTTTTAGTGAGCATGTTGTATTGAAATCTCATAATTCCAACTTTTGAAAAGTGTCTGGTTTGGTGTGAAGGTCTATCTTGATGACCTCTATCATGACTCAAAGGAATATATTTAAGCTTGGTTATTAGTAAGAGTTATTTAAATGATTTTTTCTCATACTTGTAGGGTTACAAACTTTAATGGAGGCTTCTCTAAAGATAGTTTTGTATTTTGTCTTTGTGTTTAGGTCTTATGAGTATTCTAGGCCTTTGATTCCATGTTTTCTTCTAGAATAAATAATTGATGAAAGGGTATTCTAGGCCTTTGATTCCATGTTTTCTTATTCAAATTAATGCACATATTGTCATTCCTTCTAATGTCAAGATCATTCACTAGCATTTAGGGTATGAAGTGTGTGTGCAACTTTTGGGTGGCCTAATCATGAATATGACTTGAAAGGGGTGACAAAATGTCTCTTATAATTATGGAAGGTGTTTTTTGAGTGGTTGGAATAGGTTCAATGCCAAATTCGATGTGTGTTTTCCCATTAGACCACCAAGGGAAACTTATCATACTTGAACAAGTGAAGTGACTTTACATCAATGTATTGTTGTCCTACGGGAGGTAGGAAGTGAATTTGTACATTAGAAAACAAAAACCTTGTAATAAATTTTCAACATTGTTTGATTTTCCTTGTATTGTAATTTCCAATTTTTCAATTTTGTAATGGTCTAGGAAGTTTATTATGTGCTGCATTGAAGAGAACCTTTTGTAAGTCTTTGTGTAGTTATCAAAATAGAAATTTATTTATCTGCATTAGGGGACAAAAAAAATATCTTGAATGTTTTTCTAGAGAATCTGAAACCCTTTATGGAAGCCATGAGAAAAGGAATAAATATGCACAAAAAACAAGGGATAAATCTCATTTCCACCCATAGCACCAGCCTTAGTACCAAAGCTAGACATAAACACATTAGAAGAGTAATGTTTAGAACAACTCACATTCTTTAGATGTGTGATCTATATAGCACCAAGAAGAATGTTTGCAAGAAGTTCTTCATCATTATTTGAATCATCATTTGCATCCTCCTCTAAGCTAACATTATTAGAAATAGTGGATTTACAACTAGAATAGGACTAGGGATAACTTTAAGAAACCCCCCCCCCCCCTTGAAAAGTATAAAATCATGACGAATCACATGTTTTTTGGAGGGAAAATTTTTAATGTTGATGGCAAACTATGTTTAAAAATATGGATACTTGATGGTGAATTTTTTAATAATGTATACCATTTTTATAAAAATGCGACGACTACAATTTTTTAAGTAAGAAAATTATTAATTTAATTGGAAAATTAGACTTCATTATAACTGATAAATTATGGTGAATCAAACTTCCAAATATTTTAATTTATTTATTTCTCATGGAGAATGTTTTTAAAAAATGCATATAAATTTGGTGATTTAATACAATAGTTGTATAGTTGGTATGACAATTTAGCAATTGGAAATAATTATTAAACTTAATATTCTAGGTGATTTAATTTTTAACTTAAATTTAATTTAAGTTCAGTCCTGAGTTTTCATTCTCAAAGAATTGCACGTGTGATGATTCAGAGAGAGTTTTTAGTAAAGGAGTTATCCCACCACATTCTATCTAAAATGAACCTTCCATTTTTTCTCTCTTAATCCAATGGTTCTGATTTGATGTTGAAGTTGCAGTAGTGGGTGAAACGGCTGTCATCACTATGATCCTCATCCAATAAGCCCATGATCAATCATACCATGTGTCATGATTCTGCCGAAAGTTTGTCATAAAGGTTATGAAGACCAATAATAGGCCTAAAATTCACCTTTGGCCGTTGATATATTGTAATCCAATGGACGTGTGAGTCTGTGACCTCATAAAATTATTAATTAATGCCAATGGTGATGAGTAGATGACATCAAGTAAAGTAATGTAACTATCAATTAATGGTTGCTTAGATGGCTCCTTCCAGTTTAAATTTTTAATGATAGATATGTGTATCACATCATTAGATTCATTACCTTGAAAGAATAATGCCTTAAGGCTTAATTGATCTTACATCAGTGGTTTTTGACATTATTTTCTGGCCATTTGATGATCTTACATCAATGGTAAAGCTTCATTTTCTATCGCCATTTCATAGCTAATGTACTTTTCTCATTGTTTCTGTGGAGTGGGCACATGTTCCAAGTTTTTTTATATTAAAGTATTGTTATGTCCACTTGCATTCATTATTCCCAAGATAGAAAATATCTAATCATAAGACTTGTTTCCAATTTCACCCACTATGTCATTAAATATGAAAGATTTGGAAATTTTTGAAGGACAGTTATTATTTAACTAACAAATTAATTATATCTTTAAGGTAGAGAAAGAATTTCAATCAAGGGCTTATAAATATATGATCTACACTCGTTAATTTATGATTATGAGAGCAGATTTGGTGAAAATAGTCTGCGAGTGCTAGGTTCTCTTTGAGTTTTCTCAAAAATTAGAATACTAATATCTGTTTGTCAAATTTCAATTTTTAATCGACACTCCAATTTGTTTAAGATGTACTACCTTGGAGGATCAAAAGGCCTTTTTGCGCTTGGTCATAGACCCAATCCTGGCATCTTTTTTTATGGAGTGGGGAACCTTCACTAAGGAGGCTATAAGGATGGTGCTAGGATGTGAATTTTTGGAGAATGAAAATAGGTATAGAGTTAACACTGACATTTATTCTCGGTTCTTGGCATCTCCGTTGGACCTAGAGAGAAAAGGTGGACATCCTCATGCTACTAAGGAAAGTTTTTAGAGAAGAGTATCTCATGACAATGTGAATGTTTTCGTATTTGTAGAAATTGGGTTTCAAATTCCTTGGGAAAACCATTTGCCTATCCTTCTACAAAAAAGGGTAAATGTGCATAGGCAACTATTTCTACTCAACCTTGATATTGATCATCTCACCTGTCATTGGAAGTGGGCACAAATTGGGAGGGATTTCCTCTTGAAGTGACACCTACTAGAGGAAACTGATGATTATCGATGGTAGAAGAATTCTCTAAGATTATCCTCTATTCAGATTTTCACACAGAAGGAAGAGAGCCAAATAGTCCCTGAGTCTACCTAGACTCTAGTGTTCCTCCCTCTAGTGCTAGTAGATTACCAGAGTTTTTACAATGATGTACATTGTAATCATGTATGGTTAAGAAAAACTATGAAATTTTTTAAAGAAATTATGAGTGCTTTTCTTTTTTGTTTTTGTTAGAAGAATCATTAATAGATATGGGGAAAGTGATAACTCAAGGCCAAGGGCCTCATTCAATTGTATTGAAATTTTTCCTAATATAGTATAAAAAAAATTTGTTACACTTTTGTTTCATGTAATAATTAAATGTTTCCAAACTTTATCATGTAATGGTTACTAGTTCAAACTTCATGGATAAGGTATTCTTGAATGTGTGAATTCTAAGTGAATATAGTTAATGATTATATTTATTAGTGTTTATTAATATTTTAAAATCGTGACAACTGTTGGATTTTGAGAGATGAACGGTTGAAGTTATATTTTAGAAGTACTATGGCTTTCAAAAACCTTTTATGCAAACTAATTCCAAAAACATGACACATGTAATTCATCAAAAAGATTACATATCATGTGAGGATAAAATATAAACATTTTTTAGAAATTTGGTTTAAATGATACATTAGTGTGTATTAATATTTTAAAATTGTGACAACCATTGGATTGCAAGAGATGAATGATTTAAGTTTTATTTCAAAAGTACCATAGGTTTCAAAAACCTTTTCTACAAACTCATTCTGGGAATGTGACATGTGCAATTCATTAAAAATATTATGTATCATATGAAGATAAAACATAAATGTATTCCATCATTTTGATTTACATGATACATTAGTGTGTATTAATATTTTAAAATTGTGACAACCATTGGATAGCGAGAGATGAATGGTTGAAGTTTTATTTTAAAAGTACTATGGGTTTCAAAAACCTTTTCAGCAAAATCATTCTAGAAATGTGACACATTTGATTCATCAAAAATATTATGTATCATGTGAAGATAAAACTTAAACATATTGTTGGCTTGTGGTGACTGATCAGGGAAGTACTATACACTTTTCACTCGTCAAATGTTTTTGAGTTGACACTTCAAATAATTCCCTAGGTTGACTCATCAAGTTTTTATCTAGGTTGACTCGTCAAGTATTTTAGGGTTAACTTGTTAACCGACATTAGTCTTTTTATAATGGCTTAGGGTTAGGGATTTTAGGATTATGTATGTTTGAGTAGTTTCTTGCAACGGTATTGATCTGTAAGGGATTATGGATTATAATCAAGTTGTAATCACTTGATAATAATAATAATATTGGACTTATTGTTGGTGGACGTAGCCCAAGGATTGGAAGAACCACATTAAATCATTGTGTCTTGTGTTCTCTACAGTGTGGTTTATTATTTTCTAATATTGGTTATATTTGCATGTAACTATTATTTCTATCTTGTTAATCCTAACAAGTGGTATGAGAGTGAGGTTGTTTTTTAGTTATCCTTTGTAGGAAGATCTCGCGATTTAGTAGGAGTCTCACAGTTGAGTGGGAGAAATTTCAGATGAGGGTAAGCTAAAGGTTGACAAGTTTAATGGGTAGAAATTCCAGTTATAGAAAATGCAAATGGAGGACTATCTCTATCAGAAGGATCTTTGGTGGCCATTGGAAGGAAAATCTAAGAAATTATCAACAATGACTGATGAGGACTGGGATATTCTTGATAGAAAGGCACTTGGTAGTATTTGATTATATCTGGCACAATCGGTGGCATTCAATATTACACAAGAAAAGACAACTAAAGAGTTGATGGAAACCCTAGCAAGGTTGTATGAAAAGCCCTCCGCTTCAAACAATGTATTTCTCATGAAGCATTTGTTTAATATGAAGATGGCATAAGGTGGCTCTTTTAATTGTCATTTGAATGAGTTTAATATGGTTACCAGCCAATTATCTTCTGTAAAAATTACTTTTGATGAAGAAATTAGGGCTCTCTTGATTTTGTGTTTTGTCTGAAAGCTGGAATGGCTTAGTAATGGTTGTTAGTAACTCTATTTCTAGTTCGAATACCCTAAAATTTGATGATGTTATTGGTGTGATTCTAAGTGAGGAAACTTGTAGGGAAATCTCAGGTGGATCTACATCTAGAATTTTCTTGAATGCACAAAGAAAAGGCATAACCAATGAGAGAGAAAACAATTCTAAAAATTATGGGAAATCAAGAGGAAAATCAAAGGGAAAGAGGTCTAAATCCAAAGGACCAAATGGTTGCTGGTACTATGGAAAACTAGGTCATAAGATGAAATATTGTTGGTCTCAGAAAAATAAAGGAGACAAACAATAAGGTAACAAGGAGGAGAATGTGGTAAGTAATAAATCTAAAGAGGATGCTTTGTTTGTTTCTTTAGAAAGTGTTGATGATTCATGGGTTTTAGATTCTGGGGCTTCATTTCATGCTACACTTCATAGAGGTTATTTTCTTGATTATGTCTAAAGGAGTTTTGTGTTAGTTTATGTAGGAGATAATGAATCCTGTCAGATTGTCGAAAGGGGAAAAATTGATATTAAGTTGCAGAATGGGAACCATTGGCTACTACAAGAGGTAAGACATGTTCCAAGGCTAAGTAGGAATTTAATTTCAGTAGGGCAATTGGGTGATGAGGGTTTCATAGTTACTTTTAATGATAGAAATTGGAAGGGTTCAAAAGGTTCCTTAGTAGTAGAAAAGGGTGTGAAAGTAGGTACCTAATATCTTTGTACATGTCATGTTATTCCTTCTACTTTAATTGTTTCAGAGGAAAATGAATGTTCATGAATAGTTGTTACAGTTGAGCACGAAGAACATCAAACAATTGTTGTAGATTCTAACAAAACACTTTGGCACAATAGACTCAAACAAATGAGTGAAAAAGGTATGAAATTACTTCATTCAAAGAAAGTTTTGCCTGGTTTGAAATGTGTCAATATGGATTTCTGTGAAAATTGTTGTGTATGGAAAATAAAAGAGAGTTAGTTTTGTGAAGAGTAGGAAGGAAAATAAAAATGAGAAATTAGAGCTTAAGCATACAAATGTATGGGGACCAGCTCAGGTATCTTTCCTTGGTGGCTCTTTGTATTATGTTACATTTATAGATGATGCAACAAGAAAAATATGGATTTATTTCCTTAGATAGAAATATGATGTGTTTCAAACTTTTAAGAAATGGAAATGCTTGGTTGAGAATGAGACTGGTAAAAGGCTAAAATGTCTCAGATCTGATAATGGTTATGAGTATTGTAGCACAAAATTTGAAGATTATTATTCCTTTAAAATAACATTCGTAGGCATAAAAATGTACCAAGGACTGCACAAGAAAATGGAGTGGTTGAACGCATGAATAAGACAATAATGGAGCATGCAAGGAGTATGAGGTTGCATGCTAGGTTACCCTTAAACATGTGGGTGGAGGCTGTTAATACAATAGTATATTTAATCAATAGAGGTCCCTCTACTACTTTGGGCTGTGGTATTCCAGAGGAAGCATGGACTAGTAAGATGATGAGTTATTTTTTTCTCAAAACCTTTGGTTGTGAAGCATTTGCACATATAGATTCTAAAAATAGAACCAAGTTGGAAGCTAAGCCAAAGAAATGTCTATTTTTTGGATATGGAATTGATAAATTTGGTTATAGGCTTGGGGATTTTGAAAATCATAAAATTGGAAGAAGCAGGGATGTCATATTCAATGAGAAAGTGTTGTACAAAGATTTGTTGCAGCAACATGAGAAGAAAGAAAATGATTATGTAGTACTTGATGATACTCCAAAAGATAATGTTTATGTTATAAGATAGCATTTCCATTGCACTAAAAGATCAACCTGTTAATGCCTGATACAGCCACTAGACTTATTGAAGACACGGGAGGCGATTAAACCATGTCACAAACCTTACGAGGGATGTTGGCCCACTACCAACAATCCCCCTACCAGCATCACTCATCATGGCCCTCATGGATTTGAACCTCTGACCCAGCTTTGATACCACCTGTTACAAGCTAGGGTTGTCGTTGCACCAAAAGATCAACATGTTAATGCTTGATACAATCACTAGACTTATAGAAGACACATGAGGTGATTAAACCATGCCATGAACCCTGTGAGGGATGCTGGCCCACTGCCAATAGTTTCAGTAGTTCCTTATGCTCTGTAACAACAAAAAAACAATAAATACCACAAACCACAGTGAATGTTAGATGGTTAACAAGGCTAAGTAGACCTCAAAAAATATTTTCTCCCTCTTTTTATTCTATTTTATTAATAGATATTGGGGAGCCTGAATGTTATAATGAAGTTGTGCAGGTGGATTCTAAGATTTTGTAGGAGTCTACAATGATAAAGGAAATGGACTCCTTTCTGCAAAATCAAACTTGGGATTTATATAAGTTACCTGTAGAAAAATGGGATTTACTAAATTAATGGGTTTACAGGCTAAAAGAAGAGGATTAAGGTAAGAAAAGATTTAAATCCAGGTTAGTTGTAAAAGAATTTGCAAAGAAAAAATGGCATTGATTCTGATGAGATATTTTCTCAAGTTGTTAAAATGACTTTTATTCGTATTGTTTTAAGTATAGTGGCTACTGAAGACTTCCATTTAGAGCAGCTTGATGTTCAAACAACTTTTCTTTATGGCGATTTGAATGAAGAAAATATATATGGTAGAACAACAAGGACTTGAGGTCAAGGGTAAGGATAATTTGGTGTGTAGATTGAAGAAAAGTTCATATGGCTTGAAGCAAGCAGCTTGGCAATCATGTATTAAATTTGAAATTTTTATGAATGAGAATGGATACACTCCATGTCATTTTGATCATTATTTTTATTTTAAGAGGTTGGATGATGATTGTTATATTATTTTATGTTTGTATGTTGATGATATGCTTGTAGTTGTGTCTAACATGGACCACATTAAGAGGTTGAAACAACAATCAATACAATCTTTTTCTATGAAGGATTTGGGGGTAGTAAAACAAATTTTTGGTATGAAAATTTGCAGAGATCTGCAAAAGAGGAAGTTAACTTTATCTCAGGCTGATTATATTGAGAAGGTGTTGCAAAGTTTCTCTATAGAGAATGCCAAAGCTGTCAGTACACCTTTGCCTACTTATTTGAAATTAACTAAGGAGATGTCTCCAAAGACACCAGAAGAGGAGACTAAAATGTCAAAGGTACCTTATGATTTAGCTATAGAGAGCTTAATGTATGCTATAGTATGTACTAGGCTAGATATTTCACATGTAGTGGGAGTTGTTAGCAGGTATATGAGTCACCCTAGGATTAAGCATTAGAATGTAGTCAAATAGATTCTCAAATATTTGAGAGGTACATTTTGTAAGTGTTTACACTTTGGGGGATCTACTACTATTGTACAAGGCTATATTGACTTAGATTTTGTAGGAGATATAGATAGTAGGTAGAGTACTATAGGCTATGTATTTACTATTAGTGGGGCCACAATGAGTTGGGTTTATCAACTACAAAAGGTGGTTTCTTTATCCACTATAGAGGTAGAGTATGTTGATGCTACAAAGGCAACTAAGGAGATGATATGGCTTCAATTATTCATGGAAGAATTGGGACATCCATTGATAGATAATTATCTATATATAGACAGCTAGAGCTCCATTTATCTTGTGAAGAATACTTATTTGCACTCAAAGATAAAACACATATAGCTATGGTACCATTTCATTCAGTTATTTTTGGTTGATGAACTGTTAAACCTAGAAAAGATTCATACAGATGATAATCTAGTAGATATGTTTACAAAGGTCATAACAAGGGAGAATTTGAACTCCTGCTCAACTTTGGTAGGTCTACTAGGCTAAACAAAATATAGGAACAGTAGAGTTCAGGGTGGTTGGATCTAGTGGGAGCTTTAGAGGGTGGCAGTTTAGCTATAGGACCAGTCTTCAAGTAGGAGATTGTTATTTTGTGTGGAGCCTAATCAATCCCCAAGTGTGAGATTTTTGGCTTGTGGTGACTAATCAAGGAAGTATTGTACACTTTTAACTCGTCAAGCATTTTTTAGTTGACACATCAAACATTTCCCTAGGTTGACTCATCAAGTTTTTCCCTAGGTTGACTCATCAAGTATTTTAGGGTTAACTTGTTAACTGACATAAGTCTTGTTATAATGGCTTATAGTTAGGTATTTTAGGATTATATATGTTTGAGTAGCTTCTTGTAGTGGTATTGAGTTGTAAGGGATTGCAGATTGTAATTAGGTTGTAATCACTCGATAATAATAATATTGGACTCGTTGTTGGTGGACATAGCCCATGGATTGGGTGAACCACGTTAAATCTTTGTGTCTTGTGTTATCTATTGTGTGGTTTATTATTTTTTGATACTGGTTATATTTGCATGTAACTGTTATTTCTATCTTGCTAATCGTAACACATATTCAAAAATTTTGGTTTAAATGATACATTTACCAAAAAGTTTTTAACATTTATTTTTTAAAAACCTATCGACTCATAGCAACAGAAAGCTAAAAACAACTGTTGAACCATTGATGAAGATTTTAAGACTATAATTTGTGAGAGCCTCGGTCATTTTAACTTCTATCTATCCATATTTCAAAATTCAATTTTCGATAATATATCTAGTTTGATGCATCCTAATTTTGTAATGTCAAAAATTTAGTTTAACTTGATTTTGAAATTTTAATTCTTGCAAGTACAAAGCTAGTCTCCAATTGGGGTTTTCTTAAATTAGTTAGTTATTATCTATAATTTTGTTAGTAAATATCTATGATTATGTGATTTTTCATTCTTTCGAAGAACAATGGGGAAAGAAAAAACTCAAGGCCAAAGGCAAGCAGATGGGAAAACTTTAATAGAATAGAGAAAACTAGTAGAAATCCCTAGTTTCACTGATGAGTATCATGAAACTTATGATCCTTCTATGGATGGTGAAAGGAGATTTATAGAAATTAAACATACATTGTGCAGTAAGGAAATTGGGCCAAAGAGGTATGAATTTATAAAATTTAATCTAGTGATAGGTGTAAAAATGAATAAAGTTACTTCATGGGATGTTGGTTTGGGTCCCATGTTGTTACCCGAAGTTTTACCTTGCCCATAAATTATCTTGATTTGTTGAGAAAATTATAATGAATAAATAAAAGTAATTGTGAATAAAAATAATCACGAAGAAATTTTATCAATAACCCCGGAAGAATTTCTTAGTTTGCTAGACCTAGTGCTTGACCGATGAAACTGTAATATTCATATTGACCTAGGATTGCTGGCAAACCAATATGAGGTAGCCATGGAAAATGAAAAAGATTCATTTATCAAGGGTCTAATAGTTATAGAGCCAAAGGATTTATTGGGTGAGAACCATAAGACTCCTTATGATTTTAACATTTTTTTGCAATGGGTACATGATACTATATCCTCACTATCATTTTTCTTGGGACTGGAAAACAATAGGTAAGTGGGTGCCAACATTCATTAATTGATTTGGGATATACATTGTGTCAATGAACCAGTAAGATATAATTTTATTGGACACGTGGTTTAATCAATGCAAGAACAATTAGCATTGATTAAAAGAGGCAATTCTAATACATTTAGGTTCACAACCTACTTGTGTTATCTTCTACTATCCAAGCATGCTACAATATTAATGAGCAACAGAAACAATTTTTATATTTAGAGGGGGAGAGGTACTCCAATATATAACTAGACACCTTAGATAAGGATGTATGATAACATAAGGAATTATAGTAATCTTGTATACTTCTTTTTGGCACCATTGTACAAAAAAATAAAAAGTATTCCAATGCCTAGATTGTCTGCTTCATGTAGGGATTGCATCCAACTTGGAAGCATGATGCAATTGGCTGACTGGTACCTAATGGAAGAATACATTGTGCTAAGGTTTTATGAATCAGAACTACAACACCATAAACTTCTAATACATGTGAAAGAGAGGGTATTTGTAGTAGAATATATACTACAACTAGAGAGCACAGATAGATTCTTCATTGGCCAGTCCAAGAAGAGCATATTCCCTTCCTTGCCTTTCTCAATTGGAGGGTTAACATTTGAGAGAAAGGAAATTAAAGTGGGAATTTAAAAAAAAATAAAACTCAATTTGATTTAGAGTGGTATTGGAAGTATGATCCACTCAACATCATTCAAACAATTCTTGTTGCTAATAAGAACTCTGCAAACTTATTTCAAAATGAAAGTAAACCATTGCTAGAGAAGTTGAAAAACAAGGATAGTTGGGATGACATTACAAAAGAGATGGAGAAAGTTTCCGCTAAGGAAAAAAAATTAGTTGAACAATTGTCATCACAAATTATGACATCAATAAACTAGGGAATTGTATAGCCTAGGATGTCCTATAATTTCTACCAAAAAGCTACTCATCCATAAAACCAAAACATATGAAAGAAAATAGCAGAAGATTGTAAGGATAGAAAATGGACTCAAACAAAAATGACTAATTTTTGGACTATGAGGAAGAATCTTGGTGAGCCAAAGACCAGTGCAGATCTGGATGACATAGAGGAGGATATAGAGTTTAGCAAATTATGGAATTTGGAGCATCCCACCAGTGGATATAACATCAATGATAGGATGAAAATGCAGATAATGAGGATGCTGATCCACTAATTACATTTACTCCATCCATTCATAGTGGAGTCTCCCACTACCAAAAAGAAAAATATAGCAAAGGGGCAATCATTATGGAAAAAATGGGTTATAAAGGTGGTGGTTTGGGTCCCACGGGAGAAGGCATCTAGATGCCAATTTTCACACATGAAGCACAAAAAACTGACCATGGTGCAAGCTTTGGAATTACAGTTGGAGTGGACCCATTAGATTTATCAGGAACCACTATGCTCACAACAACATCCATTACCATGGGTGGGATTGGGGAATCAACTGCTACTGGGTCTGGTAGTGGTACTGGTGCCAGTGGGACTAGGAAACTTATACAATAAGTTCCCTCTAAATAGGCTAGTAGCATCTACACAGAACCCCATAGAAGAAGATAGTGTCAAGAAGAAAAAGGTTTCCAGATCATTGACACTCAAACCTAAAGCACTGTTTTCACTTTCAGGTTCAACAAGACCCTCTAAAAATTTAAATCCTTAAATAGTATTAGTTAGATCAACATGCATTGCAAGCTCTGGTTCACCTTTCAAATATTCAATTCCTTCTACAACACTAGATTATTTTTTCAAAGACTTCTATATTAAATTTGTAGAAAAAACAACCAAGAATAAGGAAATAAATAAGACATTGCAGACTGGTGCCCTTACTGCAGCTATAGAGGAACAACCTACATCTAACAGAGTTTTTCCAACATATGACTGAAAAAGCGACATGATAGAGTTCATGGTTGTTATTCCACCCAAATAAGATGGAAACCCACCAGAGAGTCAGATAGATCCATCTGAATTTCAAGTTAGCACTCTTGAAATGGATTTTTCCAAAGTTAAAAATGTTGACAAAATAAATGTGTCAAAGTCTGTGAATCAAGTGGTCTATAGTGCACTGCTAAAAGCTAGAAAGAGAGAAAATTAAGCTCGAGAAAAATATAGAAAAGTTACAGGCAGACATTGCCAATAAAAAATAATAGAGGAAAGCTTCAGAGAATAGTTTGAAAGAATTACTTAAAAAATTAAAAAGTTGGCCTCTACATCAGCAAACATAGAGCAGGAACATGCGAAGGTAGTGGTGAAGGAACAAGAGTAGGTAGAGCTAAAGGCACTCAGGTGAAAATTGGCAGAAATTAGTAAAAAATTAGAGGAAGAAAGAGTCACTTCACAACACTTATTTAAAACCATGGAAATTAATCCTGCCTCCAACCAAGAATTGCAAAAGCAATTAGAATCTCACACAGATAAAGCCAATCATTGGGAACACAAAGCATTGGAAGAGAAAAATAATTGTGAAAAAATGGAAGAAGAACTAAAGAAGGAAAATAATACAATTCAAACTTTAACAAATACTAGTAATAATTTAGTGAAGATTACAAAAGAACACATTTGGGCCCAAATATTAGGGATGTCTCATAGCTTGTGTGACTAGTTTGAAATACTTCAAAGTATGAGAGTATGTTATTGGAAGCTCCATAACAACATTGAACATAACATGGATGTTGTGAAGAAATAAATGAATGCAAAAGATATTATACAACAACCCTACAGTAAGAGTGATAGTTATCTATCAAAAAAGGGAATTAGCACCCTTCTTGATGCCTCAAAAAAGGTATCAAGTATCACTCAAAAATGTGAGAAGCTAAGGGAAGCACATGACTTGGATGACAAAGCTAAGAAGAAGATCACAAAGATGGAACAAAGAAAAGCTAATTTTGAAAGTCTTGGTTTGCCTAAGGGATTTGACGCAAATAAGTTCATTGGAAGAGAAACTTACAAAATAAGGTTGCAGGACAAAATAAATACTGATTTATGCTTTCTTCCTATAGAAATATCTCTTTAAACATTCATGGATTTCATCAAACCAGTGAGAACTTTGAATGGAGTTTTAGAAGAAATAGTGTTGTCAAGTCACACTTCCAAATATGAATTGCTAACGAAGTTGTAGGAGTGTGACTATACTATTAACCAAATTATTCTACCATCAGAGGATGTTTGGGCTTGCCTACAAATATTGCTAATGCTCTAAATTTTGAACGATTGTAAATTGTAACTTATTTCAAATGAATACAAAATAAATTGTGCTCTATCTAATTTTCATGTTTTCCAATTTAAGATATGTTGAGTTACTCTATTTTATTCAGTTATTCTTAGTTGATTTACTTTATGATATTCTATTGGAACACAAAATTTCATTGAAGAATTTCAAATATGAATGATCATTGATGATACAATACAAACTACAATAATGATACTCTTTGTTCTCAAATTTTAATGATGAAACATAATAAATTCTTTCTTTTCTAAAATAAACATTGAATGATAGGATATAGTAGTTAATAAGCTCAAAAAATACCTATTGATTTCTACTACTAATTTAGCAAAAAATTCCTAAATTTTCTAATTCATCTCAACATTATCGTCATCATCTAATTTTGGAATTCCACTTCCTTCATTGTTCTCTTCATTTTTGTTTGTGTCTTCTTCACTCTGACCTCCACTTCTATGATTTGCATCTTTTCTTCCATATTTCAATTTCTTTTTGATAAGGAAAAGTATTGACGTCATACCTAGACGTGTAGACCCTAAAGCATGTTCCAAATTCTTGTCTAGTTTGTTTCTTAGCATTGATTTTACGAAGCCCAAAGCATTGAAAACTCTCTCATACTCCACCGAAGCTAATATCATGGTTTGAAAAAGATCAACAAGCTTGAAGAACTCTGAAATTTCATCACGCAACATTGTGCTTTGTTTTAGTTATGTCCAAAGACTTGTTACCGAACCCTCTTCATGTGGGCTATGCATTATTTGATATTGGTGCTTCAAAGTCCTTGGAAAAGTGCCTGATTGCCATCTAAGAAGACTCTCAACTAAAATTCCCTAAAATGTTTGGTACTTTGACAAAAATATGAGTAAAACTCTCTTACTAAATCTTCAACCTTATTTACCAAAGGAAACTTCTTCACAACTCTAAAAGAAAGATTCATCTAGTGTGCCATACAATGAATGCCAACAACATATGGTGAACAAGAAGCCTACATCTTTGTAAAAATACCATGCATATGACCTTACATCACTAAAGTTCTATCCGCTCCAACACAGATCAAATTATTCTCTATTGTCAATTCATCCATAGCTCCATATTCAATTAAATGGCTCTTTACCAATTGAAATAAAGTTTTCAATGTCGCATTGTCCCTCAATTTTGCAACAGTTAGTAGATGTGGTTGGCAGACATTATCCTATATAGTATAAACATACATGCATACCAATGACATAGTATCTATTTCTGTAACTTTTTCTAAGGATAATGCAATAAAGGTTGACTTTTATTTTCTCTATACATCCTCTATTTCAACTTGGGCTATACAACTTGCCAATTCCCATCCAGTATTTATTGACCAATGAGTGATAGGATAGTTAGGAACTTTTAGAAAGTTTAACAAACCACTCATTTATGGATAGTTTGTCATTGAACGCCCTCTGCTCAAAATATGGAAAATATTACTTAATTAAATAGCTTTTTTGCATTCTTCTACTTCACTTCCTTTTTGTAAAAATAGCATTAATAGAACTATTTAGGCTTAGAATTATCACCCATTAGGGCTCTGTGACAATTCCATCCTAACAATGGAAACCTCCTCGAGCTGTAGGTGGGCTCTAATTAAGGAGGAATCTTTGGATTCTAGGTTGCTTCCTATTTGATTTGGAATATCACCTCCTGACTAAAAAATTGATTGGGGAAAAGGGAGAAAGAATTAAAACTGAATGAGAAATGGGATGATACACCAAAACTTGCTCCAGATCTATCAAGATCTTCAAACTCAAATTTCCCAATTACAAGACCACTGAGATTTGCATTTATCATTTGTCTATTCAACCAAAAGGTTGACTAGAATCCACTATTAGGGTTCATACCACAAATAGTAAAAACTGACAATAAACTTACATATTCTGTAAAAAGGCATGATTTTTTATAACATGGGAAAGGAATCAGAAATAATTCTCTTAACACAATCACTCAAACATATGCAACACTTGATGTAGAAAAGAAGAATAGGAGTGAATCCAATACTTAGAAATTGATGCAATCAGAAAAGCCTACTTTATTATCGTTCAAACACCTGTAAAATGGTTACAAACTACAAAAAAGGCATCGAGGAATGAACATGCTCACTCAAGCCTCCTTTCCCACAACTCTGAACCTCTAAAACTAAAAATGTCCTTTCCTTATGTAGCCCTCTAAGCCTAAATTTAAAAATCCAGTCACCCCCTAAAATCACTCCTCAAAAGACTCAAAGTCACTCCTATTTTCCCTAATTTGGCCAAAAATCATGCCAAATTCCTAGCCTATCACCATTTCACTAATGTCCTAAATATTAGTTTTGATATGGATAAAAATCACTTTACATTATTTTACAAATATTTATTTAAATTTACAAAAACTCAAAAAACCACCAGCCTGAATAAAATCTAAACCTAAGCCTAAAAGACCTAAATTTAAATTATTACAAAATTTAACTAAGGCATGCATACTATCATTCAAATACAATGCCTAACTCATGCAAAAATTTCTCCAAAGCATATGCGAGGTGGTAGTTACATTTTTGATGCTCTAAGTGGAGTACACTGCAGCCTTGAATGGCATTTACTATCTCTGGCAGTGGACCTAAAATTTTATCTATTCTGGTACATTCTTCATTCTCACATTGCATTTCATATTTTGGGGAAAAACTAGGGTTAAACCCTAGTTCATGGAAACCACTTGTAGATGAACTCCATCTTGCAATTTTTCTTTTATATGGCCATTCGATCTTCTCTGTGTATTTCTCCTTCTCTGGCGATTGCTAGAAGATCTCAGGCTGAAAGTTCATGGGCTCTCTTACAATTTGGAACTTACATTTTAACTGGCAATTGGCTCTTTACAAAGAACTTTCTTAGTGACTCATCTTGAAGTCTATTTGTCACTCTATTTCCAAAGAGCTCGTGTTGCATGCTCTCTGACTGGAGGTGACATACAACAACAAAGAACTCATCTTTACTGATATTTGATATTATGATCTAGTTTGACTAGAGTTATGATTAACATAGGCTTTGTAATTGTTTTCTTTGAATGAATATTAACAGTAACTCACATGTTTTTAGAATGGAATCACATGAGAAATTCTTGCACTCGGCCCTTTTTAAAGAAAGTTTGAACTCAAGATTTGAGTCTAACTATTCATTGAGGCTCATTGACTGGAAGCTTAACTTGTTAATTCTTGTGCTTGAGCTCTCTATAAATCTGTTGTAATAGTGCACTAGTGCTAGAATTGGGCTTTGATTTATCATTTTCTCGGCATGACTGATGATCTCACAAGTTTATGCTATTGAATTTTGCTTCCTCAAAGCACGAGCTATGAAGGACTCAGGATTTTACTGGCACTTAAACCTTGAAATCTGGAACTGGAAGGCTTGGCTAAGAAAATCACACTACTAGAGCATGGCTTGATCATGGGCTATGACTAGGAAACACACTATGACTCACCAAAAGATCACGGTTACTTAAGATAAGTAACCTACCTTCCTTTTACTCTTTTCTTGAACATGCACATGCTTATAGAAATTGTCATTTCTCCTTCCTTTCACATCATTTTTGAGCATCTTCAACTTGGTAGTTTATTTGATTTTTGAGCTATATTTGAGCACTTCACTTGGCCTTCTCCTTGGCAAGGTCACCTGTTGGAAAGCTTGGGCTTGAAACACGGCTATAACTAGAATTTCAAACTTGGAACTCGGGCTCCCAAATGTCTAAAATAACCAAGGGTTCAACTATTGTAAACTCAATACAAAGAATGTTGAGTTCTTTTTTCTTATATCACACAAACATTGCATAAATTTACTACTATCATAAATATATTTTAGTCATTTTTATGTAAATCTATCTCTTAAAATACATGTCTGAATCACCAGCTTGGTTTTAGTTATATCCAGCTATTGCTGATTAATATTCACTGAAATCATTGGATGTGAAAGTCTATGCCTTTCCTTTTCTTGTAGTCACCATGCCCAGACTGCTTATCATTTCTAGCTGAATCTCAGACTATGGATGATGTCCACCAATCATTATGAGTTCATCTTGACTATATCTAGGTTAATTTACCTCTCTTCTTCTCCTTGTAGATGACAATCAACACACCTTGATCTTTGTTATTTTTTAGCTGTGATCCTTCTGATAAGTGCTTTGATTGTACACACATGCTAGAAAATAATAATAATTGTATTGAACTGATTTCCTTTTGAAAGTATGAAATGCAACCATGAAAATACCAAATCCTGAGATTCAAGAACTATAATTTTATGCATGCTTTGGTTACATTGCTACTCTATTTATTTTCTTGATTCCTGTAGCATTCACTGTGGTTAAAAATGAACTTCAATCAATTTGATGTAGCAAATTCTTCTTGAAAGACAACATGGTTGTCACAACTCAGCCTTGTATACCTAGCTGCATGTTTCAAGTGTATCAATTAAAGTATTTTGACAATGAGGGACCATAATGCATGATTTCATATCCTTTGATATTCTACTATGGAACAATAATCCAGATATAACAAAACTTGTAGCACAAATTTTTAGTTTCAATAATGAAATCTATTTACGGGGTTCAAGCACGGGCTCATGACACCCATTAATACATTTTATTGATCTTGTGCTTGATATTCTAGCACCTATTAATCATATGAGAAACATTTTTGCATATTAATATGTAAACACTATAATGAAAAGCTCACTGCATGTCTTTTGATTCTTGACCGTGATAATAAAACTAGTCTATTTTGAACAATGCACCACTTTGATTAGCTTAAAAAAATCAAAATAAAATGCATTATATTAGTGAACATGACCTAGTGGTCAATTTTGTGCATCAATCAGACCACTGGTGTGCTCACTAAACTAATGTTGATTTGCTATCCTTTAACACTGCTTTTCACTTTATGTGCATGCACGCTTTATTATTGAATTGAATACCATAAATATATGTAGCTATGAGAGAATTTGATATTGTATGATGTTTCATTCTTATGTATTTCTTAGATCTAATTGGATCTAACAAAATACCTCATCATGATGCAGGATGAATTCCTAAAGACCTAGAACCTGATAGATGCTGACTCAGATAGAGGACCTGAGGACTGGAACCAGACATGACAACTAGGTCCAAATATGCAAATGAGTCTTCAAGGCAATGCAAAGGACCTACTCATACCTCTATCACTTCTTTCTATTTTGTCTTTGTACTCTATTTATTGATATGAAATATGAAATGTGAAAGAACATTTGTAAATTACATTCAATATGAATGCACAATGTAATGATCAATTATGAATTTGGATAAATTTTGAAATATGATCAATACTTAGAGTACAATTAAAAAAAATATTTGATATTGAATGCAATAAGAGAATGCTCATCCACATCACTTGAAAGATAGTGTAAAATAGAAGTACCTCTATGCATCCTTTTCCTATTAGTGTCTATTATTCTGCATGTAAAAAAATAGGGTAACAAGAACCTTGAGCTTCACCAAGCTTCATCTTAAATCTCTGAGACAAATAATATTCCTCAGCATTCCTTTTATGTTGACATTGCTCCTTTATTTTATATCTTACCACTTTTATTTCCTGTCCATCTATAGTTTCAGTTTCATAAACTTTACCAACATGTTTCTCTATGGTGTCTTGTTTAAGTTGCATCTGCTTTTCCTTTTTATTCTTCCAACTACAAATCATACATTTGCATTCTACTGGCAGCTCAGCTACAATTGGATTGTCCATGGGTTCAATGAATGTATACTTTGCCACCCAATAAAATTTAAATCTCTTGGACATCTCCCATTGATGATTAGTTTTTTCTTTTGATTTTTCTCTCCCTTTAGTGTTACTGTTAATTGAACCATCATCATCACCAAAGTTGATCGAATCATCTTGGTACTTGTTATTTACTTCAAATTCTTCTTCAAGGTCATCTTCATCAGAGATATAATGTTTCACAACTTTGTCACTAGATTTATTAGGTTCCCCACTTTGTCGAATAGACTCCTATGTAGATTGAGAACCTTTAAGTTGTATAGGTTCCTCTAATGATGTACCTTCCTCACTCTAACCAACACCATTGAGACTACCCCACCAAGGTATGAAGATATATTTCTGCATTTTGTTTTCCTCTCTTGGACTTCTCCACCTTCAATAGTCCTCTTCCTATTTAAATTTGACTTTGACATCTCTAAGAACTTAAGGCTACAATAAAATTTTACTTGTATAAGATACTATGGACTCATTCTAGTTTGCTACCAATCGTAGTTGTGAGATCAGAATAAACTAAATTTTTGTACTACTAAATCTCTTGAAACTATCCTTGTATAAAAATACTTATTTCAAATTTTTACAATGGGGCTGATGATTGCATATGATAACAATTAATATTTGGTGACCCCCCCATAATTTTGAGTAATTGACTAGGCGAATAGGGAGGGAATTTAGGACACAATTATGTATAATGCATGGTGAATTGGGTGCTATTGCAAATAAAACTTTCACTTGGGACAATGGGCCTTTGGTGAATGGTGATCCTTGATAAATACACCCTTCCTTAATCGATGATGAATAATAGTAAAATATAGAATAGCAAAATGGGTGAACTGTTAGAATGATTTTAGAACAACTAAGAGGGGGGGTGAATCAATTATTCTCAGGTCCAAATTTACCAATTCAACTTTCTAGCTCTTCAATAATCTTAATCTAATCATCTTTCAACTCGGTCTCTATAGCATATATCAACAACATAAAACTTGCAGTTCACTGTCCTAAAGTAGATAACTTGTAGAATATAAAGCTTTCAATGTCATCCACATCAAATAAAATTCACACAAGTATAACGCTAGGATTTATAGTGGAAACCCAATTTGGGAAAAACCACTTGTAACATGCTACTGATTTTCACTCTTCTCAATTAAGCTGTGTGAAAATCCAACCCTGTTAAAGGTTTACAAAACACACTACTAGGTGTGACCTAGTTAAAGGATTTAATCACCCTTTTAAGAGTGGCCTTATTAGAGGGCTTAAGATTATTTAATATAGTGTCACCTTGATTATTTAGGATTGATACAAAATGACTGTTAGGTCAACCTTAATTAAAGGATTTAGACTTACACAATGGTTAGAAAGTAACAATATACAACTCACTTTGAAAATATAGATCCACTTTGCACATATTCTGATTTACTAACTGACCTTCATTTTCATCTCCATCTCTAATCTTCTCAGTATTCTCTTCAAACAATCACCACAACTCTATTCAGTTCCTTCACAGCTTCACCTTCAGCCTTCTTCAACTTATCAGTCAATAACATCAACTTCTTCTCACATCCTCTCATACACTAGCCTCACAATTTGGTTAATCTTATACCTCCTTGATCAGGTATATCAATCTTTTGCCTCTTAATCTCTTTTTTAGATCTTAATTTTATGTCAAATTCATCGAATCCTTTCATCATTATGTTCTCCTTCTTTTCCTTCTAGATACAACTCTTTACTTCTCTTTGAAATCATAAGAAAATAATTTACCATGCATTAAATTCTCCATACAATTCATTAATAATGTAAACACATTTTACATATCCAAAGAATTCAACTATGTTGGCTGGGATTCTCAATTATTTCACAAAATGTAAATTACTAACACTCGGTCAAGACCATGTTCATCTTCTCGGTCATCGCTAGCTTTTTTATTCTCAAAAATTATCTGTCGCTCGACAATTACTGATGTTTGGTCAATACTAGCTTTTCTTGGCACATACTAGTGCTCGTTCGACACTAACATCACTCGACTTAAACTAGATTTCTTAACTTTTGATCAGTTAAGCCTATGTTCCAAGTCTTTCTTCCTCAGTGTTAAAGATAAACAACATATTATAATGTCAACATGCCAACTAATTAAGTGCCCATTGAAATATCACATAACTCAACCTTTCCTTAGGTTCTCTTGTTATCTCTTCATTCTCTTCATCAAAAGATATGGTACTCTCCTAGATAGAAACTATCTTACTAGTTAAGGTTTGACATCAATGACAATATAATAATTGTTTCAATTATAGTTTCCAATAATCTCCCTCTTTGTCATTGATGGAAACACCACATGAACATCATATGATTCACCAAACAATCCAAAATCTTTGTGAAATAGATATTCATTAATATCCTTAGCTTCATTCTGATTCTCATCCAATACATCCAAGTAACAACTCCCTTTTTGGATAGATTTAGCTTTTCCTATTTACTAAATATCACTGAATTTCTCCCTCTTTTCTTAGGGCCATTCACTTAAATTTGTATATCTCTCCCTTAGGTTTATTGAATCTCTCACTCTTTGACAAAAATGCCAAAGAAACTTGTGTCTCTTACATATAACCCATGTAGATGTCTTCATGTTAGTTCTATATGTTGGATTCTCACTCTATCATCTTTCTTATCACTAATTCTCTCTTTACTTCTCACAACTCTAGGCACCTCCTAAACTATGACCTTTTCTGCATTAATTTGTCAAATAATCTGATTAGCATATTTGATGTAGTGCTCCCATATGCTTCTAGGTACCCTCAGTTAGGGGAATGAACCCTAATTTACCTCTAAGGTATTCATGAGAATCTTTAGGTAATTTTTTTGTGAATATATTTGCTAATTGTTCCTTTGTATTCACATATTCTAATCTCACTTATTTGTCTTGAACTAACTCTCTCAAGTAATGATACTTGATAGAAATATGCTTTGTCTCATTGTGCATAAAAGGATTATTTGATATGTTAATAGCACTTGTGTTATCACAGAAAATAACAACTACCTTAGTTATTTCCTCCTTCATACATTTTAACAATTTCTTTATCTATACTAAATTTGAACAATTCACTATTGTTGCAACATACTCAACTTTTGTTGTAGATTGGGAAATACACTTGTCCAAGATACTAATCTCTTTCCTAGATAGAATGTACCACCGCTTGTTCTCTTTCTATCATCAATATTTCTAGTCCAATCTGCATCAGTGTAAACTTTCAATTTGAGAACTTGTCATTCTTCTTGTAATACAATGCATAGTCCTTTGTTCCCTTAAGATATCTCAATATCCTTTTTACTTCCATCATGTGACTCTCTTTATGATTTGCATAAAATTTGGTAATAATCCCAACTGCTAGGGCAATATCTAGTCTACTATGGACAACATATTGTAGCTTTCCAATCATGGATCTATACTACAAGGTTTGGTTTACTTCAGCTATATCATCAATTTTATATAAATTTTGTCCAATAGTCATAGGCATACTCAATGGTCTAGAGTCCTTTGTATCAAAAAATTTCAGTATTTCCTTGACATATTTAGATTGAGTAATATAGATACCATTCTTCATCTGATAGACTTGCAAACCAAAAAAGAATTTGATCTCACCAAACATAGACATTTCAAATTAGTTTGCATCTCATTTGAAAAGTTTTGACATAGGGAATCCTATCCTCCAAATATGATATCATCAACAAATATTTCAGCTAATAAAATACCTTTACCCTTTTTAGTCTTCATATACATATTGTTGATGTCAATTGTCCTAACAAATCCAATCTTTATCAAATATTTGTGCAGTCTTTCATAACATGATCTAGGGGCTTGTTTCAATCCATACAGTGCCTTGTGTAACTTGCAAACCATATTCTTCTTATCTAGGTCAAAAAATCCTTTTATCTATTCAATGTATACTTCTTCCAATATCCCATTCAGAAATGTAGACTTGAAATCCATTTGATATACTTTGAATCCTTTGTCAGAAGCATATGCAAGTAGAGTCCTCACTCCTTCCAATCTTGTAATAGTAGAAAATGTCTCCCCATAGTCAATTCCTTCTTGTGCATACCCCTTACATACCAATCTAGCTTTGTTTATAGTAACTTATCCATGTTCATTCAACTTATTTCGGAATACCCATTTTGTTCCAATAACATTTTTGTCTTCTGGTCTCGACACTAGAATTGGTTTTGTTCTTTTCTATCTGCTCTATTTCATCATTCATGGCTTGGATCTAGTCTTCATTCTCTTAAGCATCTTTCATAGCTTTAGGCTCAAACTCACATAGTAAGCATGTATGATCTTTCAACCTACTTCTTGTCATGATTCCAGATTATTTATCTCCAATGATTTGTTCAGGCCTATGATGTCTTTTCACATATTGTTCCAAAGTAGGTTCAGATTTTCTTTCTCATTGGTCTTGATCTTTAGGTTCATCTTGCAAATTCTTTGCCTCTTCTTTTGATTGGTGGTAAAAATCCTCCTGATGCTCGACAATATGCTCCTGATGCTCGATAGTATGCTTGATAGAATCATGTATTTTCTTGTCATTTGGTTTAGGTGCACTACTAGCCTCTCCATATTCCATATATACAAAAGATCTGTAATCTTTAGGCTTTTGCTTGCACCCAAATTCATTCTTTTCTGCATATTTATCAACTCTAACATTTACACTTTCCAAAAATTTGTTAGTATTAGAATTCAAACACTTGTAAGCATTACTCTTAGTGGAATATCCAAGAAATATGCCTTCATCACTTTTAGCATCAAATTTTCCATTTCTATTGTCTTTCAGTATATAGTATTTACTACCAAAGACTCTAAAATATTTCACATTAGGTGCATAACCATGCCATTACTCAAAATGTGTAGCATTTTTACCTTTCTTGATTTTTAATTAGTTCAAGGAATAAATAGTTGTACTTACAGCTTCTCTCCAAAAATTTTGCGCAACATTCTTCTCAATCATTAGTGTTCCAGCACAATCCATAATTGATTTGTTTCTTATTTCTGTTATACCATTTTGTGGTGGTGTCTTAGGTGTAGATATTTGTCTCTTTGTTCCTCTATCATTGCAAAAAAAATTAACTCATTTGATATAAACTCTCCTCCTCTATCAGATCTCAAAAATTTCAAGCTTTTGCTAACTTCTTTTTCAACTTTTTCTAAATACCACTTAAAAAACTAAAATACTTCAGATTTCTCTTTTAAAAATATAACATTAATAATTATAGAATAGTCATAAACAAACATATTGAAATTCTTATCACCATAATAAATTTGTACACTTATAGGTCCACAAAGGTCAGTATGAACCAATTCCAAAACACGGTCAGAAGTATATATCTTTCTCCTAAAACTAGACTTTGTCATTTTTCCCAATTGACATTGTTTACACATCACATTGTCAAGTTTCTTCAATCTTGGTAAACCTCTAACTTTCTTCTTTTTAATAATATTTACCAAATTTTTAAATTCTACAAGACACAACCTCTTATGCCATAGCCATACATCATCATATTGTGCAAACAAACATATTTCTTTTGATAGGTCTACATAGAACAAGTTACCTCTTGTCTGATCTCCAATTCCATTTATTTCACTAGTGGCATCAAATATTTTGGCCTTTCTATGTTAAAATTACACTCAGTAACCAGTACTACTCAACCATGCCACACTCAACAAATCATAGTTAAGACCTTCAACCCAATAAGAATTTTCACATTTGATCTTATTAGTCAATCTTATTGATTCTTTTCCTTTCATAGGACATGGTGCATCATTACCAAACTTAATTTTATCACCAATTGTGTGATGTGAATGTAGACACCTAAAAACCCTTTCGAAAATAAAGTATTTTTATTTTCTGAAAAACCCCTGATGACATCATCATTTGCTAATTAATATTTAATTCAATTAATTAATTCATTTTTATGTCATTAAATCCCTTTACCTTAATTAAAAATATTTAATTAAGGAATCCCTCCCAAAAATGTTTAAATCTTATTTAAACACCATTCCCCTATTTATTAATTATTTAATTAATAAATTGACCAAAAATCCCAAAATAAATTATTTATTTATTTTTGCCCAAAACCTTGCCAAATTCCTAAAAACCACTAACCTCTTCTAGAATCTTCTAATCCCTCTTTAATTTTGATTAAAGGCTAATCCCATCATTTTCTAACTCTAATCCCAACTCAAAATATCTAATTAAGGTTAAAAATTAATCCTCAATCCCTAAACTACCCTAGGAAAACTCTAGACTCTTCTAGAACTTTCCTAATCCTTCCCTAAACCCATTTAGGGGAAATTACCTACTTTCCCTAAGCTAATATAAGTCTCCTTTGACTCCTAGTCAAACCCTAACCCTAATGAGCCTCAAAGTTCATTAAAGCCTTTAAGATAAATAAATCTTTATTTATTTCCTAAATTTCATATTTATCCTAAGGAAAGCCTAGACTCTTCTAGAAAGTCTTCATCCTTATCCCCTTTGACTCAAACTCTAACCTTACCCCAAACTCTAACCTATCCTCCTAACCCAACCCCTTAGGAAATCCTATAAATACCCTCATTTCTAAGAGCAATCCATCCAATTTCTTTTCAAGTAATAGTAATCTTATAATGACATTTTCATGTTAGATCATAGCTTAAAATCAACTAATTGTTAGATTTCATTGTTTTTTTCAAGCTTTCTTAGAACACACCATAGCTTAGCAATAATGGATCAACTTAGTTTGCTTCATTGTTTTGCATAGCTCAGCATAATCTCACACTTCATTTGGATTAAAATCAATCTAGTTTAATCATTTTTGTTTCTTAAATCTCCATTAAAGCATTCTCGAGTTCTTGAGGCCTTAGGGGCAATTTTGGGTGTTCTACCCAATATTGTGCCATTTTTGGGGTTTTCATGAATCTCAATCCATCTTAGTATGCATCAGAATATGCTCCAAGTGCTTAGAGAGCACACCCACATCCCCTAAGCAAGAGCAAATCAAACAGTGCTTGGGTGCACCTGTTTAGTCTCTATCTGAGGTGGCTTAGCTTAGATGTTTTTGTTTTAAATTGATATAATGTTAGATTAAAACCTAATGTTTGCTTGTCTTAGCCTTTCAAAATAGATACAAATAGCCCAGTCTACATTCTGGCATGCACGGTGGGAATCACTTCACAAGTCTTTCAATTTTTGGAGTTTTTGGCAAAGTTTGAAGTTTGAAGATGGAGGAGGCAGTTTGATCATCTTTCTTGTCTAAAAGCCCATTATTCCTCTATTTTGGCTATTCATTCTTCTTCCCCTTGCAAAATCTTTGCCTATTCTTCCAAAAAATCCCTAAGAAATTCTCATTTTGACAAAAAAATGTGTATTTTTTGTGTTAAAATTCCGTTTAAAGTATTTTAAATTGTCAGAGGATCACATCTGGTAAATCCAAGATAGTATCTAGGATTCCTGGATTGCATTTGGGGACTACACCATTCCTAGATCGCATCTGGTAAATTCAGGATAGCATCTGGTAAATTTAGGGTAGCATCTGGTAAATAGGATAGCATCCGGTAATACTTCAATTTGGGGTAAAAATGAACAAAACCAAGGCATAAAAATCTTATTTTAGTGCTTATAATGAATCCCCAAATCACTCTTGAATGCATTAAAGACTAAAACTTGCAAAATCTAACAAACAAACAAAACCAATCCAATCATTTGCAGCCTTGCAACATCAAGGTTTTAGATGCATTCATGCAAAGTTATGAACACTTATTTTTTTAGAAACTTAAAAAGAACTTCAAGTTTCCATTTCAAAAGGTTCAAAATCAACACTAAGTGCACAAAAAATTCTAAATCAAAAAGCATCAATCAGGGATAAAAAGAACTTCATTTGCAAATATTTTAAAGTTCTTTTAAAATCTCATGCAAACTAAGAGTCCTAAATGGTTGCCAAAACTATCCTAAAAGCTTTTTTATTTGTTCCAAACAAATCTCTTGTTGCAAAATATTGAATGTTTCCTAGGTTTTTCATGCATCAAAACAATCAAGGAATATCATTTTTGGGCTTAAAACATGCAAACTAGAACACAAAATCTTGAATGAAAACCAAAGTCCAAAGAGTCATTTTTACTTTCAGTCAAAAACAATCTTGAATGATCTAAATTGAAAAGAAAAGCATCCCTATTCCTTCCTCTTTGAATTTCAGTTCAAAAAAAATCTTGAATGATCTAAGGTTAAAACAAAGCACATCTTCAAAGTTCTAAATCAACATGATAATTCAATCATGAATGCCCAAGTCAAAGCAACTACAAACGCTCGAAAGTATTTTGTAGAAAGAACAATTCAAAGCCTAAAAACTTGTGTCTTAAGTTATTCAAATTCAAACATCACTTAATCAATTTGGGAAAAAGAACAACTTGCTTGATGTGCATCTAGGAGCTTTACATTTTCTATAAATCCTTGTTAGAATAAGCAACATAGAACATTTGAACTTGGACAAGTTCACTTGTTTTACTTTAAGTGTGGCTTGTCCAAGGAGAAAAGCACTTCCTCTCTAGAGAACGACCTCAAACTGGTATCCCCCCTGGCCAGTATATAAATAAAGTGAAGGCAAAAAGTCTCACTTATATCTCCTAATCCATGGGTGTTCGTGCCAAATACAGTGACTGGGGATGGTAAATATTCCTCCCCCAGCATTGTTGGCTAGGCTCTTAAGTGAGTCAAGGGCGGTCAACATAACCAGTTATGGAGACTCCATGGAACTATTAACAACTTGATAAAATAGAGGCTACCCTATCTACATCCGAAAGTATCAAAATCCTTGTGCAAGGACTGATTCCAAGGGGTTTACCGGGTCGCCTCAAGAATACTCACCATTTGTATTCCCTTCTAGGGGGTACCAAGCTGTGGGCAAGTGATTTTGATACTCACCTTCCTTAGGTAGATCTTCTTGAAGTTCTTGACAGTCAAATACTTCCTAAAAACATTGTTGGAACATACACTTTTCAAAGCTTTATCAGAGTAAGTTATCCTATTTGTATCCCGCAAGGTTGCTTTGTCCCTTGTGGAGATTGCTTTTCTAGAAGTCTTTTTTAATCTACCCTTTGACATTGGGAAACATCAAACTGATCAACAAACCTGGTTCAAGATACTCAAAAAAATTTGTAGAGAAACCTTTGGAATCAAATTATCCAAAAGCCTTTTGTCTCAAACCAACTATCAAAATTTCCCCAAGTTATGCCCAATTTGATCAAACATCTGAAAGCTAAGTTGCCCAAATCCATAGATTATCAAGAGAAGAAAGTTGCAGAGAGAAACCTTAAGAGCCATCAATCCTCCATCCAAGCAACCCAAGCAGAAGAAAAATATCAAGAAAGATTTGATAATATTGGCTATAATGCAAGAGTCAAATAGTTTGCCTACCGATTCCGAGTAAACCATCGCTATGTCAATCTTGAAAGAGAGGACTAGATGGATCCATCACATGTCCTATTCTACCTTCAGATCTCAAAATCCTATCTCAGTAGTCCTTCATCCCAATTTCATCCTAGTTTCATCCCTGCATCACCAAACCTTAGTTACATCCTAGATTCCTTCTTAGGTCCATTCATCATCATCTTCCTAGCAACATCATAGATCATCCATCCCTATTGCATCTGCATCATCCTTTTTAGAAAGAGAATTGTTTCATCATCCTTTACCATCCTTCCATCAGCAATCCATCAATCAGAATCCCAAATCCTTGATCCAAATCTAGCAGCCATTATCCAAATCAGAACCCACCATCCTTTGCACCAAATCCAGAGATCCAAATTCAAAAGCACTTAGTGTTCAAGACCTTTGAGTTGTTTCCATTCCCTATCCAAACTCAGAAATCATCCCCTTTTTGATAGAGCATTTTCTAAAGGAAATCCAACTTGTCCTTGCACAGCCTCATCATCTCGAGCAAGAGATTAGCTTGCATTGATAAGAATCCAGCTAACCGAAGATCATTAGTCTATCCTAGGTTGGCCAAATCCTATCACTGATCCTCCATCAGGAAAAATAGCAACTCATTGTTGACACTTAGTAATCTTCCACTAGCATTCCACCAATCATCCACCCAATCTTGACCCAAATCAGAGCATCCCACCAAGCCTCCATCATCGCCAAACATTTTACCAATCTGTCACCATCTTCCATCCAATCTTCCACCATCTTTGATCCATATCCTAGCATCCCACCAATCCTTGCATTACATTCTAGAAGTTCATCCATCCTTAGAAGTTTCTTAGCTTGCATCCATCTTTTCATAGAGCATTTTAGGACCATCTTTCATCCATGTAGCATCTGCATCTCCATGCCTCTCGAGACAAGATTTGGATCTAGGAAGCGAAGGAATATGAATCCTTATCCAATCACCAACTCGTATGATCTCAACATTTTTACCAATGTGATGGTAGCATATGATCCCCAAATAGAAACTAGAAATACATGGGATGATCCCAATATCCCCTCAGCTCCTCTAGCAATAGGAACATTTGTGAGTCATCCAGAGAATCCACCAGTAGTCAATACACTCATGACCCAAAATCAGCAGAGCATGTTCACTAACTTTGCATAAGCGCATACTCCCATTCTGCCATATCTCCATCCTTGCATTCCCATAAGCACTATCCAAATCCTATCACAAGTCTACTCTTTTTTCATTCAACCATTCCCTGATCCAACCTTGCAAACATCTCAAGAAACCTCCACCATTCCCCTTCTTTTGCAAGGAAGTTTTGCCAATCCCGTAACACAAGCTATAACACCATCTGCTCCAATCCCTATCATAGGTACTTCATCATCCACAATGGCCACCCAAGCTCTTGCACAAATCTAACACTTGTCACAAAATCAACTCCCACCTCTTACGCAAACCTTTACACAAATAGTTCCTCCATCTTCCATAGACCAATCAACACCATTCTTTTTGGGAGGGATGCAATCATCCTTCCCCTTTGCTTCACAACCTTCTACATCCACACTTTTCATGCCAGGAGGGATGCAATCATCTTTCCCTTCCACTCTACAAGCTACAGCATCCATACCATCATGTCCAAGGTCAACGCAATCGTTTCCCTCTTTCTCCCAACAAGCCTCCACATCAACATCATCTATTTTGGGGGCAGCACAACCACTCCCCTTTCATACTCACCAAGCTTCTGCATCAACATCACCCTTTTCATGGGGAATGCAAACATTCTCTTCCTTTCCCCCCCAACAAGCATCTACCCATGCACAAGCCCAGCAAAATGCCTTCACCACAGGAATGCCTTCCATGGGTTTTTCAAATCCACCATTCATGTCCCAAACTCCCATCACATCTACCTTCCCAACATTATCTATAGCACAATTCCCACCTCACACTAGTTCTCATTGGGGCCTCACTCAAGAAGACATGAAAGCCTTTGGCATACCAACCCACTCTCCTACATCCATGTTTGCGAACCAACAAGCCACCTTCCCACCAGTAGCACCACAACAACCATCACAACCTCCACTAGCTTCATCTTTCGCAAACTATCCATTCCCAGCACCTAATGCTTTTTAGCAAGTTCCTCCACCTCAGCAACAAATTTCATCCCATTTTGCGAGTTATCTTGCCTAGCCATCCTTTGCTTCAAGCTTCCCTACATCAGTTCCACCCTTAAGCAATGTGGGAATGCATCCATCTTATATCAGTCAACCACAAAGCCAACTTTAGCAAGGGCCATCCTACCAGTAAGTTGTATCATTCCACCAACCTCCCCCACAACAATCATACTTCCCATCCCAACAACAAAACCCCATCAATCCCCAACAGCAACAAGCTTCCTCCTATCAGTCGTAGCAGTAAGTCCCAGCCATCCCACAACACCAGCAAGAAGTCTCATATTTGCCACCACAATATCCCCCCGCACCATCTCAGCAGTATCCTCCCAAGTAGACATCACTCCAAAATCCACTCCAATCCACCTATCTCGCTGGGCCATCTCCATATCCCACTCCACAATACCCACCTCAAATGGGAATACCCGCTCAAACACCAATCAATGCTAAGTGGGAAGCCATGAAGAATGCTTTTAAGGAGCTTCAAACTGGTACAGAGAACAAAACCTACAAGTTCAAAGAGGTGTGTCCTTACCCATTTGACCGATCCATTGCCGCTATTCCTTTCCCCAAACACTTTGAGATACCTAAATTTGATAAATATTGGGGGAAAGGAGATCCAGTCAACCATATTAAAGAATTCTATATGGCATGCCAAGAAGTGGCTTACAGTGATAACTATCTCTTACGCCTATTCCCCAAAAGCTTGGGAGGAACTACTATTGAGTGGTTCTACAAAATACCATGTGGGACTATCACAACCTTTGCTGAACTCTTTGAAAAATTCATTGCCCATTATGCCCAGAATGTTGAGAATGAGTTGACCTTGTTAGATCTCTGCAACTCAAAATAGAAAGAAGGAGAAAGCCTATCAAAATACTTGCAACGATGGCAAAACCTTACCACCAGGTTATCATACTAGCCACCTGAAAAGCATTTGACCAAAATCTTTATTGATAATCTATATCCTAAGCTATCCCACTTCATGTGGATGAATTTTCTCCAAACCTATCAAGATATCAAGAGCAAGGGGATAGTTATTGAAAAGGCCCTCCTAGATGAAGGCACGATCTGATACTTCAAAAATGATTCCCACAATAAACACAGCAATGATAAATCCCATTACTAGAATCGTAACAAGAACATTGTTACTGATGGAGACACTGATACCTAGCATGTCAAGTTTGTCATGGCTAGTCCTCCATCAACTCTTGCATACCAACAAAAACAAGCACCCATCTATCAACAACCTCCTCAAGTCCATCAACAACCCATGCAACAATATCATTCTCAGAATTATCAACAGATTTATTAGCAGCCAGTCCATCAAGCTTATCAAGGTAATCCAAACAATCAAGTCAATGTTGTCAATACTGCTCCCAAGCAGAACAAACCCAGAGCTCAAAATTATCCAAAGAAGACCTTCACACTACTGGGTGAACCTTTGGATGTTATCTTTCATTGAATGGCCAAAGCCAACTTGATTACATACCCACCAATCCAGCCAGTTGATGATAGCATTCCTAAACCCGATTGGTACAAAGAGCATGAGTATTGTGATTATGATCATGTCAAAGGACACACTACCCTGAAGTGTATGAGACTCAAAAACTACATCCAAGATCTCATTAACCAAAAGGAGATCCAAGTGGATACACCTTCTTAAGCCTCGCCAAATGCCAATTTACAAATCTATCAGAATGTGTTCCCACAACACAATGTTGGGAAGAACCAAGATAATACCAATCATCCCCAGAACCATGGCAAAGGAAAAAAAGAAGATCAAATCGGTCACCAAGACTACACTACTACCTATATCAATTATGAAAAATTTGTTGGATGTATAACTCAAGTTGAGCCCACATTTAATGCCATCCATGTCAGAGGAGCAGATAGTCAATGTGCTATTACCACCTGCAGAGGTCGGATAATTGTCGCTGGTGCCCATCCAAGGCCAGCACATAATGCACACAATGCATAGTACAATCTCATAGAACATCTTGGGAACACACCATCCCAAATCTCCATCTTGGACCTTCTCCACACATCACCCCTCCATCAGGAGATCCTTGACCGAGCTCTCAAAGAAGGACATGTCCCCATAGACATTAACACCACCTAGTTCAAGATCCTTGTGGGACATCTATCCACAGCCTGTGCTTTATCCTTCAAAACATTCAACATGCCAGATGTTGCACCTGACCACACTCTCCCTCTCCGCATCATTTTTATGGTCAGAGACTTTTCCATCAAATGGGTCTTAATAGATAATGGCTTGGCCTTGAACTTGTGTACTTTGAAATTCATTCAGCAGATTGGGTTCACGCAGGTCGATATATCACATGAAGTAATCACCATCAAAGCCTATGACAACTTGGAGCATACCTCTGAAGGTACTATTACTTTGCCCATTCAGCTAGGCCTAGCAACACAAGATACCATTTGCCATGTTGTTGATCTTGACCTACCATTCAATATCCTCCTAGGTCGACCATGGATTCATTCCATCAAGGCTGTACCATCTACATACCATCAGTGCATCAAATTTCTGCATCAAGGCACTAAGGTTACCATCCATGCTAATCCCCAACCCTTCGCATACTGTTGTGCGATGGAAGCATCATTCCCTCATTCCACTCACTATCTTGGAACTGACATTGGCACTTCTGTTGCCAGCTCATCCTGATCCCATTGCGATCTAGAGACCATCTTTGCTTCCACCCTCTCTTCCATCAAGATCAATAACCAGGGTTGTGGTGAATACAACCTACATGATGCATTTGCCGTAGGGGCCCTCCCACTTGATCCACATACTCAAGGATGCCTGAGTCACCAAAGAAAACTTGCAGAAGATATCCATGCAATCAAGAGAATGGGACCTATGACTTTTGAATCCCATGGCAACATCAATAGACAAGAGATGGATCCTGACATCAATAAGTGGTTGTACAAAGATCCCCCACCATCTAAAAATTTTTTTTTTGGCTACTTCAAGGATAAATACCCACAATCGCACAAATAAACTACTGAGCAATGGAACTACCAAGGTGGTGGTCTAGGACAACAAGAAGGCGGAAGCAAAGACCCAATCACAGCATCCAAAAACCCACAACATCAGGGTCTTGGCTTTAAAACCCCTCACCTACATATACAAGGGCCTAATACCATAACTAGGGGCACCAACATGACTAGCGTTCCCCTCTTGAATAGCCAGGACAACCTCATAGAAATCGAAGACATCCCTGAAGAGAAAGAAATCAAATCCTATGATGATATCTTTGATGATGACACCCTCCTAGGCACTTCTATCCTCCAACAACTCACCATCAATCTCATAGAACTTCCCCTCGTTCACCCTCAACTCATAGACTGGGACCAACCAAGCATCACACACATCAATGAGTTCCAGAGCATGGAAGCACTCCTAGAGTTCATGGGAGCATCAAGCCCACAATTAGTTTAGGATTTAGAGTTAACTCACATCTATAAGCTTGACCCAGAAGGATACTTTGGGAAGGAGGCAAGCTTTAGCTGCAAAAGAGGAGTAGAAAGAGTAAAACATGAATCTTTATGTGAAAACCCTTCTGGGGCACATTCTGATTCCAAAACAGTAAAAATAAAGAGTGTATCTTCTAGTGAAAAATTGGCAATTCAAGCGCTAGAAGATGAAGACTTGCCTCTTCCTACTATTTGGGATTACAAACCTGAGCAGTCACCTATCATCATAGAAGAAACCAAGCCAGTCAACTTGGGTACAGAGGAATGTCTGAGGATCACCTACATTGTGGCCAATCTGACAAAGGGTGAAGAAATGGCTTTGATTGCGCTCCTTAGAGAATCAATTATAAATTTTGCATGGTCATATGCACACATGCCTGGGCTTGATCCTAATCTTGTCGTCCATCATCTAGCAATGGATCCTAATGTCAAGCCAGTAAAGTAGAAGATGAGGAAAATGCATCCAAAAGTTTCCTTATTAGTCAAAGTAGAGCTTGAAATACTCCTCCAAGACAAGATTATCAAAGCTATAGATTATTCAGATTAGATCTCCAACATGGTGCCTATCACAAAGCCTTCAGGCAACATTAGAATATGCACAGATTTTAGGGACTTGAACAAGGCATGTCCTAAAGATGATTTCCCACTACCAAATATAGACATGATTGTAGATCTTACAGTGGATCATGAAATGTTGTCACTAATGGATGGCTTTTCAGGCCACAATCAGATTCGTATAGTAGAAGTAGATCAACATAAAATAGCATTCACAACTCCATGGGGTACCTTTTGCTACAACATGATGCCATTTGGGCTAAAGAATGCAGGAGCCACATATCAAAGAGTGATGATAGCAATCTTCCATGACATGATCCACAAGATTCTAGAAGACTATGTGGATGATATTATTGCAAAATCAAGGACACGCCATGAACTCCTTGACATTCTTGAGAGTGTGTTTGATTGCCTGCATCACTATGGGTTAAAGCTCAATCCAAAGAAATGTGTCTTTGGTGTTACATCTGGAAAGCTCCTAGGTTTCATAGTATCATGACGAGGCATAGAGATTGACCCTAAAAAGGTCAAAGCAATAACAGAAATGCCTCCACCAAGAACACTCAAATAGCTCAGAAGCCTACAAGAAAAGGTTCAATCAATGCGTTGGTTCATTTCTCAACTAGCAGACAAGTGCCAACCTTTTACGCATCTCTTATGAAAAGACACAAGCTTGAAATGGGATCCCATATGTCAGAGAAGCTTTGATAAGCTCAAGGAGTATCTAGCCAATTCTCCAATCCTAGTACCACTAGTTCCAGGATGCCCTCTCATACTCTACATCTCAGCAACCACTACAGCACTAGGGGCACTCCTAGCTCAGCATGATGACAAAAACAAAGAGAGCCATCTACTACATTAGTCAAACTCTTGTCGGATATGAGCTTAATTACTCACCCATGGAAAAAGCATGCCTTGTAGTGGTTTTTGCCACTCAAAAGCTTAGACATTACATGCTCAGTCACACAATCAGGCTCATTTCAAAGGTGGACCCCCTCAAATATCTACTATCAAGGACAACTCTCACAGGCCATATGACAAAATGGGTCATGTTACTCAGCGAGTTTGACATCTAGTATATTGATCAGAAAGTAACCAAAGGGCAAGTCATTACCGATCAGCTAGCAGAGGCACCACTAGTGGATGCTTATCCACTAATCATGGAATTCCCTGATGAACACTTATGTATGATTGAAGAATATCCCTTGTGGAAACTATACTTTGATGGCTCCTACACATTACATGGATCAGGGGCAGGAATCCTATTTGTCACACCTCAAGGTGACTACATCCCAAAATCATAATAAGTTGGGATTCCCATGTACTAACAACATCACAGAATATGAGGCACTCATCTCAGGTCTCAAAATAGCCATTCAATGGAATATCACAGAACTGCAAGTGTTTGGAGATTCACAGCTAATTATCAAGCAAATCCTAGATGAATATCAGATGAAGGATGACAAGCTACTACCCTACAAAGAACTAGTGGACAGACTTAAAGAGCATTTTCTAAATCTACAGTTCACACAGATCCCAAGGCTTTAGAACAAAGCATCAAACACAATGGCAAATATTGGATCCTTGTTAGAAATCCCACACGATGCATCACAGTTTGAATTCCTAGTCAAGCAGCTACACAGCCAGCTTATGAGAATGTCGATGTAGAAATGGTGTGTGTCTTGGTTGGTCCTTAGTCCCCATGGTACCACAACATCCATGCATATCTAGAGAATGGTATCATATCTCCCCATCTCACCAACAACCAACATCACAACCTTATTTGTAGAGCTTCCCGCTACACTCTTGTAGCCAACACCCTTTATCATCAAGGGTATCACAATATCCTCTCTAGGTGTTTAGATTCAAACGAGGCCATCCTAGCTTTACAAGAGGTCCACATTATAATTTGTGGTGCCCACACAAGTGGCATGGTTCTAGCTAAGTAGTTTCTTCGAGTTGGGTATTATTGGCCAACCATGGAACATGATGCTTGCGAGTTTGTCAGAAAATGTTTACCATGTCAACAGCATGCAAATCTGATTCATGCACCAGCACAAGACTTGTAGCCCATTGTGCCACCTTGTCCATTTTCATGTTGGGGCTTTGACCTTGTTAGCTTAATCACCCCCCTCTCCTCGAATGGACACAAGTACATAATAACTACCATAGAGTACTTCACCAAATGGGTTGAAGCAATTCCACTCACCCTAACTACTAGCATACAAATATCCAAGTTCATCCTTTACCACATCATTTTCCACTTTTGGCATACCATCTACCATCTTCACAGACCATGGCACACCTTTTGAAAACCAGCATGTGGATGATCTATGTGCTAGACTCCACATCCATCACCGTTTCTCCAGTCCATATTTTCCTCAAGGAAATGGCCAAGATGAGGCAACCAACAAAACTATCGTAAAAATCCTCAAGAAGGTTGTCAATGATTCTGGTCATGACTGGCACCTCCAAATCAATCCCACCCTTTGGGCCTACTGCACTTCTTATCGCACTTCCACAGGCACAACCCCATATTCCCTTGTATATGTGCCAAAGCTGTTCTTCTGATTGAAGTTGAGCTCCCATCATTGCGAGTCTCCATGAAGAACTACACCACTAATGAAGACTATCATGTGGCCCATCTCACACAGCTAGACCTATTATATTAAAAAAGACAGCAAGCATATGATCACCTGGTTGCATACCAGAATTGACTCAAAAGGAGTTATAACAAGAAGTTCCATCCTAGATAGTTCTAGGTTGGTAACATGGTCCTCAAAGAAAATTAGAAAGTCCAAGCAAATAGAGAAAAGAAAGGAAAGTTTGAGCCTACTTGGCTGGGCCCCTATGTTGTCACAGCATGATTCAGCTCTAGAGCTTATCATCTATCTACACCAGAAGGTGAGCCTTTGCATGATCCAATCAACATCATACATTTGAAGAGGTTCTATGCCTGAACCAGATGCTACATATTCAGAAAATCCATAAAAATTGAAAAAAGCAGAAAAAATTAAAAAAAATCAAAAAAGTAAAAAAAGAAAAGAAAATAATCATCCAATGGTGAAAACTTGGCAATTCAAGCGCCTTGGACAAGTATGTTGGTGAAAACCTGGCAAATAGGTGCCATACATAGTGGACTGAGTCATTATCTATCAAACTCCCATTTCCCCCCATCCCACCATCTTATTCCTTTTCTTACCATCCCCATCCCCATCCACCATCCCCCAGCATTCCTCTTTTCATAATCCTCAAGCAAATTTGTAATCCCGCCTGCCCATATCTTGTATCATATTTTGTAATATTCTGTATAGCGCAGTCCTCCTTGTACCATATCTTGTATAGAAAGATCTTCCTATCCCACATCCTAAGCTTCTATACATATCCATTGTATATCTTTTCCCATCTGTTGTAAATATCCTCGTGTCTTTTTGTACATATCCTCATCAGTCCTATAGAAACATTTGATCATAAATCTTGTCCTACCCCACCTTGTACTTTAGCAATATCAATTGTCAACTATTCTTGATCACTGTGATTATTCTTTGACTTCATCATTTGCCAATGAACAACACCACTCATTCTCTCATCAATTAGTAGGTCCTTGAGGATGTATCCTTCCTCTTGTCAGACCTAATCTTCCACCCATCACACCAGGTTTGTGTCGATGCATCCTTCCACACATTCAAACCAATCTTCCCACCATCAATCAATCCATCAGTCCAATCAAATCTCTCTCCTTGGCATAGGATGTCTTTTTGGAGTTGTCATTTTGGTCTTGGATTTTGTCCTTTGGATCTTGTTCATCTTTTACAGCTTCTCATTGTTTCTCTACTCAAAGTCACCACGATCCTTTATATCATGGTGCGCTACGAATGCGAACAATCTGAGGCAAGGTCTTTTGATCTTTCGATTCTACCTGTGAGTCAGTCAGATGTGACCCTTGCACGTTTCACATGTGTTCTTTTGGGTTCCATGGTGCACTTGGGAAATGTCATTTGTTTGTGGTTTATCTAGTGTCATTTCCACCATGCCTCCTCTCGGGATCATGTGTGCTATTGGGGCAACCCTGCGTGTCTTTTTAGCGTCAATCCTCTACAAGGCTAGTGACAAGGCCTTGTGTTCTTTCATAACCTTGGCAGGTCTCTAGCATTGCTATATCAAAATAGGTTGTTCTCTCCACATTTGCACTTGGAGCTTCCCCAAATCCCCTGCATCTTGCATCATATAGATTAATCTTGCATCTTGCATCTTTTCATCTAGCTGCATTCTGCAATTTGCATTCCATCTCATCTTGCATTCACCCATCTTTGCTCCTAGAAGTTTGGTTATTTATCCTCCCTTCTTCCTTTCTTCTTTCCTTATGTTTCCTTTCGAGAAAATTCCACAAAGTTTCTTCTTTGTGTTATTTTCTCGAGGGGGCACAACCCCTTATTCCTCCAAACTCTAGCCTTGGGCATCTTATTTTCTTGTCTTTGACGCCACACCACTTACAATAGCGCATCAAAGAGGGGCAAAATGTAGACACCTAAAAACCCTTTAGAAAATAAAGTATTTTTATTTTCTGAAAAACCCCTTATGACATCATCATTTGTTAATTAATTATTTATTTAATTAATTAAATCATTTTTATGTCATTAAATCCCTTTACCTTAATTAAAAATATTTAATTGAGGAATCCCTCCCAAAAATGTTTAAATCTTATTTAAACACCATTCCCCTATTTATTAATTATTTAATTAATAAATTGACCAAAAATCCCAAAATAAATAATTTATTTATTTTTTGCCCAAAACCTTGCCAAATTCCTAAAAACTACTAACCTCTTCCAGAATCTTCTAATCCCTCTTTAATTTTGATTAAAGGCTAATCCCATCATTTTCTAACCCTAATCCCAACTCAAAATATTTAATTAAGGTTAAATATTAATCCTCAATCCCTAAACTACCCTAGGAAAACTCTAGACTCTTCTAGAACTTTCCTAATCCTTCCCTAAACCCATTTAGGGGAAATTACCTACTTTCCCTAAGCTAATCTAAGTCTCCTTTGACTCCTAGTCAAACCCTAACCCTAATGAGCCTCAAAATTCATTAAAGCCTTTAAGATAAATAAATCTTTATTTATTTCCTAAATTCCATATTTATCCTAAGGAAAGCCTAGACTCTTCTAGAAAGTCTTCATCCTTATCCCCTTTGACTCAAACTCTAACCTTACCCCAAACTCTAACCTATCCTCCTAACCCAACCCCTTAGGAAATCCTATAAATACCCTCATTTCTGAGAGCAGTCCATCCAATTTCTTTTCAAGTAATAGTAATCTTATAATGCCATTTTCATGTTAGATCATAGCTTAAAATCAACTAATTGTTAGATTTCATTGTTTTTTTCAAGCTTTCTTAGAACACACCATAGCTTAGCAATAATGGATCAACTTAGTTTGCTTCATTGTTTTGCATAGCTTAGCATAATCTCACACTTCATTTGGATTAAAATCAATCTAGTTTAATCATTTTTGTTTCTTAAATCTCCATTAAAGCATTCTTGAGTTCTTGAGGCCTTAGGGGCAATTTTGGGTGTTCTACCCAATATTGTGCCATTTTTGGGGTTTTCATGAATCTCAATCCATCTTAGTATGCATTAGAATATGCTCCAAGTGCTTAGAGAGAAAACCCACATCCCCTAAGCAAGAGCAAATCAAATAGTGCTTGGGTGCACCTGTTTAGGCTCTATCTGAGGTGGCTAAGCTTATATGTTTTTGTTTTGAATTGATATAATGTTAGATTAAAACCTAATGTTTTCTTTTCTTAGCCTTTCAAAATAGATACAGATAGCCTAGGCTACAGTGAACAACCACTATCAATATTCCATTTATCTCCCTTACTAACATATGCAATAAGTGCAATTTTCTCATCTTCATTAGAATCATGTTTCATAGCACCATAAACAATTTCTATATCATATTCAGCACATTCACTAATTTCACTATCAGTTTCCTCTTCAACAATATAGCAGGATTTCTTACCTTTATCTTTGTAGTCTTTGTACCTTTTGTTGTCTCTATCATCTCTCTTCTATTTGTACTTGTTTTCTCTTTTATCATCTTTGTTAGTCCTGTCAGAGCTTAATCTTGCACTACAATATGGAAAACTTTATTACATGAAAAAAAAATAATAGGAAGATTACCTTTATATTTCTCTTTTCCTCTCTTTAGCCTTCTATCCATAAGTGCCTCAAGATCATCTAGACATCCTCAGAAGTGTCACTATCACTGCTGCTATTGTTTTCACTACTCTCACATCTTTATTTTCCCTTCTTAGGCTTATGAAGAACCATCTAAGACTTGAATGAAAAATCAACATTATGAACAGTGAAGTTATAATAGTTAGATGTCTCAAAAGTAATAAGCTTTCCAATAAGACTTTCTAGAGTTAGAATATTACAAGGGTTACATCTTGATTCTTGTATTGAAGAAATTCTGATGGCATAGATAGGAAGAAAGTTTCTCAATACTTTACTGATAACAGTCTCATCATCAATGATTCTATTAGCTCCTCTAATAGCTTTCACTACCTCCTTAATTCTACTATAATATTGAGCAATATTTTCACCATCTTACATTTTCATTTCATCAAACTTACCTCTCAGGATTTCAGATTTGGCTCTTAGTACATTTTTTCCCCACCATAGATAGTTGCAAGAGTATCCCACATTTTCTTTGCATTAGTATAGTCATTGATGTCTTTAAATTCAGAATAGCTTAGAGCAGATGCAATCTCCAACATTTCTTGACTGTGTTCTTATTTTTCTTTCATCTCCTCAACAATCGAAGGTACAACAAGATTTACATAATCATTTTCCACATAGTATTTCACCAAATCACCAATACCATCTAGATTTAGTTTTATCAAGCTCTACCATGCAGGGAAGTTCTCCTTATTCAACTTTGGTACCTCCTTTTTGTACATCTTGATCATTAGCTTCAAGTACCTTCAAACTTTTTCTCTATAAGCACCAATAGCTCTGATATCAATTGTTAGAATGATTTTAGAATAACTAATTTACTCCCCCCTCTTAGTTATTCTAAAATCAATCTAACATGAACAAACTAACTACTGTAGTGAAGTTACGCACATATATTGGCGACCAAGCCAACCAATATATATGTCTTTTATAAAATTTGGGCGAACTGGGAAACCTCTATACTATGCATTTTTTTGCCAATTTCTATACGCCCGAGGGGAGACATTTGCCAATTGGTGAATAATCGCCACTAAAAATATCCCTGAATAGGGCCATTATATTCTTATAATATCAGTCCTAATTTTAACACTAACCTTAAAAATAACCATAGTTTTAATTGTAACCCTAATTACACTATAACTTTACATTTATATACAACCCTATTTACCTAATAGTTTATAAATATAAAGCTAATCTGAACCATAAATAAACCCCTAATTATTGTTTTTTCCATCATTCATAGTGGTCACAATTAGTTGACTAAGAAATTGAGATTGGTGGTAGTATCCTCACCTACTTTCTTACCTTTACTCCAAAAATAGGAAATTCAAATTCTATCATTTCTTATATGTGTAACTAGTGTTACCTAACTTGATTAATTCCAATCATCATTTCTTCATGAGTCTAATTTTATTTATGTTATTTTACCTTTGCACATGATTCCTTGGAATATCCTTCACGGTAGTAGAGTAAGCTTGTTGCAAGTGAAATGTATTAATTTCCTATAAGTAGTGGTGAACATTTGAAGATCTAAAATTCATTAACCTAGATCATCGATCTAAAAAAATTTATAGTGGACAATGGATCTAAGAAGCCTTTTTTTGCAATTTTTTTTCATTTCTGAAAAATATATAAAAATATTTTAAAAATTCTTCAATTCTCCAACAAATATATGAAAATATTTTTTAAGTAATAAAACTATTTTATGGTGAGAGGTAAGAAAGGTGTGAGAGTAGTGGGATTTATGGATTGTTTGCTAAAGTTGGGGAGGATGTATATGGTGATAGGGTTTTGGGGAAATTAATTATATGGAGCTCCTCTATGTTTTGGGGGATATAACCTCTTTTTGTTTAGATTTTGTATTCATTATACCTTTAGAAAGATCTTTCAAGGATGCAAGGTAGTTTTTTCCTATATATCAACATGTTTTTTACTTTTGGATAATGGCTATCCTTTCTTGGGTATGTTCTTGCTCAGGTTTCCCCTGTATTAGTGGTATTTCCTTGTTTGGGGAAGGTTTGGTTGTAAAGGATTTATTATTTTTTGAAGGCTTTAGGGCCCTTTTGTGTTTTCTTTCTTCCTTCTCTCTTATACTCAAATTTTTGGCATTCAGGGGCTTTAATGGCAACTTTTCATTTGTGGGATCTTAGACTATGATTTTCCTTTGGATGGGATATCTTCCTCTTTTCCCTTTCTTGTCTTGGTCTTTAATTTTAGCACGATGATGTATTTCTATGGAAGCTTGTCCCATTTGGGAGTTTTCCCTTCTTGGATCCCTAATACTGTTTCTTTTTTGGGTGAGGGTTATCTTGAGGAGTGTGTGGATTTTCCCATTTTTCTTTTGTTGACAACTTTTTTTGGTTGATGGACCATAGCTCATTGTGCTCTATTTTGGCATGTCTTAGCTTGGTTTGAGGGTTATCTAGGATTTTTTTGGATGCCAGCTTAAGCTTGGATTGTCTTTTTCCTTCTTCATTTGTTCTCTTCTTTGGCCCTATTGTAGATACTGATATTAGATGTGCATCTGATTCTATGCAGAAGGGTTTGAAAGAAGGGGCTATTCATGGTGTTTGTTTTTGTGCTATGGTTATGTTGGATTCCTTCATCTTAGATAGTCTTACATATTTGGTTTGATAGAGGTAATTATGATTTTGTGTGTTGGAGCCTTAAGTTATCCTTGATGCATGTGTTTTCAAGTATGATTTCTTCTTTTATCTACATACACATTTTGGCAATGTCTTATCTCTCTTGTCTAAATGTAATTTGCTACACATTGTCTAGGCCAAATTTTGATCAATGTTTTTGGTTAAGAATTTCTTTTGATGTCCTGGAAGAAACATTTTGTGGCATTTTTTTTAGGGCCCTAGTCCTTTCCTTCGTTTCTATCTTTATTTGAGCCTATTTTTTTCCTTCTCGACTCTCTTTTATGTTGTCTCCTTTAGAGGTGGAGATGTATCATATGGAGGTAGAGGTTGATGGTTTAGATAAAATCAGGTATGTTACTTCTCACTAGTTGATTTCCTCCTCTACTTGTCTCATTGAGGTAAATGCTTCTCCTTTTTAGGTGGAGAATGATGAGGTAGGAATGATAGTGTATTTCTCTATTAATGGAAGGTTTTGGGAGCCTTATTAAAACCCATATTTAGGTTAACAGTTCATAAAAAACTCATGTTTCTTGGTCAAGCTTAAGGGATCCTTTAAAAATCCTATATAATGATAAAAGGGGTGATTGCCCATGGGTGGTGTAAATTAAAATATGATGAATTAATTTGTTAGGCTTCTAATATATTATTGTTGACAAGGCTACTATTTGGTTAGGTTCTATTTTATTGCACCGTTTTGTATTAGGGTTCATCCCTCATAAAAAATTATATTTAGGGTTTCAATGTCCCTTTAAAACCTAATTCATCCTTACTAAAAAATAATATTTTTTTAAAAATATTTTGAATAAGTATGAAAATTTTGAAAGATATCGTATGCATATTTTGATATTTACAAATGACTATGACTTTTTTGCAACATATTTTTCATCATTCTTTTATAATATTCGTGTAAAATTGATAAGAAAGACATGAAACTATAAATATTTTAAAGCATATTTAATAATTTAAAGGTGTTGTAGGCTCTAAATTTTGAGTCAACCTTTCTATTTCCCTAGTTTTGAGATGAAATTTATGTAAATAAAAAAATTTCACTATCAATATTATATTTCTACTTTAAGATGTGTACATTTTTTTATAAAGCAATAAAAAGGTAAATTTATTAAGAGAATCAAAGCTCTTTTCAATGATTAATTAAACTACACATGATTGTAGAAGTAACTATTAGTTCTGATTTAATTTTTATGACTAATTGACCTGCATACTAGATATTTTATTGTGATCCCTTTCTAACATTCAGTTCCAAACTATAGATCTCTCTTTACATCTATTTGGTGTCTTCTTTGTACTATTTTTTTTCACATTCTCAATATAGCTCAATGACATATTTTTGTCAAAATTATATAATCAAAATTTGTATGAGTACTATTGGTGCCTACATATTTTTTCTTGGCTAGTAAAGTGTGGAAATCAGCTTCCCATCTAGACAAAAGCTTTTGCCTAGAGCAGGATGCTAGGTTGTTGAAATTTTTAGATTCCTTAACTAATAGTTTGGAATTTATTATTAGCTATGGTATGTACATCCTCTACTCATGGATCTTGGAAGAAATTAAAATTAAATTTAAGTTGTAGGCTTTTATCAGTCTCTAAGGTGCCTCTATGATTAAATGGTGTTGAATTAGAAGGAAACAATAAATTAATTTATTTATGTGAATGGTATTCTAATATTTCACTTCATCAACAATCTTCATACTAGTTCTTAGTGTCTATTTTATTTTAATGGGATGAGGGTCCTCTCCTTGTTGACTTAATAAAAAATATATTTATACTAGCAATGACCTAGATGTAAAATTCATATATTGTGCATTAAAATGTGTAGTTTGCATTTAAATCATATTTGGGTAGGAATTTGATAAATTGAAATTTGTATTTATGAGTATTTTTGTTGTTCAAAATAAATGATAAAAAATGCATAAATTTAAACTAGTACGAATGCTTATCCATTTCCTCTTCATTTTCATCCTAAAACTTACCATTTTCAAAGTTTAAAAAGTTGTAAGGCACTCTCTTTATAAAGTGCAAAATTTAGGAGGATTTTTATTGACAATCAAGGGGGATTATTGAGTCTTCTTCCCTTTTTAACATTTTTTTGTTGGAACAATTCAGAAAGGATAGATCCAAATATAACTTTTGTAAGTCCATTTAACTACCACGAATGAAAAATTTATGTTCTGATTCACCTTAAGAACAAAAAAATACATAAATCTATAATGGAGATAGACAAAGAACTAGATGAGGAAAATGCTAAGATTAAGTGCTACAACACATGTAATCAAGCCTTTGTTTTTTATTTTTCCATGTGACTTCCCCACTTCTCTTTCATATAAAATCTTCAAAAAATCCTAATTTTCAAATACCTTATAATAGTTGTTTGGAAAGTAGTCCATAAAATTAGAGGTCATCAATTGGAGAATAAGATCAACAGTTTAAGCACACTTCATTGTACTTCAATATATTTTTAAAAATAAGGCTGAAACTTATGGATTATAGAATATATGGGAAGGATGATCAACTAGTTTCTTCCATTCTATTCAAGCATGACCTACAATATTTAACTATGTGTTTCAAATTTATACCTATCAAGAGTTTTATGGGAGATTCTTGGAAAATACACTCTCTACATGATTTCATTGCTAAAATCACAAGAGGAAAATACATGTGGATTAAAATGGGATTATTAAAGTATACTACAACTCATGCTCTTATTGCTAGAAATGAACATGTCTATTTTATGCTAGGAAATTTTCCAACACAATCAAAAGGATAAAGGAGAACATACATATGAGTCATAAAACCTAAACATTGAAAGTTCTTCTAATAATGGAAAACCTAAGTTCACAAAATAATTAAGTGTTCTTATTGTAAGAATTTGAGCATGATGAGAACAAGCATTTGTAGAAATTGATTTATTGCCTCACACATCTTCTTAAGGATAATGATGTAGAGGTTCATAAATTCATCAAAGAGTCCACATTAAACAAATAACCTTGTAATGAAAAGAAAGAAGGACAAGAGGGATATAAGGGTAGGGTACTAGTTACAAAAATAACTTCATCAATTTCTTATTGTACTATTGACTTAGGTTGACATGATATAATTTCTGATATTACTCTAGGTAGTGATACTCAAGTAGAAACTATTGGGAGAGTATATGTTGAAGTTGAATATGAAAAATTCACAAATATTATAACTATACCTTCATTCTCAATAAATATCCTATTAGAATATTAAAGTTCTCATATAGAGAAGAGCATGTGAGAGATGAGTTTGCTCTTGATTGAGTTGAGATAAAAATTTGAACACAAAATTTTTTGAAGTTGTTACAAGTAGTGGTTGTCGTTGCACCAAAAGATTGACCTATTAATGCCCGATACAACCACTAGACTTATAGAAGACACAGGAGGTGGTTAAGCCATGTCATAAATCCTGAGGGGAGCGCTAACCATTTTTCCAATAATTTCCCCCTCAGCGTCACCTGAGGGGATTTGAATTTGTGACCAAACTCTAATACCACTTGTTACAAGTAGTGGCTGTCGTTGCACCAAAAGATTGACATGTTAATGCCTAATACAACCACTAGACTTATAGAAGACACAAGAGGCAATTAAGCCATGTCACGAATCTCGAGGGGAGTGCTGACCATTTTGCGAACAAAAGTATCCCTTGGAAGATATAATCTCAAGGCTAGCTTGTACACCTTCTTACCACTTTTCTTGTGAATATTCCTTTTCTGCTTTGGATCCACTTAATTGTTCTTTTCTGATAAAATTATCTTCTTGCAATGAGGATGAGGATTACAGGTCAAATTATATTTATGCTTTTAAAAAATATTCAAATTTTCTTCCAAATAAAGATGCATTTGATGAGTACTTGATATCTACATGGCTGGTTTGATTTATGAATCCTATCTTATAGATTTTGAGGACATCATGGAAGATATGTACATTCCCTTTGATGATAGATCCTATGAAGTCTCACATTCTTCTTTAGATGTAATATGGGGATCTTCCTTATATCTTATTCATTTTATACATCATTATAAGTTATTGTATTTTTGCATTGGATTAGAGATATTTGAGTACCATTCATATGGGTCATCATTTTATTTTGAATATGATATGAATTCTTCATAATGAGAGTTTGGAGTGTCACCTGCACTTGAGATATGGATAATTTTTCCATTAACATGTGGTGAAACTTAAGCAATGGTCAGGGGATTCACTCATTTTGAGTTTTCTACTTCTTCCTTAACTTTTCAAGAAGGAAGACAACTTAAATACATATGTGGTATTATTTCTTCCTAGAGGGAGGAATCTTTTTTACTAGGCTTGGGTCATGTTTAACAGTCTAGGCATATAAAATCACTACAAGGGGTTCTTCATTGGTTGTGTTGGGGGTGGGGGAGGACGAGGGGTTGCGTAGTCTCATTAATTCTTCTTATAGGAATGACATTTTCCTCATATGAATTCATGTACTTATAATTCTTTAGAAAACATTTACTACCCTCATTTAAGGTCCAACATTTTCCCACAAGGTTTTCCTATCTTCTATATGAGTGCATTGTATTTGGATACCTTATTAGTCTTTGATGCTAAGACCCACTTTTATCCTCACCTAAGCTATTCTTAAGTAGGTGATGTTGGTGCAATTATGTTTCGATTCCACTTCCATGTCATCATGCTTAGGTGTCATATTTAGCTGGCTAAATTATTGACTATGGTGGTTGGTAGGCTTAGCTACTTTTCCCTAAAAAATAACAAATTCAAATCCAATTATTTCCTATAAATGTATATTTATTATATCATTTAATTAATTCCAATCATAATTCCTTCATAATTGTATTTGTATTTGTGTTTTTCATCTTTTCATAATATTCCTTGGTAACTATTACAAATATAATATTTTTCCTACCCTAATTATAGTTGTAATTGTAATTGTAGACTTCATCAAACACCTAATTCCAATTATAAATATATGTTAATTTGAACTATAATTCTAATCTTAAGCCTAACATTGATTATATGGCTTACCCTAATTTTAACTCTAACTATATATGCTAATTGTAACTACAATTCTAACCATAAACCTATTCAAAATATTAAAACTAACCCTAACCATAATTCTAATAATACACATGACAATTATTTTTATGTTAACATTAAATATATGCTTGATTGTAACACTGACCATAAATCAATCATCAATTGCAACAATAACCATAATTGTAAGCATAACCTTGGTCTAAAATTACCCGAAGCCTTCTAAGGAATCATATCTCCTTAAATATTATATATTGAAAGTTTATTTATCTTCATGTTAATATTTCTCATCTATTTTGTAAATGATGATAGAATAGAAATGTCTTAATTAACTGATGATCAGTTACCTTAAACTTTAGCTTCAAACTTATTGCTAAAACCAAAATATTGAACTGAAAAGTAAATGCAGCAATAATACACATACACATGAACATCAAGATTTGTTCTTGAGGAAAATTTGTTATCTCTATTAAGCATTAAAAGTTGTCATTAGTATCAAAGGTTATCAAAGATATTAGTCGGTTACCTATATTACCCTAGTCGGTAAAAGTGAGCATCATGAGCAAGTCAGTTTACTCTTTACACAGAGTACAGAACAACTTTACCAAACACCAGACACTGACACTGAGCAATAGTAAACAATGAGCGTTAGTATAATCATTGAGTAGTTTATATAGTGGTTACCAAGGATCACATGAAAATGGCATAGTAATGAGGAATGACACATTCTTCTATGCAAATGGTTACAATGGGATCAAAAAATGTTTAACCAAGATCGAGATTCATTTATTGTTATGATATTCATTAAATGCAATGAAGATATTTTATAAATGTTAGATCTAGGTTATTTTTATACACCGTTAATCTTAGGGTTTTGTCTAAGATATTGTAACCTAATTTTGTTAAGTGGCATAAAGTAGTATGCTATATAATTGTTTTTTTACATCATTTTTGGTGTGAACTGATGCATGAGCGAAGAAGAACTTGAAACACTAGCCAACCTTCAAGATTATCAGTTGGCAGACAGAGCATAACAGTATTTAGAGATAATCAGATTCAGAAAAATTAGAGCAGGCTAACCGAGCAGTTCAAAGTAGAGAATCATCATAGTAAAGGTGATATACATTTAGTAGTTTATTGATTTGTATCAGACAATCTAAGTTGTCACTAGCAGATAGTTACCTATTTCTTTCTAACAATTGTAATAGAGTTTTTGGTTAAATCTCTTAACAGAGTAGACTTGACAATCTTTTGTAAATTTCTTAACTAAGTGCACACTCAAGTAGTGTTGTTAAAATCCTATCACTAGGTAGATCTAGCTAATCTAACATGTTACTCCTAACAGGGTAAGATCACCAAAAGTGATCACCACTTGTAGCCCTAATAGGAAAACCTTCTCTATCTGTAGTAGTAAAGAATTTGTGGGTGTCATCCCCAGTGCAGTTTTTACCTTCTAACAAGGGTTTTTGCATTACCTAAATACTTGTGTTATGGGAATGTTCTATTATTGATTTCATGTTATTTAATTTTACAATTTGAATGAATGAATGATATATGCATTTGATACAAGTTATTTTGGAAGGTTACTTTGTTTACTAGTTTAGATCTGGAAGGTTTATAAATGAAAGTTTTTGCGGGCACTGATTCACCCCTCCCCTCTTAGTACCCTATCTCTCCTAATTCCAACAATTGGTATCAGAGCACAGTTCTCTTATTGGATAGTTTAATCATTGAAGGGTAAAGATCTAATCATGGAGAGGTATAAGTTAGATAAGAAAATAGAGAATCAAAAGATACAAATGTAGATGTTTGTTGAACAATACAAGCTAGCTAAGGAAGAGTTAAAGAAGTTACTGGTTGATAGGAAGAACATGGCCATATTGGAAAATGAGACTACTTATCATGAGGAGGAGATTGAAGATGTATTTGAAAATTTTGGATCTAGTTCAGGGAGTATTTCTGATGGATTTGAAAGTATAATCTTTGACTTGTCTGAAAAGAATTAGCACCTAACTGAACAAGTGAAAGCACTGCAAATTGGTCAAGAATCTCAGATGGTGAGAATGGTAGAAATAATGAATAATGATAGACAAGCTGAGCAAGAAAGGAATTTGGATATTGAAGACCGAAGATAGACAATTGAACAACTACAAGCTAAAGAGAGTGAGATATAGAGACTCATCGATCATCACTTTCAAGTATCTAATCAGATGATGACTCTGAATCAAGAAATGAACCAAGTCAATGGAAAATTGTCTAGAAGACTTGAAGATGTTGCAATACTTAGAGAAGAGAATGAAAAACTAAGAAATGAAATAAAGAAAAAAAAATAGCATAATGAGATGATGACGCTAGCAGAGAACAATTCCAAGAAGATTGATGACTTTTTGACTAATCAAAGAAGATTTGGAAGAAAAGATGGATTTGGCTATACTGGTGAAGGAGAATCATCACAACAAGTTGAACATGTCAACAACAATCAAAATCAGAGACCTAAAATATTGATATGTTATCACTGTGGCAAACCGAGACATACTTCTAATGTGTGTAGAAGCAAAGTAATAGGTAAACCTCGTGTTATTCCTAAATTCAAAGGATATTGTTATTATTGTGGAAAATATGGACATCAAGCTTATGAATGTAGAGCTAAATAGAATGCTAACAATAATATTGTGGAGAAGTTATGTTATACTTGTAATAAACATGGACACATTGCACAAGAGTGTAAGGCAAAAATGAAGCAAGTATGAACTCCTAAGTAGGAGACACAATGCAAGTCATACCAACCAAAGAGACAAGGTAATTATTATATTTGGGATTAAAACACATGGGATAATTGTGTTGCATGTGGTAGATATGGGAACATTGCAAAAAATTATAACAGGAAAAGATGGGCTGGACAATCAAGAAGCTAGACAAGCACTGGAATGACATGTTTCCATTGTCATAAGGTCGGTCATTTAAGAAAGGACTACAAAGACCAAGCACCAGAGGAAGGACATATATTTGAGAGTGGAAACACTACAGTAGATATCATGAAAATTAGAAACACTATGTGGAGAAAAGCATCTAATGAGAATGTTGAGTCAAGCAATCCTATCAGTAAAACCTCATCTACTAGATTGGGTGACATCGGTACTTCCACCTAAGGTGATATAGGTATGCATGGAACTAATATTTCAATAAGCATATCTTACATATAGTTCCTTATATATGATGTGCAAATACAAAGTCTGCATGAATAAAGATGTACTATGGTCCATATGTAATGAGCTAATAAAGTCACATAGTCAGTAAAAGTTAGACCAAGCATTGGTTACCCATCGGTAATCACTATTCAAGGTTAACCAAGCATACGTATCAACTGAGCAAAGATGTCATGTGTTAACTTAGCTGTTGATAATCTATAGTCATCACCGAGCTGACAACTGTCATGTACTAAAAGGTAGGTCAAGCATTTATTACATACAGTTTGAGCAGGAATATCAAAAAATTCTATAGATACGTGGGAGATTGAGTTCATTTTCACAAAGCTATTGAGAAGAGTGAAGATTTCACAGAGAGAGTTCAAGGTAAAGATTTTTTGAAAGGATTCAAAGCTACTGTAGATCAAACTAACAACACTCTTCACTGATTTTGGGTAAGTTTATTTTCTACCGAACACATTCTTAACTTACTTTTGCAGAAACCCTAAATCAAGATATGGCATCAACATCGACTAAAAGAAAATCACAAAGTGTTGAGGAAGAGATAAACCTGATAGTTATAGAAAATTTTGATGAACCTAAGTACAAACCACAACCCAAAATTGCATCTCAAATGGATTCAGCAGGTGCTTTTTCAAGCATCTCACCTAGGGTTTTGTTAATAGAAGACATATGTTTGTTCATTCACTGTAAGATTGGGGAAGTAGGAGATTTTGAGAATATTGTTGCATATCAAAAATTATGTGGCAACGATGGAAAGTTGAAATTGAAATTTAACTAGATTGAGAAAATAGGTATGTCGTACGCCATACATTTTCCACAGAAATTCAAGATAGAATGGATTAGAATTGTATTGAGTCGATACCATGATGGGAAGTTCTGGTTGGATAAACTAGTTGAGATCACAAATAAAATGATACATAGGATTACTAGTTATCCTACAACTAACAAAGCAAAAGATTTTCAGAGCTCATCCTGAGTTGATGTTGAAAAGAATACTGAAGAAACATGGGATGGTCGTGAACTGAAGATATCTACAATCAAAGACCCAGAAGTAAAATTTGCATCGCATGTAATTGGGTACAAAATATTTTAGTCAAGTAGATTAAACAACATACCCTATAGTGCAGTCAACATGGCATACAAGATTATAAAGAAAGATCACTAGCTAGATCTTGTAGAAAAATTGTTGACACAATTAAAGGAGAACATGAAGACAATAAGGTCACAGAAGAAAAACATGTGTAAGTTTGGTTCACTCCTTGTTTTTTTTTTTTTCTATCTACAAAATTATTTTCCTAGAGTTGGTAAAATGAACTAGACAACAAATAAACCAATCACTATATAGATTTATGAGTTGTTGAGTAAACTAGGAGATGATATGAACAAAGTTTTAGATGGATATTTTAAATATTTTAAAGCTAAGATGAATATGAGAAGTAGGATTCTAAATGAATTGGTCAAGAAATTTCAGATGGATATTTGTTTTCTGGTAGACACCGACCAAACTATGATAAAAGTAGTTGAACCTAGAAGAAAGTGGCTAGCACCAATGGGCTATGAAATGAATTATGATTTCAGTCTAAAATCAGTCACAGCACTACTAGCACTATCGAAGGACACTAAGGCCAAAAGTTTTGGAACCTTTGAAGAAGAAAAGTCAAGAATTAAGACTGGTCATGTCATCGATAAGATGACTAGGAAAGAAAAGAAAATGAAGAAATTTTTGTCTGAGAAATATGGAGATGTTTCTGACTCATCGAAGGACTAACTGGTAGAAGCAAAAACTGAAGGTTAGTTAATGTTCACTGAAAAAAGTTATGATAGTGAGGAAACTGAGTCAGAAAAGGAGAAAGACTCTACACTGGTTCCTCCCATTAAAGCTCAAAAGAAGAGGCAATTGCCAATGCTAAAAGGTGCATGAACAAGGTTAGCAACCAGAGCCTCACCTCAGAAAAAGGGAGCTGAGAACCTAACTAAGTCTAGGCCAACTACACCGACAAAGAACTTGTTAGAAATTAAAGTCCACCAAGATACCTAAGAGGGGGGGGGGGTGAATTAGTTATCAAATAGTTATAACTTTTATCAACTTCAACATCATTTAACCATGTAAGCAATATAATTACCAACCATAGAAAGATACTCATACACAATGACACAATAACACAAGATATGTTGACTAGGGAACCTCTTGATCAAAGAGTAAACCCCGGTAGGAATGATGTCCAAAAAAGATGCACTAATATGAATATTCATTGTGAAAGGATGGAGTCTATTAGGAGTCTTATGAAATACATTTAGTGCATATAAATCCCTGTTAGGAGATTTTGAATCCTTGTTAAAAGATTCTAACCCTGTTAGGAGTTATGGAAGATAGAAGGACCCACTACCCAAACAGCTTCAGGGTAAGATCACTGGACTCACTATCCAAATAATCTTTTCATTATTCAATAGAATAATATGTTACCTCTTCTCTAACTATGCCAAGCTGCACTCACTGCTACATCAGATCTCACTTTCAGATCTCTGTACTTTGCATGTCTTCCTTCACAATTTCACTCTCATACTTAGCTCTTTTCTTCACTTCATGCATACCACATCACACATCAACATCAACAAGGAAAAACATTCCTTTCTTTATACCACACTCAAATAATTACAAATGAGTCGACACACAATTACAAAATAAAAGTTTCTACATGCTACATCAAAATTTACACAAAATTGTCAACTTCCAAATACAATAATTGTTCACTCATATGACCTCAAAGTTTTCACTATGAACTACGTTATGAGAAATGTGTCTCAAACTTCCCTTTAAATACACAAAACTAGATTCCATCCTGATTAGGAAATATCATCTGATTTCCAAAAACTGCTACTCAAGAACACTGCCTGAATACTACTTACACCAAAATGCTCATAACTTTCATGAATAAAATAATTACTATCTATGCTCTTAACCATAGACATATAACATATCAAAGAGTATAACCTCAATATTTCATATCTCCAACTACAATATCCCACGTGTGCTAATCAAAATATTGTTTGCTTCTCTGCAAGTCTCCAGAAGATCAATGTGTTGACATCAATGACAATCATAGTCATGAATGCAACTACAACTGCTATAGAATGACTGCCAAGCATTCAACATTCATTCCTAACAATCTCCCCCATTGGCATTGATGGCAACATAGATGAAAAACATCCAATGTTCCAAAAATCCAATACTGCAACATTGCTTCTTCAAATCCTCTTCATCAATCAAATCTTGCTTCATTATCCTATTCAGTTCTCTCCAACAGATGGTACAAGTGGTTTTTCATGTACACTTCTCCCCCAATGACATCAATGACAAAAATTTCATCACTATGTCAACAACAACTCAATGTCAAAAGACATTGTTCAGAAAATACATTCACAAGAGTCCTCATGACTCAGTTCAGATACACATACTCCCCCATAAAGAAAGTACCAACATCCAATCCAGAAGAAAGATAGGGCTCATATACCACTGGACAGATGCAACCAACTACATCATTACTCAAAAGTAGGTTGGGGCATAACCCCAAGCATACCTCTTAGATACTCAAATGTATCCTTAGGCAAAGGCTTAGTAAATATGTCTTCTATCTGTTCCTTTGTGCTTATGTACTCCAGTCTAACTTCTTTCTCAACAACTTTCTCTCTTACAACATGATATTTGATCTCTATATGCTTTGTCTTAGAATGTAATATAGGATTCTTAGACATACTAATTGTGTTGGTGTTGTCACAATGTATGACAACAGGCTCAACAAACTTAATTCCAATATCCTTCAGTATTTGCTTCATCCAAATTATCTAGTTACAATTGTTTGTTGCTGCTACATACTCTACTTTTGTTGTGCTCTATGAAATACAATTCTACTTCTTGCTTAGCCAAGAAACTAATCTTCCTCCAAGAAAAAAGGCTCCACCACTGGTGCTTTTCTTGTCATCAACACTACCTCCCCAATCAGCATCTGTATATGCACATAGGGTAAAATCATCAAATTTTTCATACCACAATCCATAATCCATTGTGCCTCTTAAATATCTTAGTATCCTCTTTACTGCTGCATAATGTGACTCTCTAGGTTTAGCTTGAAATCTTGCTACCATTCGAACTAAATGTTGTATATCCGGTCTAGTGTGTGTTAAGTATTGCAATCCTCCAATCATGGATCTGTATTTCTTCTACTCAACTGTCGGTGTTTCATCTTTTCTAGATAGTTTGTTTCCTGTAACCATAGGTGTTCCAACTGGTTTACAATTATCCATTCCAAATCTTTTCAGTAGATCATTCAAGTAATTTTTCTAACATACAAAGATACCATCATTATTCTATGTTATCTATAATCCTAAAAAGTATTTCATCTCACCAATCATACACATTTCAAATTCAGTCTTCATTTCATCAGCAAATTTGTCACTAGCTTCATCTTCTCCTCTAGAGATAATGTTATCAACAAAAATAACTATAACCAACAAACCATTTTCAATTTCTTTTGTGTACAGATTGCTATCAGTTGTTCCTTTAGTAAATCCCAATTTTAACAAATACTTATCCAATCTAGCATACTAGTTTCTAGGTGCTTGCTTTAGTCCATATAATTCTTTCTTCAGTTTACATACCATATCTCCTTCTTGGGTCAAAGGAAAACCTTCAAGCTACTCAATGTAGACTTCTTCTTCCAATTCACCATTCAGAATGTAGACTTCACATCCATCTGATACACTTTAAATTTCTTGAAAGATGCATTGGCCAAAAATATTCTTACTGCTTCAAGTCTTGCTACTGGTGAAAAAGTTTCTTCATAGTCAATTCCTTCTTGCTGTGAGTATCCCTTACATACCAATCTTGCTTTGTTTCTTACCACTTCTCCTTGTTCATTCATCTTGTTTTTGAATACCCATTTAGTTCCAATCACATTCTTGTCTTTAGGTCTAGGGACCAATTCTCATGTCTTGTTCTTTTCAATTTGATCTAGTTCTTCTTTCATAGCATTAATCCAATGTTCATCTTCACAAGCTTCACTAGTAGATTTAGGTTCAATTTGAGAAATCAAACATAAATGTACATTATTACGAGTCAGAACTCCTCTGTCCAAACTTCCAATAACTTGTTCAATAGGATGATGTCTTGATAGATACCTGTTTGGTGTCATAGTCATAGATCTTGTTTCAACTATAGATTCTTCTCTAGATTCCTCTCTGGTTTCTTCTGCAGGATTCTCATTCAATAATTCACTGTCGGTCTCATAGAATAATTCAGTAGATTTAGTGTTAGGCTGAAGATTGGCTTCTTCATCAGATTCATAATCAAGCATTCTTTCTTGAATTTTGAACTTCTCATCAACTTTAACATTTGTGCTCTCAACAATAGTTTTAGTTCTCTTATTGTAACATCTATATGCTTTTCTTTTCAGAGAATATCCAAGAAAAATTCCTTCATCACTTCTAGGATCAAACTTTCCAATATCATCATCTCTCTTTATATAACATTTTCTTCCAAAAATTCTAAAATACTTAACTGAGGGTGCATGTCCAAACCATAATTCATAAGGTGTCTTGTATGTGTTTGCTCTAATTTGTACTCTGTTCATTGTATATACTATTGTATTCACTGCTTCTCTCCAGAATGTCTTTGCCAAATCATTCTCAAATAACATAGCTCTTGTTGCTTCAGTCACTGACTTGTTTCTTCTTTCTATAATACCATTTTGTTTAGGTGTTCTAGGGGCTGAAAACTATCTCTTAATACCATTCACTTCATAAAAAGTGTTAAACTCTCTAGAAGTAAATTCATCACCTCTATCAGATCTCAAACATTTAATCTTCATTCTAGATTCATTCTCAACTTTATTCTTAATGATCTTAAACTTATCAAATGCTTCATATTTTTCTTTTAGAAATGTAATCCACATCATTCTTGTAAAATCATCAACAAGAATCATAAAATACCTTTCTACATAGAATCCTCTAGTCCTGGTAGGACCACTCAAGTCTATATGAACAATCTCCAACTTCTCTACCAATGTGAACTTCTTACTAGGAAATGAACTCTCTTCTGCTTAGCCATCACACATTCTTTGCAAATCATGTTAGTAGGCTTCATAATTTTAGGCAAATCCCTTACTACAAGTGTAGTACTTTCACAATGTTATCAAAGTTTATATGACAAAACCTTCTATGCCATAACCAGCTGTAATCAATCTTAGTAATCAAACATGTTATCTCAGTAGGATTCAACTGAAATATATTACCTCTAGTTCTAGATCCAGTTCCAATCAGATTTCCCTCTTTATCCTTTATCACACAAGTTTTCTCAGTAAACCAAACTTGATATCCCTTATCAACTAACTGTCCAACACTCAAAAGATTATGTTTCAATCCATCAAAAAAGTAAACATCATCAGTATTATCCTTTCCATCAAGAGTAATAGATCCTATACCTTTAAACAAACAAGGTGCATTGTTACCAACTCTAACAACTCCTCCATCATAATTGTTAAACTTTCTAAACTTTTTCATATCTCCAGTCATATGATGTGAACAACCACTGTCTATAATCCAATCAGCTTTCTTTTCAACTTGGGAAACTAAGGCTTTTTCTTCCTTAACATCAGATTCAAGATTCTCTTCTTTAATTACTATAAATCCTATTTCATGATTATTCTCAGTATCACTTTCACTCAAGGTTCTTTCAATACTAGCTTCAAGATCTTCATCATTAGCATAATAACATTCCTTAGATCTTCTAGGCTTGAAATTATTTCTATACTTCTTAACTCTCTTAAGACATTTAGATGCAAAATGACCATATTCTTGACAAGTCCAACATTTAAAAAATTTCTTACCATCTGGTTCTCTTTTCACAAGCAAGGCAATACCTTCTTCAATCTTCTTGTCTTCTTCATTTCTAGATCTTTTGCTGGCATAATCTCCACTCACATTGGTACTTCTTGACAAAGTAGGATGAACACTAAGAGCACTGAATCTTTTCTCCATTCTAGGTAAGTCTCTTGATACCCTCAGGTTCATTTTTGCTACTTCCAATCTTCCAAGAAGAGTCTCTCTTGTAAAGTTTGTAGTACAAGGTATAACTTGTTCAATCATCTGTGTTGTCTACTTAAATATAGGAGTCAATGTCCTCAGAATTTTCCATATCACTTCATTCTCTATCTTTGATCCTCCACAAGATTTTATCCCTGCAACAATTTCTGACATTCTACCAATATAGCTTCTAATAGATTCATCTTCCATCATTCTAATATACTCAAATGCACATATCCAATTATGTAATTTTTATACACTAAATTTGTGCCTCTGATCTCAAGCTCTCATAGTCTTGATAATCCAGTATAACAAGGGAATCATCTCAAGGTTGTGGGACCTTTTGCTAACCGAGATGAGACCTCTAGATTCTAGGCTAGTTCCTCTTGGATAGTCACCTTGATTTGCTCTTAAACAGGAAAGTAAACTTGAGGGGAAAAGGGATAGAAGGAATGCATGAAAGGGAAATGACAGGAAGCAAATCTATCCTACTAGGTGATGCACTGAAACTAGGGTTTAGATCTCAGTATAGAGGAATGAAACCAATGAGAGGCTTAGTTCTGGGAGATCACAACTTACTGAATAGGCCTGCATAAGTGTTTCATGGAAGGGTCTGCAAACAAAAGAGGATGTTCAGGGAAAGAGAAAGATTCTTTCACAACAACAAGACTCTCAGGATTAGACATCAATCCATGACCTGCAAACAAACATTCCCTCCTATAACTCAGTGTAGGATTGAGACAAGACTGTTAGGGGCTGAAATATACCCACAGAGCATCTAAATCAGATCAACACAATAACACACATAGTTACAGAAAGTAAGAGAAATCAGGGGAACTAAGACATCATTGAAAACATGCATCCATAAACCTCAATCCAATAAGAGATAATGCAAGCAGGGAAGACACAAGGACATGAAAGACTGTCACAAAAATGCCTCTACAATGCTTGTATTATCAATGGGCATTTACAAGATATGAAAAACCAGAGAGCAGAAATGCTACAGATAGTTCTCCAAGGAAAGACTTTCTCTTTCTACAAAATGTGAATTTTGAGCACTACTAGCTCCAAAAAAGAATATATACAATTCTCACTGCACACAGGCAGGAGTCAAAATATCTCCGAATTAGGGCTACATAGATCTGCATTATAATAATCATCCCTAAAATTAGTTACCTCTGATAAAAAATGTGTTCTTCAAAATATCTCAACAGATCAGATATCTTTCTTGCATGTCCATCCCTGAATTGATCAACCTATCGACAAAAAACTTCATCTATCTACCTCTTTGCAAGCTGGACTCTGTCATGAATGTGCAAAATCTGATCAGATCCTAGAAAGGACTCAAAACGGTGCCCAAAAGATCTCTGCAAATATCTATCCAATTGTAACCGCCTCTAGAAAATATCATCAATTTCTTAGCTACTCGCCGCCTGCAATATCTCTCTTAGAAGAAAACCTAGTGAAAAACAAACACACCACCCTTGAAATGAACCTGGTCACATGATCGCATGAGCTAAAAAAACTTCATGCGATCATGCGACAAATTTCTTTGAAACTGCCACCGTTTTGCCATAGCAATGGTCACATGATCGCATGAGGTCAAAAGGCTTCATGCGACCATGCGACACCCTTTGAAAACCTGCCTCCGCTTGTGCAAGACACATGGGGCCCACAAGATCCACCACCTGCTAAGCTTTCCATGTGGCCCAACTGAAGCCAACCACATGGCTAGACCCATGACCACACTGCTTGAAAAGTCAGCAGTCGCATGATTGCATGAGGCCGAAAGGCTTCATGTGATCATGCGACAACCCTTTGAAAATCACAAACTTAACCCCAGCTCCACTCTGGGTTCAAATTTCTATTTAGTCACCAAGCCATGCAATCTTCCATAACCCTGGGGTCACATCCAGCGACCACGCGAAAACCATCGATCCTTGCTTCATCCAACAGCAGTCACTGAGTCTCGAAAAACTTTTGGTATATTCCCTTCCGTTAGGAGATTACCCGACTAAGGGAAGTCACTGAATCGCTAGATAGAAGGAATATTCCTCCCTTTATCATGAGATTACCCAACCTAGCATAAAAATGGGCCCACCTCCAACTGTGCAACTGTGCAAAGCTTGCCAACCCCAAGCCCGGTACCACCACGTGTCACTCCCCCATATGTCTCAGCCGCTACATCAGTGAACATCTTGGCACCCCTGGCATAGGACCCACCCAACTGCAAATCCCATCCAAAGGTTGTCGCATGATCACATGGGATCGAAACATCTCATGAGATCATATGACCACCGTCAGATCTCTTCGCACTTGCGCCAATGTAGAAACCTCGGCCCCACTAACTGCCTATCGTTAACTGTCAGACCATGAACCACCACCATTGAAACCACTGACGATTTGTCACATGGTCGCATTGGCTTGGAAGAGCCCATGTGATCATGCCACAAACCGTGTAATGCCACCTGACGACCGCCGATGGCACTATCCACCGAACCCCTGGAGACCACCACCTTGCAGAGTCAAAGACCGGAACTGTTGACAGTTTGTCACATGGTTGCATGGGCTTGGAAGAGACCATGCGATCATGCGACTAACCACATGATGCTACCCGATAACCGCCGATCCTTTTCTTACCATTTTTTGCATGATTGCATGCAGCTAGGAAGGCCCATGCAATCATGCGACCGACTACATGATGCTTAACCAATGACCGCAAATCGCTGGAGTTGACCGCTTGTCTTGACTGCCGAAGATCTTGCATGATACCGCATCAATGGTTGTCGCATGATCTCATGGGATCAGAAGATCCCATGCGATCATGCAACAGCAGTCAGATCTTTCTCTGCACTGGCATGGCTTTAGGCACTAGGACACGCCTGTCGGAGTTGCGCGCTTAGGGTCAAAAACACAGAAGGGTGTCAAAAACATAGAGGGTTTTCAAGCCAGGGTCGAAAACACACTGAATTTCTAGAGAAGAGAGGTAAAAAACACACTGGGATTTTGGACCAAAAGGTAGAAAACATCCTGAGCCTACAGGGAGGTGGTTGAAAACACACTGGGTTTTCAACATTGAGCACTTCTTTTTTGAAAACAGGAACCGTGGCCAAAAATGAATGACAGGAAAATTTTGGGCAACATTTTGGTGACCTCTACGGGATGTCAGCCTGCTAGACATTGGACCAATTGCCTTGATGTATCCATTGGGCATAGGAGTCACTTCTTTTGAGCACAAAAACTTTCAGAGACAAAAACTGAACTGGGAAGACAAACTGTGCACAAGCACTTCTTGGAAAATAGGAAACTACTCTAGAAAATAGGGGAAAGAAAAATAGGGAAACCTATCCTAACCTAAACTAACCAATGCATAGACCTGGTTAAACAAAGCCATTCACTGGCATGTTGAAGTAGCTACCCTTCCTCAATAAGACATTTTTCACTGAACACATGAAGATAGCTACAAGGATATGAGGCATACGAAAATTTGGCAAATGAGGATATGCTACTTCTGCAAAAACAAGATCAATTTCACTCACCTCAAATGGATCCAATGGAGGTGTCTCAGTGAACTCCTTCTGGGCCAAGTATCTGATGGGACAGCCTCTTGAAAGTCTGAAGGAAGAACTTTCATTGCTGGTTTCTTCTTTATCTTTGTGGTTTCCCTCCATCATAGACAGGCAGGTCAACTCCTCATCCATGGATAGGGGACTGTCACCTTCTTCCTTTAAACCAGCCAAGAGCTCATCAAAGCTATCAATGTCTTGAAGATTTGGAACAAATTCCAAATCTTGCTCATATAGTAGCTTCTTGTGAAAAGGGAAATCCAAGACCAGGATCTCTTCAATAGGCATATGACCTTGAACCTCCACTCCAAGGAATAGGGGTTCAACATCCAATTTGTCATGAAAAACCTCTATGATATTGGAAAAATCATACTCTTCTTCAAGGATTTTGTCTTTGTCCTTTTCTTGGAAAGACTCTCATGGCTTCATCATTCTACTCCATAAAACAAGGTAGCTCACCCAACAAGCACATGGCATCCATTATAGAATCAACCTCCTATTGATGGTGGACCTACTGTTCTGATTGACCTTCAGCCATAGGTAATGGCATGGTCTCTTCTTTATCATCAACAAAGAGGGGAAGCTCATTCGACAAATCACCCAAGAGCTCAAGCTAAGCATCAACCTCCACCTCCCCATCCTACTGCTCCATTTCACCATAGTCACCACTCTGCACTGATACCTCATATGCCCTCTCCTTCTCATCACATGAAAGCTCATCTACCATAGGCCCTTGCTTAGACACTAGACTAGTGTCCTTATAAAGGCTTGGCATCACACTGTCAAGAGGAAGAGTCCATTGGGGAATCCATATTACTTCATCATCTTGAGAAACCAAAGGAGCTTCTTGGGATGAAATCTTTTCTTGAACAGGCTACTCTTGAAAGGTGGACTGAACCTCAAGCACAGGCTCTTGAACAAAAATTTTTACCTTAAAACTTGGGATGTGAAACTGAGGGAGAGAGGGGGGGAACAAAGAAGGCATAGCTTTTTTAAAGCTTGGAAATGAATGCTTTTTTGGCTCTTAATGTGTAGGCTCTTGAGGCAAATGGGCCCTCTAGCTTGGAATCTTAGGCCTAGGAGTCTCTTGTTGAGCAATCAGTGATCTCAACCTTGCTATCTCAGTTTTAGCTCGGTGTCTGATCTCTTCTTGAAACTCTCTTGCTTGCTGCTCATCAACAAGAGTCTCTGCCGCTTGGTAAGGAATGAACCCCTACTCATAACTTTGGGCTTCCATCTCCTGATAGGGAGATGAATCCTCTTCATAATAACTTTGAGCCTCCTACTCTCTGAGCTCCCTGAGTTTAGACACTTTCTTAACTAGATCAAGCAACAGACTCTTTGTCTCTTGCATCTTCTTGAAGTTTGAGTTCAGAGTCTGCATCTACTGTTGAATAGGCTGAGAAGCATGATGGAAAAGCTGGCCTTGCATTTGTTGTTGTGCCTCCTGTGCCCAAGATCCACCTTTCTTGAGAGCCCGCTCATAACTTTGCACAAGGGAAAACTCATCTGGGGCATACTGGATATATTGATACCCTTGAGAAGTATAATATCTTGGGGTAAAAGGAGGCTTTGGGTTACTTTGGTAAGGCTGAAAACTAGCTGGTTGAGCATTATTCTCACAATAGGGTGGTGAGTAACCTGACTGTCCATAATAACTTGACATGTCTACTCATGAAATCAACTGGAACTTGAATATGAAGATTGAAAACATACCAGCATCTGATCTTTGAAACTAGTAGACCTTCTGGAGTCACCAAATATGCAGCAAACTGACCTCTTCTAGGCCTATAGCATGCTACCAGCATATCAGAGATAGCATACTTTGAACATGAATCTAAACTTCAGTCCCACCGGGCATGCCAGAAATGTTATACACTGGCACCAAGGTGGAGAATCCTTGAGCTTGCAGATGAACCAATAGGAACACCTTTGAACTTTACTCTGATCTTCTTTTGTAGTCCCACTGGGTGTGCCAGAAATGTTATACACTGAATTTGTGCCTCTAATCTCAAGCTTTCGTAGTCTTGATAATCTAGTATAACAAGGGAATCATCTCAAGGTTGTGGGACCTTTTGCTAACTGAGATGAGACCTCCAGATTCTAGGCTAGTTCCTCTTGGATAGTCACCTTGATTTGCTCCTAAACAGGAAAGTAAACTTGAGGGGAAAAGGGATAGAAGGAATGCATGAAAGGGAAATGACAGGAAGCAAATCTATCCTACTAGGTGATGCATCGAAACTAGGGTTTGGATCTCAGTATAGAGGAATGAAACCAATGAGAGGCTTAGTTCTAGGAAATCACAACTTACTGAATAGGCCTGCATAAGTGTTTCATGGAAGGGTCTGCAAACAAAAGAGGATGTTCAGGGAAAGAGAAAGATTCTTTCACAACAACAAGACTCTCAGGATTAGACATCAATCCATGACTTGCAAACAAACATTCCCTCCTATAACTCAGTGTAGGATTGAGACAAGACTGTCAGGGGTTGAAATATACCCACAGAGCATCTAAATCGGATCAACATAATAACACACACAATTACAGAAAGTAAGAGAAATCAGGGGAACTAAGACATCATTGAAAACATGCATCCATAAACCTCAATCCAATAAGAGATAATGCAAGCAGGGAAGACACAAGGACATGAAAGACTGTCACAAAAATGCCTCTACAATGCTTGTATTATCAATGGGAATTTACAAGATATGAAAAACCAGAGAGAAGAAATGCTACAGATAGCTCTCCAAGGAAAGACTTTCTCTTTCTACAAAATGTGAATTTTGGGCACTACTGGCTCCAAAAAAGAATATATACAATTCTCACTGCACGTAGGTAGGAGTCAAAATATCTCAGAATTAGGGCTACATAGATCTGCATTATAATAATCATCCCTAAAATTAGTTACTTCTGATAAAAAATGTGCTCTTCAAAATATCTCAACAGATCAGATATCTTTCCTGCGTGTCCATCCCTGAATTGATCAACCTATCGACAAAAAACTTCATCTATCTACCTCTTTGCAAGCTAGACTCTGTCATGAATGCACAAAATTTGATTAGATCCTGGAAAGGACTCGAAACGGTGCCCAAAGATCTCTGCAAATATCTATCCAACTGTAACCGCCTCTAGAAAATATCATCAATTTCTTAGCTACTCGCCACCTGCAATATCTCTCTTAGAAGAAAACCCCATGAAAAACAAACATGTCACCCTTGAAATGAACCTGGTCGCATGATCGCATGAGCTAAAAAAATTTCATGCGATCATGTGACAACTTTCTTAGAAAATGCCACTATTTTTCCATAGCAATGGTCACATGATCACATGAGGCCGAAAGGCTTCATGCGACCACGTGACACCCTTTGAAAACCTGCCTTTTCTTGCACAAGACACATGGGGCCTACAAGATCCACCACCTACTAAGCTTGCCACATGGCCCAACCGGAGCCGACCCCATGGCTGGACCCATGACCACACCGCTTGAAAAGTTAGCAGTCGCATGATCGCATGAGGCCAAAAGGCTTCATGTGATCATGTGACAACCCTTTGAAAACTGCAAACTTAACCTCGACTCCACCCTGGGTTCAAATTTCCATTTAGTCACCAAGCCGCACAATCTTCCTTAACCCTAGGGTCACATCTGACGATCACGCAAAAACCATCAATCCTTGCTTCATCCAACAGCAGTCGTTGAGTCTCAAAAAACTTTTGGCATATTCCCTTCTGTCAGGAGATTACTCAACTAAGGGAAGTCACTAAATTGCTAGATAGAAGGAATATTCCTCCCTTTATTGTGAGATTACCTGACCGAGCATAAAACTGGGCCCACCTTCAATTGCGCAACTATGCAAAGCTTGCCAACCCCGAGCCTGGTACCACCATGTGTCACTCCCCCATACGTCCCAGCCACTACATCAGTGAACATCTCGGCACCCCTAGTATAGGACCCACCCAATTGCAGATCCCATCCAATGGTTGTCGCATGATCACATGGGATCAGAAGATCCCATGAGATCATATGACCACCGTCAGATCTCTTCACACTTGCACCAATGTAGAAACCTCAGCCCCACTAACTGCCTATCGTTAGCTGTCGAACCATGAACCACCACCACCAAAACCACTGAGGGTTTGTTGCATGGTTGCATGGGCTCAGAAGAGCCCATGCGATCATGCAAAAAACCGTGTAATGCCACCTGATGACCACCGGTGGCACTATCCACCGAACCGCTGGAGACCACCACCTTGCGGAGTCAAAGACCAGAACCATTGACGGTTTGTCACACGGTCACATGGGCTCGAAAGAGCCCATGCGATCATGCGACTAACCGCATGATGCTACCTGATAACCGTCGATCCTTTGCTTACCATTTTTTGCATGATCACATGCGGCTAGGAAGGCCCATGCGATCATGTGACCGACTGCCTGATGCTTAACCAATGATCACAAACCGCTGGAGTTGACCGCTTGTCTTGACTGCCGAAGATCTTGCATGATACAGCATCAACGGTTGTCGTATGATCTCATGGGATTGGAAGATCCCATGTGATCATGTGACAGCCATCGGATCTTTCTTTGCACTGGCACGACTTTAGGCACTGGGACCCACCCATTGGAGTTGCGTGCTTAGGGCTGAAAACACAGAAGGGTGTCAAAAACACAGAGGGTTTTTGAGCCAGGGTCGAAAACACACCAAATTTCTAGAGTAGAGAGGTCGAAAACACACTGGGTTTTCGACATTGAGCACTTCTTTTTGGAAAATAGGAACCATGGCCAAAAATGAATGACAGGGAAATTTTGGGCAACAGTAATCTAGCTCTCTTTGCATGTTCATCACCTTCAAAAGTAGATTGTAAATCTTTCCAAATTTCATGAGATTTTTTAAAACATTTTACCTAACTATATTCATTCTCTAGAAGTGCTATCAAAAGTGCTTCTCTTGCAAGTATGTTACACATGAATAGATCTACCTCATCTTTTGAACTTGATTCAAGATTATCTTCTTCAATGATAGTCCTATCATTCTTTGTAATCAACCAATGACCTGGTCCTAAACATAGTAGATGTGTCTTCATCTTTTCTTTCCAACTGTCAAAATTTACTCCATAAAACTTAGGGCTTTCTTTCCTGAAATTCACCATGGATCTCCTTAAGCTTTTAAACTTTCCTTTTAAGGACCGGCTACTCTGATACCAATTGTTAGAAAGTAAAGTCCACCAAGATAACTGAGAGGGGGGGGGGGGGGTGAATCAGTTATCAGATAATTATAACTTTTATCAACTTCAATAGGATTTAACCATGTAAGCAATATAATTACCAACCATAGAAGGATACTCATACACAATGACACAATAACACAAGATATGTTGACTAGGGAACCTCTTGATCAAAGAGTAAACCTCGATGGGAATGATGCCCACAAAAGATGCACTAATATGAATATTCCTTGTGAAAGGATGGACTCTATTAGGAGTCTTATGAAATACATTCAGTACATATAAATCCCTGTTAGGAGATTTTGATTCCCTGTTAAAAGATTCTAACCCTGTTAGGAGTTATGGAAGATAGAAGGACCCACTACCCAAATAGCTCTAGGGTAAGATGACTAAACTCACTGTCCAAATAATCTTTTCATTATTCAATATAATAATATGTTACCTCTTCTCTAACTATGCCAAACCGCACTCACTGCTACATCAAATCTCACTTTCAGATCTCTGTACTTCGCATATCTTCCTTCACAATTTTTCTCTCATACTTAGCTCTTTTATTCACTTCATGCATAGCACATCACACATCAACATCAACAAGTAAAAACCTTCCTTTCTTTATACCACACTCAAATAATTACAAATGAGTCGGCACAAAATTAAAAAATAAAAGTTTCCACACGCTTCATCAAAATTTACACAAAACTGTCAGCTTCCAGATACAATAATTCTTCACTCCTGTGACCTCAAAGTTTGCACTATGAACCATGTTACTAAAAATGTGTCTCAAACTTCCCTTTAACTACACAAAACTAGATTCCATCCCGATTAGGAGATATCATCCGATTTCCAAAAATCACTACTTAGGAACACTGCCTGAATACTGCTTCCACCAAAATGCTCATAGCTTTCATGAATAAAATAATTAATGTATGTGCTCTTAACCATAGAAATATAACATATCAAAGAGTATAACCTCAACATCGCATATCTCCAACTACAATATCCCATGTGCGCTAATCAAAATACTGTCTGCTTCTTTGCAAGTCTCCAAAAGATCACTATGTTGACATCAATGATAGTCATAGTCATGAATTCAACAACAACTACTATAGAATGACTACCAAGAATTCAGCATTCATTCCTAATAGAACTATACTAAAAGAAATGCTAGGGTTGAATTTGTAACACCAAAGAAAAGGAGACAGTTAGTAAGGAATAGAGAAGACCTTGAGGATGAAGAAAGTAAAGATGATCAAAATCAATTCAAGGTGGTTAGTCATAAGGTAAGATCAATTGATTATATTATTGAAGATATAATTGAGAATGGAGATCTTGCACATCCACAACTTAGCAGATTGGACAAGATGTCAAATGAAGACCAAACCAAAATTGAGGAGGTAGTAATCTAAATGATGATAAAGTTTAAAAGGGTTCCATTAGAATTTGAACTCTCACTACCGAAGGAATTGGATGACAAAATAAATAAAAAATGGGCTTATACATTAGACACCAAGAAGAAAATGAGAGAGTGATCTCTAGTCCCGGTAGCCCCACATCTAAGCCTTGCAAAAATTGATGAACATATGACAAATTATCATCAAAGATTCACCGCAAAAAAATCTGCTATGTTAATTTTGGATGAGAATACAACTGATGTAGATGAGACTAGTCATCTCTTATGGACTTCAATTTTAAAAGCCAAAGAACAAGTTGGGAAAAATGCTTTTATAAATCTATCTAAGAAGAGATAAAAGTCCAAAGGCAAAGGTATCTATATTGATGATACTACAACTGAGAAGACAAAGGACACAGGTGTATCTATTACCGAGGTAATTGATACAACAATTCCACAAGAAATTAAGGATAGTTCACAAGATGCATTAGATCTAGCAGAGATCTAGGTTAAGCATAAAAATGATGATGTTATACTCATTCAAGACATCACTAATGGTGATCCTGATGAAAAAGATGATGATGATGTGAATATTGCACAAGACAACACATAGGATGAAGCACAAGTTACTGAGTGTGTAGTTACATCATTACTAGGTGAGCTTCCTATTCTAGCAGAAGTAGTTGAAATTCTTTCATAGGAACAACCCAAAGGCTCAAACCCTGAGAAACCTAAAGATACAACAGGGGAACAAGGCACCAAGGTACCAGCAAAGACAAATGAGCCTGAAGCAAAATAGGCCACTAAAATAGAAATGAAAGTACAAGACAAGCCTAAGGCAATTGAGAACACCCCACCTAACACCACATCTGAGGCTCCACCTCATTCAACTAACACACCTGTTACCGAGGATAAAAATAAGGAAGATAGTGTGTCAACTGGGTAGAACACACTGAGGGTAGAAGACAAAGCTATTGTCACCATTGTCAAGAGTTCACCAGAGGAACCAATGAAGAAAAAGAAAAAGAAAAAGAAAGGTAAAGGGCCGGTCACTCTAGACAAAGTCATTGTGATACCTGAGTATATGGGGAATTATGTACAAGAAAAGAAGCACAAGAGAAGTTGAAGCAAGAGAATAAGAGCAAGGAGATATTAGCGAATGTAAGGGATATCTTACAATAGGCAGTACCTGAAGTGAACATTAATGAAGATACCCCTATTATGGATCAACTTGTTACACTTATTGAGAAGATAAATGCCCCAGAAATTGATGCTAACAAGTGAATTGAAGAGAGGGAAGAGTCCAAGATTCAAGACAAACTCCCTGAGAGAATCAGCCAAGAAGTGGCAATTAACAAGGTAAAGCTTTCAAAGGTAATAACTTAGATTCAGTCTATTACTAATTCCATATCTCAAATCTTGTTGAAGCTATGCATTGTCAGATCATTCACTTCTGAGATTAGTGAAAAGGTAAAACAACTTGAGAATGAGATCATAGTCAGTGCAAATGTAGCTACAATCGAGCCACAAGATTTTTCAAAGAATATACTCAGAGTTCAAGAACTTGGGCAGTTGATAACAGATCTCAAGAAACAAGAAGAGTGGATCAATGATTAGGTTAATGAGTTGCAAATAGAACACCTTCCATACCTGAAATTTTTTGAGAAACACATAGCAAGGGCACAAAAGCTTGTTGCAACACCAAAATTTTTTGTGTTGGACAACATTTTTGATATACATGCACAAGTCGGTCTTGAGCACATTGCTCTCACCAACTTAAAAGAGGAATGGGAAAACCTCTTGGAGTCATTGAAGAAAACCCATCCGCACATTTTTGACAAGTTGTAAGTATACATTTTTTCTATTTGGCATTACTATCAAAAAGGGGGAAAACATGTATATAGAAGATGAAGATAAAGGGGATAACATTTTTATGCCAAATATGTAATTTTTTGCTAAGTATACAACACATTACCAGAGCATGCACTGAGGGGGAGTATATAGAAATTTTTTGATAAGTATATGTATATGGTGAAGATATAAGTTTTGAGACATAAGGTCTATATACATTCAAGTTTTGATACTAATGCCAAAGGGGGAAATTTTTATCTCTATTGAACATTAAAGGTTGTCATTAGTATCAAAGGTTATCAAAGATATCGGTCGGTTACCTATATTACCCTAGTCGGTAAAAGTGAGCATCATGAGCTAGTCGGTTTATTGTTTACACCCAGCACATAATAGCTTTACCAAACACCAGACACTGACACCAACAAACAATAAACACCGAGTGTCGGTATAATCACCAAGTAGTTTATATAGTGTTTACTGAGGATCATAGGAAAATGGCATAGTAATTAGGAATGGCACATTCTTCTATGCAAATGCTTACAACAGGATCATAAAATGTTTTACCAAGATCGAGGATCATTTATTGTTTTGATATTCATCAAATGCAATGAAGATATTTTTTAAATGTTAGATCTAGGTTATTTTTATACACCGTTGATCTTAGGGTTTTGTCTAAGATATTGTAATCTAATTTTGTTAAGTGACATAAAGCAGTATGCTATATATTTATTTGTTTACATCATTTTTGGTGGGAACTGATGCATGAGTGAAGAAGCACTTGAAGCACTAGCCAACCTTCAAGATTATCAGTTGACAAACATAGCAGAACATTATTCAGAGATAATCAGATTGAGAAGAATCACAGCAAGCTAACCGAACAATTCAGAGCAGAGATTCATCATAGTAAAGGTGATATACATTTAGTACTTTATTGATCTATATCAGACAATTTAAGTTGTCACTAGCATATAGTTACCTATTGCTTTCTAACAATTGCAATAGAGTTTTTAGTTAAATCTCTTAACAGAGTAGACTTGACAATCTTTTGTAAATTTCTTAACCAAGTGCACACTCAAGTAGTTTTGTTAAAATCCTATCACTAGGTAGATCTATTTGATCTAATATGTTACTCCTAACATGGTAAGATGACCAGAAGTGATAACCACTTGTAGCCCTAACAAGAAAACCTTTTGTATCTGTAGTAGTAAAGAATTTGTGGGTGTCATCCCCACCGCATTTTTTACCTTCTAACAAGGGTTTCTGTGTTACCAAAATACTTGTGTTATGGGAATATTCTATCATTGATTTCATGTTATTTACTTTTACAAGTTGAATGAATGAATGATATATGCATTTGATACAAGTTATTTTGGAAGGTTAAATTATTTACTAGTTCAGATCTGGGAGGTTTATAAGTGAAATTTTTTGCAGGCACCGATTCACCCCTCCCCTCTCAGTACCCTATCTCTCCTAATTCAAACAAAATCATGTTAAGGGAAAAACCCTAGCGGGGATGGTACCTACAAATATCTGCACAATGAGTATAATAACCCTGATAAGAGTTCTGACCCTATTAGGATATGAGTATTACAATAGGCAGGTCTAGGTTAAGGACATACCATGTTAGGAGTATTTTATAATGTGATCTATGTTAAGGAATCAACCCTGTTAAAGGGTGAACCCATAATAGTGGGTTACACTTTTTTGGAGGAATGAATTCGGCCCAAAAAGTGAATTCGGCCAAAAATTCATTGATTACTTTCGATAGAAACTATGATGTAATTTCAATTGTAAGTACAAAACTTATGATCAAAAGTCCTTAAACATAAGACTTTTGATCGGAAGTGACTTTCGATCGAAAGTCTTATGTCACTTTCGATCAAAAGTTAATAAAGAACTTTTGATTGAAAGTCTTTAGCTAATGAATTTCGATAAAAAATCATGACTTAGGGTTTAAACTTTGGCATAAATATAATCACCGAAAGTGGCTTTCACTATCACTTTTGGTGATAGTGAAACCTGTGGATGACTTCCGAATTTGCAAACACCGTTTTCAAGTATTTTCATATTTCATTTATATTATTTGTGGTTTTTGATAGATGGATAAATAGTATATATGCATATATACATGTGTATATATGCATATATACATGTGTATATATGCATATATACATGTGTATATATGCATATATACATGTGTATATATGCATATATACATGTGTGTATATATATATATATATATATATATATATATATATATATATATATATATATATATATATATATATATATATATATATATATATATATATATATACATATACATATACATATACATATACATATACATATACATATACATATACATATACATATACATACATACATACATACATATATATATATATATATATATATATATATATATATATATATATATATATATATATATATATATATATATATATATATATATATATATATATATATTGTTGGAAATATAGATGGAGTAACTGAGAGGGGAGGGGGTGAATCAGTTAATCAAAAAAATATTACCACAGATCCCTTAGATGTCTTATTAAATTATTTGCTACTATTACTCGGTAAACATATAGAGAAATGTTGTAACTCAGTTATTGTAGTGAGTATTAATTATAACTGTTCTTAAGCATTCATCAGTGATTAACATGCATGCATAAAGAAAATAACATGAACACAAGAGACACCAGATTTAGCGTGGAAACCCAATATGGGAAAAACCACCAATGTAACTAGTTACTATTTTTCACTCTTCTGAAGTGATGCCCTATTAGGAGCCAACCCAGTAAAAGGTTACAAAACACACTGTTAGGTGTGACCTTGTTAGAGGAATTAATCATCCTATTAGGAGTGGCCTTGTAAAAGGTCTTTGAACAATTCAATAGAACTGTCACCTTGTTAGAGGATTTACAAAATGGCTGTTAAACCAACTCGGTTAAGAGATTTAGAAATCACTGCTACAATGGTAAGAATGTAACAATGAAATGACCTAAATAATGATGCAACTAAATTGCTAATTACAGATCTCTATTTTGCTTCACTAGATCCTTCCTGATCAAATAAATGTTTACTTCTCCTCAAGGATATCTAACCATCCTTCAAAATTCACACACACCTTCCTTCAAAATGATTTGCATGTTTGCTCACAAAATTCCACACTTTTTTTATTCTTCACACCTTTTTTAATTCACCACTTGACCTTCTATATATATACCATTCAAATTGTGAAGTCAGCATTAATAATCATTAACACTCATTACAACTGTCAGCTGGGATAAACAAACTTTATTTCTCAAATTAACAAAATCCTTTATTGGGCCGATCTTGCTCGGTAAATACTAATCCTGAAAGATTTCCTTCAGTGACCGAGTGAACTCGGTAAACACTGCAAATTCTGCAACATCCTTTGGAGACTGAGTGAACTCGGTAAACACTAACTTTCCTTCGATAACCATGGAAGCTCGGTTAACACTATTTTCTGCCATACTTTCCTTTGACACCTGAAAGATCTCAATAGAGACTAAAAACTACCTGCTAACCGATTGAGCTCGGTAGACACACATAACTGCTTATTGATATGACATTTGTGTGACATCAAAGACAACACATAATTAGACAATTGTATCCAACAATCTCCCTCTTTGGCATTGATGGAAACATAACATGTCATAGAACAATGAAATTTCATAGAAAACATAGAATAAGGAACATATCCTTAGCTTCATTCTGATTCTCATCTTCCTCAAACTTCTCTCTCTGACTAAAAACTCTCCCTCTTGACTTCTCAAATTTTCCTTCTTATAAATTTCTTGAAATGATAGCAAACTCTCCCTCTTTGACAACACATGCCAAAGACAATACACACACTTCCAGTGAATACCAATGTACCTTAAGTACTGATTCATATGCAATGATTTCTTGACTATGCTGCATCAACTGACTGATCTTCAACATGCTCTGGTTGATGCATCACTAAAAATTTATTTTGTGAGCTTCGGATAGGGGAATGACCCCTAACTTACCTCTTAGATACAAGAATTCATCCTTAGGTAGTGGCTTGGTGAATATATCTGCAATCTGTTCTTTTGTATGAACATATTCCAATCTGATTTCCTTGTCCTGCACCAATTCTCTAACAAAGTGATATTTTATAGCAATGTGCTTGGTTTTGGAATGCATTACTGAATTATTTGAAATATTTATTGCACTTGTATTATCACAAAACATAACAACTGGTTTTTTGATTTCAACCTTCATGCCTTCCAATAACTATTTAAACCAAACAATATTAGAGCAGTTTACTACTGCGGAAACATATTTTGTTTTTGCTATGGATTGGGATGTGCAATTTTGCTTTTTACTAGTCCAAGATACCAACCTCTTGCCAAGAAAGAATGCTCCACCACTTGTACTCTTTCTGTCATCAATGTTTCCTGCCCAATCAACATCAGTAAACACTTTTAAGTCTAGATTGCCTCCAAATTTATACCACAAGCCATAATCTTCAGTTCCTCTCAAGTACCTCAAGATTCTTTTGATTGCCATCATATGATTTTCTCTAGGTTTTGCTGAGAATCTTGCTACTATACCAACTGCTAAGGCAATATCAGGCCTTGTATGCACTACATACTATAATTTTCCAATCATTGATCTGTATAAGGTCTGATCTACTTCTTTTGAATCATCATCTTTGGTAAGCTTTAGTCCAGTACACATGGGTGTACCAACTGGTTTTGAATCTTCCATACTGAACTTCTTAATTATTTCCTTGATGTATTTAGACTGAGTAATGTAGATATCATTCTTGTTCTGCTGAATCTGAAGACCAACAAAGAACTTTATCTGACCAAACATAGACATTTCAAATTCTTTGTTCATTTTCTTTGAAAATTCTTTGCACTGATCATCATTCCCTATAAACACAGTATCATCCACAAATATTTCTGCCAAAACAATTTTGTTATCTGGTCCTTCTTTGATGTACAAATTACTGTTATCAATAGCTCTTTTGAAATCAATCTGAATAAGATAGTTATGTAATCTTTCATACCATGCTCTAGGAGCTTGTTTCAGACCATACAATGCTTTGTGTAACTTGTAGACCATATCATTTTTTTCTGGATCAATAAAACCTTTAGGTTGCTCAATGTAGACTTCTACATCAAGAATACCATTGAGAAATGTAGATTTTATATCCATCTGATATACCTTAAATCCTTTATGTGCTACATATGCAAGTAGAGTCCTTACACCTTCTAATCTTGCAACAGGAGCAAAAGTCTCTCCATAATCTATACCTTCTTCTTGAGAATATCCTTTACATACCAATCTTGCTTTGTTTCTTGATACTTGACCATCTTCATTCAATTTATTTCTGAATACCCATTTTGTTCCAATTACATTTTTATCTTTAGGCCTAGGTACAAGAGTCCATGTTTTGTTCTTTTCTATTTGTTCTATTTCTTCATTCATAGCCTCAATCCAACTTTCATTTTCCAATGCATCTTTGACATTTCTAGGTTCAAAATTAGCAAGTAAACATGTACCTTTTAGTTTACTTCTTGTCATAGTACCATCTGATTTGTTTCCAATAATCTGATCTAGTGTATGATGCCTCCTGACATACTTGGCCAATATAGGTTCCTTTCCTCTTGAATGAGTTACATTGTCATCTTCTTGAATTTCATCTTTAGGTTCAGGTTGCTTGCACTCGGTAGATATTTACTTGGTAGCTTCAGACCGAGACTCGGTTCCTTGTGACTCAGTTTGAACTTCTTATTGTGACTCGGTTACTGTACTAGGCTTGGTAGATGCAGTTTCCTTATTGACAGATGTGTCTGGCAATGTATCAGGTTCAATGTAAACAAATCTTTTGTAATCCTCTAGTTCCTTTTTGCTTTGTTCTTCAGTCTTTTCTGCAAACTCATCAACTTTCACATGTGCACTTTTTATGATTTTGTGAGTAGACAAATTTAGACATCTATATGCCTTACTTTTACAAGAATATCCCAAAAATATTCCTTCATCACTTTTTACATCAAATTTTCCTTTTCTAGATTCTTTTAAGATGTAACATTTACTACCAAATACTTTCAGGTAACTTACATTGGGTTTATAGCCATACCATAACTCATAAGGAGTTTTGAATGTGTCTTTCCTCAACTGTACTCGGTTCAAGGTATGAACTAGAGTGATGATAGCTTCCTTTCAGTATTTCATAGCAATGTTCTTTTCAATCATTAAAGTCCTTGCACAATCCATGATAGATCTATTCCTCCTTTCAGCTATTCCATTCTTCTCAGGAGTTCCTGGGGCTGATACTTGTCTTTTGATTCCTCTTTCAATGCAAAAATTATTGAATTCATGAGAGATGAATTCACCACCTTTGTCTGATCTCAATCACTTCATTCTTTTTCCTATTTCCTTTTCTACTCTTGCCAAATACCATTTGAACTTCTCAAATGCTTCTGACTTTTCTCTTAAATACATAACAGTCATCATTCTAGAGTAATCATCAATAAAGAGAATAAAGAATTTTTCTTTAGTATAGCTTTCAATTCCAACAGGTCCACATAAATCAGTATGCACAATTTCCAAAATATCTTTAGACTGATAGTTTTTACTTTTAAAGCTAGTCTTTCCCATTTTTCCAATTTGACAATTCTTGCATAGACCAACATCAAGTTTCTTCAAAGTAGGAATGCCTCTTACTTTCTTGAATTTTCTTATTTTCACCATGTTATCAAAATTTACATGACATAACCTTTTGTGCCATAACCAACTTTCTTCAATTTGAGAAACAAAACATGAGCATTCACCAAGCTTAAGATAAAAATAGGTTACCTTTGGTTTGTTTGCTTGATCCAATCAATTTTTCCTTGTCATCCAGCAGTCTTGCTTTTCCATTCATGAATTCAACTTTTAATCCAAGGTTGATTAGCTATGCTACACTTAGAAGATTATGTTTTAGTCCTTCAACCCAATATGCATTATCACATATAAGTTCTTTGGTTAGTGAAATTCATCCTCTTCCTTTTATACAACAAGGTTCATTGTTTCCAAACCTTACACTACCACCATCATAGTCTTCAAAATGTTCAAAATTTGTTTTATCACTAGTCATATGATGTTGACAACCACTTTCTATAATCCATGTATCATTTTTGCTTATATGAGAGATAAGTGCCATCTCATCTTCATCATCATTAGATTCATCTTTTACAGCAATGAAGACAATTTCTTCTTCACTATCATCAGAATCCTTAGCCAAAAAACATGTTTTCTTACCTTTATCCTTGAATGATTTGAAATTCTTCTTGCCATTGTACTTGTGACCTTTCTTCTCATCCTTTATTTGCTTGTTTGGGCACCTAGCTGTAATATGACCAATTTCTTCACATGAAAAACAGATTAAGGGAGTTTTACCTTTGTATTTACCTCTGCCTCTAGAATACTTCTTTGCAAGTAATGCTTCAATAACTTCAAGATCACTATCAGAACTTTCCTCTGATTCTTCTTCACTTTTTGACTGGATTTTCTTTCCCTTCTTAAGTGAAAGTTTGGCCTCAAATGCTGATTCAATATTTTTAGAATTTGGAACATAGTTGTCATAGTTATCCAATTCAAAGGCTGTCAATCTTCCAACTAAGGCATCCAAAGTTATATTGTGATTTTCTTCACATCTTCTTTCTTGAATAGCAGACACTCTTATTGCATAGATAGGGAGAAATGTTCTAAGAACCTTACTTATAACTATTTCATCATCAATTGTTCCTTCAGAAGCTCTGATTGCACTAACACTTGCCTTGATCCTTTCAACATATTTTGCAATGTTTTCATCTTCTCTCATTTTCATTTGATCAAACTATCCTCTTAGGCTTTCTACTTTGGCTCTCTTCACATTTTCATCACCACCATAAATTTTCTTCAGCTTGTTCCACATTGCATAAGCAATAGTGCAGTCTTTGATCTCATCAAATTCTTCATAGTTAAGAGTTGATGCAATGTCTATCATCATGGTGTTATGGTTCTTTTTCTCTGCAATGTCTTCAACAGATAATGTGCCAGTAGGAACTGTATATTCTTGATCAAGATATTTGCATCCTGAATCACCAATGGAAGCCAGATGAAGTCTCATGAGACCTTGCCATGCTGAAAAGTTATCTCTGTTAAGCCTTGGAATTTCTCTCTTGTAAGACATCCTGATCTTTAGCTTAGGTCCTTGAAACCCTTCCTGCAAGAACCAAAAGCTCTGATACCAATTGTTGGAAATATAGATGGAGTAACTAAGAGGGGGGGGTGAATTAGTTAATCATAAAAATATTACCACAGATCCCTTAGATGTCTTATTAAATCATTTGCTGCTATTAGTCGGTAAACATACAGAGAAATGTTGTAACTCAAGTATTGTAGTGAGTATTAATTATAACAGTTCTTAAGCATTCATCAGTGATTAACATGCATGCATAAAGAAAATAACATGAACACAAGAGATACCAGATTTAACGTGGAAACCCAATATGGGAAAAACCACCAATGTAACTAGTTACTATTTTTCACTCTTCTGAAGTGATGCCCTGTTAGGAGCCAACCCGGTAAAAGGTTACAAAACACACTATTAGGTGTGACCTTGTTAGAGGATGTAATCACCCTGTTAGGAGTGGCCTTGTAAGAGGTCTTTGAACAATTCAATAGAACTGTCACCTTGTTAGAGGATTTACAAAATAGTTTTTAAACCAACTTAGTTAAGAGATTTAGAAATCACTGCTACAATGGTAAGAAAGTAACAATGAAATGACCTGAACAATGATGCAACTAAATTGCTGATTGTAGATCTCTATTCTGCTTCACTAGATCCTTCCTGATCAAATAAATCTTTACTGCTCCTCAAGGATATCTAAACATCCTTCAAAATTCGCACACACCTTCCTTCAAAATGATTTACATGTTCGCTCACAAACTTCCACACTTTTTTTATTCTTCACACCTTTTTTTAATTCACCACTTGACCTTCTATATATATGCTATTTAGATTGTCAAGTCAGTATTAATAATCATTAACACTCATTACAACAGTCGGCTAGGAAAAACAAACTTTATTTCTCAAATTAACAAAATCCTTTATTGGGCCGACCTTTCTCGGTAAATACTAATCCTGAAAGATTTCCTTCAGTGACCGAGTGACCTCGGTAAACACTGTGAATTCTGCAACATCCTTTGGAGACCGAGCGAATGCGGTAAACACTATCTTTCCTTCAATAACCATGGAAGCTCGATTAACATTGTTTTTTGCCATACTTTCCTTTCACAACTGAAAGATCTCGGTAGACACTAAAAACCGCCTGCTGACCGACTGAGCTCGGTAGACACACAGAACTGCTTATTGATATGACATTTGTGTGACATCAAAGACAACACATAATTAGACAATTGTATCCAACAATATATATATATATATATATATATATATATATATATATATATATATATATATATATATATATATATATATATATATATATATATATATATATATATATATATATATATATATGTATGTATGTATGTATGTATGTATGTATGTATGTATGTATGTATGTATGTATGTATGTATGTATGTATGTATGTATGTATGTATGTATGTATGTATGTATGTATGTATGTATGCACACACACACACACACATATATATATATAGACACATGTATACATGCATGTATAAATGTGTATATATATACATATATACATATATGCATATATACATGTATATATGCATCTATGCATATATATATATGCATGTATACATGGATATATATTATAATATAATTTTTCTTTATTTAAAGTTTTTTATATACATGTGTATTGATTATATATAGATTTTTCATTATTATATATATGCATGTATATATATGTTAGGTCCTAATAGGTCCATATTAGGTCTGAATTGGTCCTTATTAGGTCCTAATTGGTCCTAATTGAGTCTAATAGGTCATATTAGGTCTTAATTGGTCCTACTTGAGTCTACTTGGTCTGTATTGGGTCCTAATTGGTCCTAATTGAGTCTAATTGGTCCTAATTGAGTATAATAGGTCATATTAGGTCTTAATTGGTCCATATTAAGTCCTAATTGGTCCTATTTGAGTCCAATTGGATCTAATAGGTCGTAATTGAATCTAATAGGTCCTAATTAGGTCCTAATTGGTCCTAATTGGATCTAATTGGTCCTAATTGGATCTAATTGGTCCTATTTTAGACTAATTGGATCTAATAGGTCCTAATTGGTCCTAATTAGATCTAATTGGGCCTAATTGAGTCTAATTAGTCCTAATTGAGTCTAATAGGTCATGTTAGATCCTAATTGGTCCTAATTGAGTCTAATTGGATCTAATTAGTCCTAATTGGTCTTATTAAGATCTAATTGGTTTTAATTAGTCTTAATTGAGTCTAATTGGTCCTAATTGAATCTAATATGTCATACTAGGTCCTAATTGGTTCATATTAGGTCCTAATTGGTCCTAATTGAGTCTAATAGGTCATATCAGGTCCTAATTGGTCCTAATAGGTCCTAGTTGGTCCTAATTAGGTACTAATTGGATCTAATAGGTTATAATTAGATCTAATAGGTCCTAATTAGGTCTTAATTGGTCCTAATTAGGTCCTAATTGGATCTAATTGGTCCATATTACGTCCTAATTGGTCTTAATTGAGTCTAATAGGTCATATTAGGTCCTAATTGGATCTAATTGGTCCTAATTGGATCTAATTGGTCCTATTTTAGACTAATTGGATCTAATAGGTCCTAATTGGTCCTAATTAGATCTAATTGGGCCTAATTGAGTCTAATTAGTCCTAATTGAGTCTAATAGGTCATGTTAGATCCTAATTGGTCCTAATTGAGTCTAATTGGATCTAATTAGTCCTAATTGGTCTTATTAAGATCTAATTGGTTTTAATTAGTCTTAATTGAGTCTAATTGGTCCTAATTGAATCTAATATGTCATACTAGGTCCTAATTGGTTCATATTAGGTCCTAATTGGTCCTAATTGAGTCTAATAGGTCATATCAGGTCCTAATTGGTCCTAATAGGTCCTAGTTGGTCCTAATTAGGTACTAATTGGATCTAATAGGTTATAATTAGATCTAATAGGTCCTAATTAGGTCTTAATTGGTCCTAATTAGGTCCTAATTGGATCTAATTGGTCCATATTATGTCCTAATTGGTCTTAATTGAGTCTAATAGGTCATATTAGGTCCTAATTGGTCCATATTAGTTCCTAATTGGTCCTAATTGAGTTTAATAGGTCATATTAGGCCCTAATTAGTCCTAATTGGTCCTAATTGAGTCTAGTTGGTCCATATTAGGTCCTAATTGGTCCTAATTAAGTCTAATTGGTCTTAATTGAGTCTAATAGGTCATATTAGGTCCTAATTGGTCCATATTATGTCATAATTGGTCCTAATTGAGTCTAGTAGGTCATACCAAGTCCTAATTGGTCCTAATAGGTCCTAATTGGACCTAATAGGTCATAATTAGATCTAATAGGTCCTAATTCAATCCTAATTGGTCCTAATTAGTTCCTAATTGGATCTAATTTGTCATATTTGAGTCTAATTAGTCCTAATTGAGTCTAATAGGTCATGTTAGGTCCTAATTGGATCTAATTAGTTCTAATTGAGTGTAATTAGGTCCTAATTAGATCTAATTTGTCCTAATTGAGTCTAATAGGTCATATTAGCTCCTAATTGGTCCTAACTTGTCCTAATTGAGTCTAGTTGGTCCATATTAGGTCCTAATTGGTCCTAATTGAGTCTAATAGGTCATATTGGGTACTAACTAGTCCTAATATGTCCTAATTGGTCCTGATTGAGTCTAATTGGATCTAATACGTCATAATTGAATCTAATAGGTCCTAATTGGATCTAATTGGTCCTATTTGAGTCTAGTTGGATCTAATAGGTCATAATTGGATCTAATAGCTGCTAATTAGGTCTTAATTGGATCTAATTAGGTCCTAATTGGTCCTAATTAAGTCGAATTAGTCCTAATTGAGTCTAGTAGGTCATGTTAGGTCCTAATTGGTCCATATTAGGTTCTAATTGGTCCTAATTGAGTCTAATTGGATCTAATGAGTCCTAATTGGTCCTATTAGGATATAATTGGTCCTAATTGGTCCTAATTGAGTCTAGTTGGTCCTGATTGAGTCTAATAGGTCATATTAGGTCCTAATTGGTCCATATTAGGTCTTAATTGGTCCTAATTGAGTCTAATAGGTCATATGAGGTCCTAATTGCTCCTAATAGGTCCTAATTAGTCATAATTAGGTCATAATTAGATCTAATAAGTCATAATTAGATCTAATAGGTCCTAATTAGGTCCTAATTGGTCCTAATTAGGTTGTAATTGGATCTAATTGGTCCTAATTGTTTCTAATTAGTCCTAATTGAGTCTAATAGGTCATGTTAGGTCCTAATTGAATCTAATTGGTTCTAATTGAGTGTAATTAGGTCCTAATTAGATCCTAATTGGATCTAATTGGTCTTATTTTAGACTAATTGGATGTAATAGGCCCTAATTGGTCCTAACTAGGTCCTAATTAGATCTAATTGGGTCTAATTGAGTCTAATTAGTCCTAATTGAGTCTAATAGGTCATGTTAGGTCCTAATTGGTCCTAATTGAGTCTAATTGGATCTAATCAGTCCTAATTGGTCCTATTAAGATCTAATTGGTCCTAATTAGTCTTAATTGAGTCTAATTGGTCCTAATTGAATCTAATAGGTCATATTAGGTCCTAATTGGTTCATATTAGGTCCTAATTGGTCCTAATTGAGTCTAATAGATCATATCATGTCCTAATTGGTCCTAATAGCTCCTAGCTGGTCCTAATTAGGTACTAATTGGATCTAATAGGTCATAATTGGATCTAATAGGTCCTAATTAGGTCCTAATTGGTCTTAATTAGGTCCTAATTGGATCTAATTGGTCCATATTAGGTCCTAATTGGTCCTAATTAAGTCTAATTGGTCCTAATTGAGTCTAATAGGTCACATTAGGTCCTAATTGGTCCATATTAGTTCCTAATTGGTCCTAATTGAGTCTAATAGGTCATATTAGGCCCTAATTTGTCCTAATTGAGTCTAGTTGGTCCATATTAGGTCCTAATTGGTCCTAATTGGTCCTTATTGAATCTAATTGGTCCTAATTAAGTCTAATAGGTCATATTAGGTCCTAATTGGTCCATATTATGTCCTAATTGGTCCTAATTGAGTCTAGTAGGTCATACTAGGTCCTAATTGGTCCTAATAGGTCCTAATTGGATCTAATAGGTCATAATTGGATCTAATTGGTCCTAATTAGGTCCTAATTGGATCTAATTGGTTCTATTTGAGTCTAATTAGTCCTAATTGAGTCTAATAGGTCATGTTAGGTCCTAATTGGATCTAATTGGTTCTAACTGAGTGTAATTAGGTCCTAATTAGATATAATTGGTCCTAATTGAGTCTAATAGGTCATATTAGGTCCTAATTGGTCCTAACTTGTCCTAATTGAGTCTAGTTGGTCCTAATTGAGTCTAGTTGGTCCATATTAGGTCCTAATTGGTCCTAATTGGTCCTAATTGAGTCTAATTGGTCCTAATTCAGTCTAATAGGTCATATTGGGTACTAACTGGTCCTAATAGGTCCTAATTGGTCCTGATTAAGTCTAATTGGATCTAATATGTCATAATTGAATCTAATAGGTCCTAATTAGGTAGAAATTAGGTCCTAATTGGATTTAATTGGTCCTATTTGAGTCTAATTGGATCTGATAGGTCATAATTGGATCTAATGGGTGCTAATTAGGTCCTAATTGGTCCTAACTAGGTCCTAATTGGATCTAATTGGTCCTAATTAAGTTGAATTAGTCCTAATTGAGTCTAGTAGGTCATGTTAGGTCCTAATTGGTCCTAATTGAGTCTAATTAGATCTAATGAGTCCTAATTGGTCCTATTAGGATATAATTGGTCCTAATTGAGTCTAGTTGGTCCTAATTGAGTCTAATAGGTCATATTAGGTCCTAATTGGTCCATATTAGGTCCTAATTGGTCCTAATTGAGTCTAATAGTTCATATGAGGTCCTAATTCATCCTAATAGGTCCTAATTAGTCCTAATTAGGTCATAATTAGATCTAATAGGTCATAATTGGATCTAATAGGTCCTAATTAGGTCCTAATTGGTCCTAATTAGGTTGTAATTGGATCTAATTGGTCCTAATTGAGTCTAATAGGTCATGTTAGGTCCTAATTGGATCTAATTGGTTCTAATTGAGTGTAATTAGGTCCTAATTGGATCTAATTGGTCCTAATTGAGTCTAATAGGTCCTAATTGGTCGTAATTGGTCCTAATTGAGTCTAATTGGTCCTAATTGAGTCTAATAGGTCATATTAGGTCCTAATTGGTCCTAATTGAGTCTAACAGGTCATATCAGGTCCTAATTGCGTCTAATAGGTCATATCAGGTCCTAATTGGTCCTAATAGGTCCTAATTGGTCCTAATTCGGTCCTAATTGGATCTAATAGGTCTTAATTGGATCTAATAGATCCTAATTAGGTCCTAATTGGTCCTAATTAGGTCCTAATTGGTCCTCATTATGTCCTAATTGGATCTAATTGGTCCTAATTAAGTCTAATTAGTCCTAATTGAGTCTAATAGGTCATGTTAGGTCCTAATTGGATGTAATTGGTTATAATTGAGTGTAATTAGGTCCTAATTATTTGTAATTGAGTCTAGTTAGGTCCTAATTAACTTTCTAATTGGACCTAATTGGTTCTAATTAGTCCTAATTGGTTCTAATTAGTCCTAATTGGTTCTAATTAGTTCTAATTGAGTATAACTAGTCCTAATTAGTCCTAATAGTTCCTAATTAGTCCTAATAGGTCATATTAGGTCCTAATTAGTCCTAATAGGTCCTAATAGGTCCTATTAGGTATTGATTATTCCTAATCAATCCTGATAGGTCCTAATAGGTCCTAATTAGTCTTAATTGGTCCTAATAGGTCCTAATAGGTCCTATTAGGTCCTAATTAGTCCAAATGGGTCCTATTAGGTTCTAATTAGTTCTAATTGGTCATAATTGGGTCTAATTGGTCCTAATTGAGTCTAATTAGGTGCTAATTTATTATAATTGAGTCTAATTAGGTTTTAATAGGTCATATTAGGTCCTAATTGGTCCTAATTGAGTCTAATTAGGTGCTAATTGGTTATAATTCATTCTAATTGGGTCCTAATAGGTCCTATTAGTCCTAATAGGTGCTAATTAGTCCTAATAGGTCCTAATTAGTCCTAATTAGTCCAAACAGGTGTATAGTTAGGTCTAGTTAAGTCTAATAGGTACAATATCACATTTACATGAACATTAAGACAAATCTTGACCAGAAACATCTTAGACATACCTTGTTTCTAACGATGATATCTTTTCATCTTCACATAGTCTTTGTTCAGTCTCTTCTGAATTATGTCATGTACTTTTGTTTAGCCTTCTCTTTTTATTTCCCATCACAACTTAGAAAATTATTCCATGCCAAAATGTCTTCCTTCTCCTAAATGCAAATTATTTTATAGCTTTCAGATTTATGAAATGAGAAAAATATACATTTATTTATACCTAATCCTTATTAACCAAAAATGCCACCAAAAAGGCCAACATAGGTTTCTATCGAAAGTCAAAGTTAACTTTTGATATGAACTAACTAACATTCTATCGAAAGTGGTTTACTAATGACTAGAAATTGCTTTTTTTGGGAAAGTTCTTTTGATAGAAAGTACTTTTGATTGAAAGTAAATAGTTTCGATCGAAAGTACTTTCTATCAAAAGTGCCTGATTTAGGCCATGGTTACAAGTTTTGAAGAAATTTTGATAATTTCATGGCTTCGGGCCTCAAGCGAGCTAATCAAATGGAAGAATAAGAAGACATCCTTTTTCATACAAGTACTTGGAACTAGCTTTCTAATGATTATATATTTGACTATTTTTAAATTTATTATGTGTATGATTTTTGACATTAAATGAATGTAGGTTTTTTATCAAATATAAACCTCTGAGTTTGATGTTCAATGAAAAATAGTAAAAAAAAGGATTTTTTTTTTTGAAAAATAACAGTGCCCTTTGTATTTGAGTCTACTTTCTATTAAAAAAATAAAATTGAAATTTGATAAATACACAATAAGTTATAAGCTATGTAGTCAAGGTACGTCAAAATTATGGTTTAGTCAACTTCAAACGTTAATAAAATATGCAATAATAGTGATAATGTCATCAAAACAATTGCATGCCCTTTGTATGGATGTTACAAAACTAAATTCAAAAGAATATGCATTCATATCTATTTTTTTAAAAAAGTCATGCTCTATGAAAATAGTGTTACTATTTGAAAATGACGTTTTCAACACCATAACAGTTTTCATGGGAAAAAGAAAAAAGTATTCAAATAAATCAATATGTGTGTGTGTGTGTGTGTGTGTGTGTGTGTGTAGAATCTAGACAGAAAATTCTAAAAGACTCTAATTTACTTCATCCTCTGATTTTGAATGGTTCAATGACAATATGCATCCAAATCTGAAAGTTTTTCTCGAAATGTAGAGTTCAGTGTCCGTTCAGAAAAAAAAATGTAACCCACTATTGTTGGCTCACCCTAAAAACCCTATCCATGTTAAAGGAAAACAAATCTGTTTAGGGGTGTACAATAGGTCAACATAATCAAGAGATTTGAGAGTTAAATCCACCCTTAGGTTCTTCAAACCTCACACCTTCAAGAGTAAGACAATTTTGACTTGACACTGCATCCAATACTCAATCGCTGCCAAGCAAGCTCCAACTTTTGTCCAAATGCACAACTAATATTTTCGAAACAGAAACCAATGCAGCCATAAGCTCACATTCACCTCTGTAATTCACATATGCAGTTTCTTCCTATTTGCCCCTACTTATTTTCCATGGATTTCAATCCTTATATACAAGTTACAGTAATTAAGTCTGAGTCAGCCTACATAGGATAAATCCTATTTACAAAATACAAATGAAGTGATGTGAAGATGCACACGGTACCTCTTGTACAATGTTACAACACAAAATTAAATCATTTAGTCATCTAGATTCATAAATCAAGCTCGCTCATCAACTTTCTTGAAAGGTGTTCCAAGTCATTCTCAAAATAGGTCTTCGCCAATACATATGTCATGGTTGATGCCATCTGTATGATCAAAATTCGATATGATTGCAATAATCTGTCCAACCAGTGTCCAACATGAACCTATGTGCGCTCATTGTGACTTAAACAATCATGAGTGCTATCCACAAATTTCTGCAATCAACTCTATGAAAATATGAGTTTCTATCTCCTAAAACCATTCATTAGTAAATCAACCATAACTTTGTTAGATCAATTCATAAGCATGTTCGATCACAGGTAGTGACCCAAGACATAAAGTAGATCCTTCATCTAAGTTTTCACATGCTAATTCTCTGTACTGTGTCTGTAAAATTCTTTGCAACCTGTTTGCAAGCTTCTCTAAATAACCAATCAATAACATATGTTGACATCAATGACAAACTCTGTCATGAATGCAACACACAATCACTGTGACATGTCTCCAACATCACTAGGATAGTCCCTCATAGGAATACCATAAACATTAATGCTAACAAATGATATCACATCATTGTCATTTCTTATTTTCTTTTAAATAATAAACAATAGATTATAAAATACTTTAGAATTTTATTTGTTCATTTTTTATTTGCACTAAATTTTTAAGTATAATGAATAAGAATCACGTCATTTGTGTGAAGGGCCACATAGTTCACCTTCCTTCAAATAAAAAATCTATTGTTGTCTCTTTTGCATCACAAATATAACATATTTGACATCTGTTAAAAAATTTGTTTCCTCCGTATTATAAATTACTCAATAAATTGAAACACATGATTTTGGGAGCATCTAAAATAATATATTTGTTAATGAAAAAATAGTATTTTTGTGTTTTCCTCTCTCAATGTGCGGAGATTTTATTGATTTATTTATTCTCTTCAACATTCAAACAAAATAGAAAGTCTGCTAGAAAGAAATAAGTATCAGCCGATATTATTTCTCTTATTGTATATTTTACACAATTTTAAAGATTTAAAAATGCTTAAACATTAGAGAATGTACTTAAGAATCTGCAGTAGGTAAGCGTTACAAGTTAGAAGGACTGACTGCAGCAGTGACGGTTAAGATTGGGCTTCACCTACCCAACACCACCTCCTTTATATCTATGATTCCTGCCTTCCAATTCACCGTAATGAAAATTGTTTCTTTTTTCCCCTCTAAGAACGCTTTTATAGTATTCTTAAATATAAAATGAAAAAAATGGGCCCATGGTATTTAAAACCATTAAGTTATTCTCCTTCTTTGCCATCCTCATCTTTCCTGCCCCGATAGCATTAGACTCTGCAGATGTAGTACAATCATAAAAAATGACGTCAATACGCCGCCACAATAACCATTCAATGCACAAAAAGTTGCAAAGCAAACAAAATGAAAGAAATAACAATTACCACAACAGTCTGATAGAAGTATTAACGCCAACATTACCAAAAGGATGAGGGCTGAGCGCCTGGACATTGTAATAGTATTTGTCATATGATGTTGTTCATTCTCTAAATGTAGAATCGTATTATATAACCAAACAATACTTTACCATGACTTTCGATTTCAAAGTTTGAAGCTATTTGTGTGTTTGAAACGTCGAAGTGGCTCTTTCTTCTCTCGTTTTTCTAAGGCTCTATGTGCGAGTTGTGACATGTGAGGATGTCGTGTTTGTTTGATTTTCAGAAACAAAAAGACTTTTCTTATATTTAAAAATGGATTGTGAAGGTCCCAAAGTCTTTCTTTGATATTATTAAAAGAAGCACTAAGATAAGTGTCGGAAGTGTTGAGGACTCAAATGATTTAACATTGCTGATTGAAAGTCTGTTATAGCTGCTTCGCATATGGTTTGATTTAAGACGTCACAATAATCACCGAATTGGGCTATGACTGTCTTATCATTTTACCTATTTTAATATTTAAAAGTCGATGTTTTATTAGAATATAATATAAATGAGAATTTTGTAGACTAACATAAAAGAAATCTGGCCTAAATCCATTGAAGGAAAATATAAAACCTATATTTCCTTTGATCAAGTGTGTCAATTAACCATTCAAAGCATAAAAAATTGCAGACCAAACAGAATTACCAATTAGGAGACGTCGGTGTGATTGAAGTATTAATGCCAAAATTACAAATATATTGCTATTCTTATATAACAAAACAATACGGTTATCACTCGACGTGGAAAGTTCATTACCGTGACTTTCAAACTTTGAATCAACTTGGCGTGTTTAACCCGTCAGTGTTTATTATGGCTGGATTTTGAAAAAACTTCTTTTCCTACAAATAATAATAAACATAGATTGTCATAGCCCCAAGTCTCTCCTTGACTAAATTAAAAGGTGTGAAGTGTGAAGACTTGATGTCGGAAGTCTGTTACAGCTTCTACGCATATACGTTGATTTAAGACATAACATAAACCACCTAATTTGAGAACCAAAATAAAATAAATAAATTTATAAAATCATGAGCCTTACATTTGGCGTGAGCATGAGTGGCAAGTATTTTAAAAAGAATCAAATCTTTCTATCTTCGTAACAAATTCCATTTCACTTCATTTTACTCTGTTTCTATGAATATGATGCATGGTATGCATAAGCCAGCGTGTGGATGCCATTTTTTGGTTTGGAGCTTTTTTCCATCAGAATAGCCGCGTCTATACCAAAAAAGGATAGAAGTAAATGTAGAGGGAATTTGTTTGTTTATAGATGAGAATTCGTCTATACAAAAAAAAGGATAGAAGTAAATGTAGAGGGAATTTGTTTGTTTATAGATGAGAATTCATTTGTAGGCCCAATAATGTGAATTTGACTATTTCTTAGTAGACTACTCATATTACTCTTTTTTCACAGAGGATCACTAATAGATTTAATGGTTGTGAGTTGAACATGAATCAAGATTAAAAAATTAAAATAAAATTGGAGAAAAAGAAAAAGATGATGGATGGTCGTATTCTAACCAGATCCTTGGGCCCAATGTTTGGGGCAATTCTGATAATAGAAATTCTCCTCCCTCTTCTGCTACTGCTCTCGCAACTTGGGTTTTTCTTTTTTGTAATAGTTGTGGGTGATTTTTTTTCTCTGGCCCTCTTTTTTTGAATATTGTACTTTTTATATTATTTTTAACAGAAAAAGCCTCTATTCATCTAAATTTTTTTTAAAAAAATCTATCATTCCTAAAATTTGTTCCTAAAATGTTTAAATGATTTTACCAGTCACATTAAAGAAAATATATTTTAAATAAATTATAAAATTAAATATTTCACCTCTTAACTTTGTAAAATTTAATTTTTTTTTAAAATTAAATAAAATCAATCTTGCAATTGAGAGGAATCCAATTTATAAATATTAGTGACCAGTCAATAGTTAAATGAATACAATAGTATTTTACTCAAAATCTTATATTTTTTAAACATCAATATAAAAATAAAACATGAAAGCATAGAATAATGTTCATTTACTTATTATTGGAAAAACATCGCGAGGCTACATACACTATTAAAAGTCGATCATGGGTAACATGAGGGAATAAATAATGGTAATTGTGAGCAAAGCTTTTGAGGATACCTGTATCTGTTTTGAAAGGCTCAAATCAGTCAAACGTTAAGTTCTAATCTAGCATCATATCAATTCAAAACAAGTAAACTCTAAGCTAAGCCACCTCAGATTGAGCTAAAAACAGGTGCACTCAAGCACTGTTTGATTTGCTCTTGCTTAAGAGGATGTGGGTGTGCTCTCTAAGCACTTGGAGCATATTCTAATGCATACTAAGATTGATTTTAGACCAAATATAGGTGTGATATGATGCTATATGCTATGCAAAACAATAAAAGAAACTATGTTAATCCATTATTACTAAGCTATGATGTTCTTTAAGAAAGCTTGAAGATGATAAAAAGAAACTAACAATTAGTATTGCTTATGCTAAGTCTAGAGCTAAATGGACATGATAACAATGCATAAAATGAAAGGTGAATGGATATTTTGCTCTTGGAAATGAGGACTATTTATAGACTTTTGGAAAGATGAATGAGTGGCTAGGATCAAAATCCTTAAGAGAGGCCAAGATTCATTCAAAGGGGAGCACATGGATTGTGCTAGTTCAACGCCACCTCCTTGTGACAAGTGTCACAAGGGCATTGGGTTGAAAGATGGGAGGAATGTGCACAATTTGGAAAATGTGTCTAAGGTCAAAGGGTGTAAGAAAGGGGTGAGGGGCTTCTTAAATGCATCATAAATGCATGTAAGAGGGATAAGGAGGCTTTAAATGCATCATAAATGCATGTAAGAGAAGCCTCTAGAAGTTTGTTGACTTTGGTTAAAGTTTAGGAGTTGGCTAATCTTGGTTAGGGAATGTGACAAGGTTTGGGAGGTGATTAGGATTAGGATTAGGATTAGGACTTTCTAGAAGAGTCTAGCACTTCATTAGGATAAATAAGGATTTTTAGGAAATAGATAAAGATTTATGTATTTCCATGGGTTAAGGTTTGAGAAAATTTATTAAAATAAATTTAATAAACATAAGGATTAAATATTTAATCTTAATTAAATATTTTGAGTTGGGGTTAGGGTTAGAAAATGATGGGATTAGCCTTTAATCGTAATTAAAGAGGGTTTTAGAAGATTTTGGAAGAGGTTAGTGGTTTTAGGAAAAAAGGCCAACTTTTGGTCAAAAAATAAATTAATTATTTTTTGGGGGATGTTTGGTCAATTTATTAATTAAAATAATTAATAAATAGGGGATTAATGTTTAAATAAGATTTAAACATTTTTGGGAGGGATTTCTTAATTAAATATTTTTAATTAAGAAAAAAAGATTTAATGACATAAAAATAAATAAATTAATTAAATAAATAATTAATTAATAAATGATGATGTCATCAGGGATTTTTCAGAAAATAAAAATACTTTATTTTCTAAAGGATTTTTAGGTGTCTACATTTTACCCCTCTTTGATGCGATGCCGCAAGTGGCATGGCTTCAAAGACAAGAAAATAAGATGCCCAAGGCTAGAATTTAGAGGAATAAGGGATTGTGCCCCCTCGAGAAAATAACACAAGGAATAAACATTGTGGAATTTTCTCGAAAGGAAACAGAGAAGGAACGACTGAGGAAGCAGGGGAGATAAATTACCAAGCTTCCAAGAGCAAAGATGGGTGAATGCAAGATGAGATGGAATGCAAAATGCAGGATGCAGCTATATGAGGATGCAAGATTAATCTATATGATGCAAGATGCAGGGGATTTGGGGAAGCTCCATGCTTTAGATCTTTTAGAGAGCACAACCTAGTTTAATATAGCAATGCTAGAGACCTGCCAAGGATACTGGGATCACGAGGCCTTGTCACCAGTGTTGCATAGGACTGACGCTAAAAAGACATGTAGGGTTGCCCCAGCATCGCACATGAAACCCGAAGGAGGCATGGTGGAAATGATGCTGAAGAAACCACAAACACACGACTGACTCACAGGCAGAAGCAAAAGATCAAAAGACCTTGCCCCAGATTATCCTCATTCGCAACACACCATGATATAAAGGATCGTGGTGACGTTGAGCAGAGAAGAATGAGAAGCTGTAAAAGATTAACAAGACCCAAAGGACAAAATCCAAGGTCAAAATGAAAACTCCAAAAAGACATCCTTTGCCAAGGAGAGAGATTTGATTTGACTGATTTGATGGGGGGAAGATTAGATCGGACAGGAGGAAGGATACATCCTCAAGGACCCGCTGATTGATGAGAGAATGAGTGGTGTTGTTCGCTAGCAAATGATGAAGTCAAAGAATAATCACGGTGATCAAGAATAGTCGACAATTGAGGTTGTTGAAGTACAAGGCTGGGTAGGACAAAGTGTGCTGATCAAAATGCTGCTGCAGGACTAACAAGGACTGATGTACAATGGATGGGAAAAGATATATAATGGATATGTACAAAAGCTCAGGATTGGGGATAGGAAGATCTCACTATACAGGATATATAGGAAGGATTGCTCGACACAGGGGAGTGTACAAGATATACAAGAGTGGATACAAGACATGGTACAAGATATGTGCAAGATATGGTACAAGATATGTGCAAGAGGAATGGTGGTGTTGCAAAAGGTTTATGGCGGGGGGATGGTGGAGGGGGATGGGGATGGGAAAAAGGACTGAGATGGTGGGATGGGGGATGGGAGTTTGATAGATAATGGCTCGGTCCATCATGTATGGTGCCTGTTTGCCAGGTTTTCACCAACATACTTGTCCAAGGCGCTTGAATTGCCAAGTTTTCACCATTGGACGATTATTTTTTTTTCTTTTTTTCTTTTTTTTTCTTTTTTTTTTTCTTTTTTAATTTTTTGCTATTTTTTTTTAATTTTTATGGATTTTTTGAATGTGTAGGATCTGGTTCAGGCATAGAACCTCTTTAGATGTATGATGTTGATTGGATCATTCAAAGGCTCTCCTTCTGGTGTAGATAGCTGATAAGCTCCGGAGCTGAAGCATGAGGTGACCACATAGGGGCCCAGCCAAGTAGGCTCAAACTTGCCTTTCTTTTCACGATTTGCTTGGACCTTCTGATTTTCTTTGAGAACCATGTCACTGACCTGAAACTGTCTAGGATGGACCTTCTTGTTGTAACTCCTTTTGAGTCAATTCTGGTATGCAACCAGGTGATCATATGCTTGCTGTCTCTTTTCATCTAACAGGTCTAGCTGTGTGAGACGGGCTACATGATAATCTTCATCAGTGGTGTAGTTCTTCATGGAGACTCGCAATGATGGGAGCTCGACCTCGATCGACAGAACGGCTTCAGCACCATATACAAGGGAATATGGGGTGGTGCCTGTGGGAGTGCGATAGGAAGTGCGGTAGGCCCAAATGGCAGGATTGATTTGGAGGTGCCAGTCACGACCAGAATCATTGACAACCTTCTTGAGGATTTTCAAGATAGTTTTGTTGGTTGCCTCAGCTTGGCCATTTCCTTGAGGGAAATATGGACTGGAGAAACGGTGATGGATGTGGAGTCTGGCACACAGATCATCCACATGCTGGTTTTCAAAAGGTGTGCCATGGTCTGTGAAAATGGTAGATGGTATGCCGAAGCGGCAGATGATGTGGTAAAGGATGAACTTGGATATTTGGATGCCAGTAGTTAGGGTGAGCGGAATCGCTTCAACCCATTTGGTGAAGTATTCTGTGGCAGTTATTATGTACTTGTGTCCATCCAAGGAAAGGGGAGTGATTAAGCCGACAAGGTCAAAGCCCCAACATGAAAATGGCCAAGGTGGCACAATGGGCTGCAAGTCTTGTGCTGGTGCATGAATCAGATTTGCATGCTGCTGACATGGTAAACATTTTCTGACAAATTCACAAGCATCATGTTCCATGGTTGGCCAATAATACCCAACTCGAAGCAACTGCTTAGCTAGAACCATGCCACTCGTGTGGGCACCACAAATTCCAACGTGAACCTCTTGTAAAGCCAGGACGGCCTCGTTTGAATCTAAACACCTAGAGAGGATATTGTGATACCCACAACGATAAAGGGTGTTGGCTACAAGAGTGTAGCGGGAAGCTCTACGAATAAGGTTTTGGCGTTGGTTATTGGTGAGATGGGGAGATATGATACCATTCTTTAGATATGCGTGGATGTCGTGGTACCATGGGGACTGAGGACCAACCAAGACACACACCATTTCTGCATCAGCATTCTCATAAGCTGGCATATGTAGCTGCTCGACTAGGAATTCATACTGTGATGCGTCGCGTGGGATTTCTAACAAGGATCCAATGGTTGCCATTGCGTCTGCTACTTTGTTCTGAAGTCTTAGGATCTGTGTGAACTGTAGATGTAGGAAATGCTCTTTCAGTTTGTCCACCAGCTCTTTGTAAGGTAGCAACTTGTCATCCTTTGTCTGATATTCATCTAGGACTTGTTTGATAATCAGCTATGAATCTCCAAACACTTGTAAGTCTATGATATTCCACTGAATGGCTGTTCTGAGACCTGAGATGAGTGCCTCATATTCTGCAATGTTGTTGGTACATGGGAATCCCAATTTGAATGATTTTGGGATGTAGTCACCTTGAGGTGTGACGAATAGGATTCCTGCCCCTGATCCATGTGATGTGTAGGAGCCATCAAAGTATAGTTTCCACATGGGTTGTTCTTCGATCACACATAAGTGTTCATCAGGGAATTCCATGATTAGTGGATAGGCATCCACCAGTGGTGCTTCTGCTAGCTGATCGGCAATGACTTGCCCTTTGATTGCTTTGTGATCAATATACTGGATGTCGAACTCGCTGAGTATCATGACACATTTTGCCATACGGCCTGTGAGAGTTGTCTTTGATAGTAGATATTTGAGGGGGTCCACCTTTGAAATGAGCTTGATTATGTGACTGAGCATGTAATGTCTAAGCTTTTGAGTGGCAAAGACCACTGCAAGGCATGCTTTTTCCATAGGTGAATAATTAAGCTCATATCCGACAAGAGTTCGACTGATGTAATAGATGGCTCTCTCCTTGTTGTCATCATCATGCTGAGCTAAGAGTGCCCCCAGTGCTGTAGTGGTTGCCAAGATGTAGAGTATGAGAGGGCATCCTGGAATTGGTGGTACTAGGATTGGAGAATTGGCAAGATACTCCTTGAGCTTATCAAAGCTTCTTTGACATATGGGATCCCATTTGAAGCTTGTGTCTTTGCATAGGAGATGCGTAAAAGGTTGGCACTTGTCTGCTAACTGAGAAATGAACCGACGCACTGATTGAAGCTTTCCTTGTAGGCTTCTGAGCTGTTTGAGTGATCTTGGTGGAGGCATCTCTGTTATTGCTTTGATCTTCTTGGGGTCTATCTCTATGCCTCGTCACGATACTATGAAACCTAGGAGCTTTCCAGATGTAACACCAAAGACACATTTTTTTGGATTGAGCCGTAACCCATAGTGCTGCAGGCGATCAAACACACTCTCAAGAATGTCAAGGTGTCCATGGCGTGTCTTTGATTTTGCAAGAATATCATCCACATAGTCCTCTAGGATCTTGTGGATCATGTCATGGAAGATTGCTGTCATCGCTCTCTGATATGTGGCTCCTGCATTCTTTAACCTGAATGGCATCATGTTGTAGCAGAAGGTGCCCCATGGAGTAGTGAATGTTGTTTTATGTTGATCTGCTTCTGCTATATGAATCTGATTGTAGCCTGAAAATCCATCCATTAGTGACAACATTTCATGGCCCGCTGTAAGGTCTACGATCATGTCGATGTTAGGTAGCGGGAAATCATCTTTAGGACATGCCTTGTTTAGGTCCCTAAAATCTGTGCATATTCTGATGTCTCCTGAAGGCTTTGTGACATGTACCATGTTGGAGATCCAATCTGAGTAATCTATAGCTCTGATAATCTTTGCATCTAGGAGCTTTTCTAGTTCTGATTTTACCAAGAGAGCTACTTTGGGATGCATTTTGCGTAGCTTCTGCTTTATTGGCTTTACATTAGGATCCACTGCTAGATGATGAATGACAAGATTAGGATTGAGCCCAAGCATGTGCGCATATGACCATGAAAAGTTTGTAGTAGCTTCTTGAAGTAGCGCAGTGAAAGCCATTTCTTCACCTTCTGTCATGTTGGCTGCAATGTAGGTGATCCTCAGACATTCATCTGTACCTAAGTTGACTGGCTTGGTTTCTTCTATGATGATAGGTGATTGCTCAGGTCTGTAATCCTAGATGGGAGGAAGAGGTAAGTCTTCATCTTCTAGCACTTGAATTGCCAAGTTTTCACTAGAAGATACGCTCTTTATTTTTACTTTTTTGGAATCAGAATGTGCCCTAGAAGGGTTTTCACATAAGGATTCATGTTTTGCTCTTTCTATTTCTCTTTTGCAGCTAAAGCTTGCCTCTTCCCCAAAGTATCACTCTGGGTCAAGCTTGTAGATGTGAGATGATTCTGAATCTTCAACTGATTGTGGGCCTGATGCCCCCATGAATTCTAGGAATGCTTCCATGCTTTGGAACTCATCGATGTGTGTAATACTTGGTTGGTCCCAGTCTATGAGTTCAGGGTGGGTGAGGGGAAGTTCTATGAGATTTATGGTGAGTTGTCAGAGGACAAAAGTCCCCAGGAGGGTGTCATCGTCAAAGATATCATCGTAGGATCTGATTTCTTTCTCTTCAGGGATGTCTTCGATCGTTACAAGGTCATCCTAGCTATTTAAGAGGGGAACGCTAGTCATGTTGGTGCCCCCGGTTGTGGTATTGGGCCCTTGTATATGCAGGTGAGGGGTATTAAAACCAAGACCCTGATGTTTAAGATTCTTTGATGGTGTGATGGGATATTGGTTGGCGCCTTCTTGTGGCCCTAGACCACCGCCTTGATAATGCCATTGTTCAGTGGTATAATTATATTGTTTTGGATACTTATCTTTGAAATAGCCAAGAAGTTGAGTGTCAGGAGATGGGGGATCTTTATACAACCACCTATTTATGTCAGGATCCATCTCTTGACTGTTTATGTTGCCATGGGATTCAAAAGTCATAGATCCGATTTTCTTGATTTCATGATGCTCTTCAATAGGCTTGCTTTGGTGATCTGGGCGCCCTTGAGTATGTGGATCAAGCGGAAGGGCCCCTACAGCAAATGCATCATGTAGGCTATATTCACCACAACCCTGGTTATTGATCTTGACGGAAGAGAGGGTGGAGGTGAGAATGGTTTCTGGATCGCAATGGGATCGGGATGAGCTGGCAATAGAAGTACCAATGTTAGTTCCAGGACAATGAGTGGAGTGAGGGAATGATGCTTCCATCGCACGACAGTATGCAAAGGGTTGGGGGTCAGCATGGATGGTAACCTCAGTGCCTTGATGCGGAAATTTGATGCACTGATGGTAAGTAGATGGTACAGCCTTAATGGAATGAATCCATGGTCGGCCTAGGAGGATATTAAATGGTAGGTTAAGATCAACAACATGGAAAATAGTATCTTGTGTTGCTGGGCCCAGCTGAATGGGCAAAGTAATGGTACCTTCTGAGGTACGCTCCAAGTTATCATAGGCTTTGATAGTGATCACTTCATGTGCTATATCGGCCTGGGTGAACCCATTCTGCTGAATGAATTTTAAAGTACACAAGTTTAGAGCTGAGCCATTATCTATTAAGACCCGTTTGATGGCAAATTCTCTGACCATGACGGCAATGCGGAGAGGAAGAGTATGGTCAGGTGCAACGACTGGCATGTCGGATGGTTTGAAGGATAAAGCACAAGCTGCGGAAAGATGTCCCACAAGGGTCTCAAACTAGGTGGTGTTAATGTCTGTGGGGACATGTCCTTCTTTGAGAGCTCGGTCAAGGATCTCCTGATGGAGAGGTGAAGTGCGGAGAAGGTCCAAGATGGATATTTGGGCTGGTGTATTCCCAAGGTGTTCTATGAGGTTGTACTGTGCATTGTTTGCATTTTGTACTGGCCTTGGACGGGCACCAGTAACAGTTATTCGACCCCTACGGGTGGTAACAGCACATTGACTGTCTGCTCCTCTGACATGGATGGTATTGACTGTGGGCTCAACATGGGTTATACATCCAACAAATTTATCATAGTTGATGTAGGCAGTAGTGTGATCTTCTTGCTTGCCTTTACCATGATTCTGGGGATGATTGGTATTAGCTTGCTTCTTCCCAGCATTGTGTTGTGGGAACACATTCTGATAAATTTGTAAATTGGCATTTGGTGAGGCTTGAGCAGGTGTATCTACTTGAATCTCTTTTTGATCAATGAGATCTTGGATATAGTTTTTGAGTCTCATACACTTCAGGGTAGTATGTCCTTTGACACGATGATAATCACAGTACTCATGATCTTTGTACCAATCAGGCTTGGGGGTGGTATCATCAACTGGCTGAATTGGTGGATATGTGATTAAGTTGGGCTTGGCCATCCGATGAAAGATAACATCCAGAGGTTCACCCAGTGGTGTGAAGGTCTTCTTTGGATAATTTTGAGCTCTGGTTTTGTTCTTCTTGGGAGCAATATTGACGGTATTGACTTGATTGTTTGGGTTACCTTGATAGGCTTGATGGGCTTGCTGCTGATAATTTTGCTGATTATTCTGAGAAGGATATTGTTGCATGGGTTGTTGATGGACTTGAGGAGGTTGCTGATGGATGGGTGCTTATAGTTGTTGGTATGCAGGAGTTGACGGAGGACTAGCTACAACAAATTGGACATGCTTGGTATCAGTGGCTCCATCAGTAACAACATTTTTGTTACAATTCCAGTAACGGGATTTATCATTGTTGGGTTTTTGGGCATCATTTTTGAAGTGCCAGATTGTGCCTTCATCTAGGAGGGCCTTTTCAATACCTATCCCCTTGCTCTTGATATCTTGATATGTTTGGAGACAATTCATCCGCATGAAGTGGGATAGCTTAAGATGCAGGTTATCAATGAAGATTTTAGTCAAATGCTTTTCTGGCGGTTGGTATGATAACCTCGTGGTAAGGTTCTGCCATCGTTGCAAGTATTCTGCTAGGCTTTCTCCATCTTTCTATTTTGAGTTACAGAGATCTAACAAGGTCAACTCATTTTCAACATTGTGGGCATAGTGGTTGATGAACTTCTCAGAGAGTTCAGCAAAGGTTGTGATGGTCCCACTGGGTATTTTATAGAACCACTCAACAGCTGTTCCTCCCAAGCTTTTGGGGAATAAACGCAAGAGATAGTTATCATTGTAAGCCACTTCTTGGCATGCCATATAGAATTCCTTAACATGATTGACTGGATCTCCTTTCCCCCGATATTTATCAAACTTAGGTGTCTCAAAGTGCTTGGGAAAAGGAATAGCGGCAATGGATCAGTCAAATGGGTAAGGACACACCTCTTCAAACTTGTAGGTTTTGCTCTCAGTACCAGTTTGGAGCTCTTTAAGAGCATTCTTCATAGCTTCCCACTCGACATTGATTGGTGTTTGAGCAGGTACTCCCATTTGAGGTGGGTATTGTGGAGCGGGATATGGAGATGGCCCAGCGGGATAGGTATATTGGAGTGGATCTTGGAGTGATGCTTGCTGGGGAGGATACTGCTGATGTGGCATAGGGGGATATTGTGGTGATGGATATGGAATTTCTTGCTGGTGTTGTGGGATGATGGGATTTTGTTGCTGCGCCTGGTAGGAGGAAGCTTGCTGTTGCTGGGGGATGATAGGGGTTTGTTGTGGGGGAGGTTGGTGGAATGACACCGCTTGCTGGTAAGGTGGTCCTTGCTAAACTTGGCACTGTGGTTGACCAATGTAGGTTGGGTGCATTCCTGCATTGCTTAAGGGTGAATTTGATGTGGGGAAGCTTGAAGCAAAGGGTGGCTGGGCAAGATAACTTGCGAAATGGGATGAACTTTGCTGCTGAGGTGGAGGAACTTGCTGAAAGGCATTAGGTGTTGTGAATGGATAGTTTGCAAAGGATGAAGCTGGTGGAAGTTGTGATGGTTGTTGTGCTTCTTGTGAGGAGGTGGCTTGTTGGTTTCCAAACATAGATGTAGGAGAATGGGTTGGTATGCCCCAAGCTTTCATTTCTTCTTGAGTGAGGCCCCAACGAGAGCCAATGTGTGGTGGGAATTGTGTTGCAGCGGACGTCGGGAAGGTGGATGTGATGGGAGTTTGGGATATGAATGGTGGATTGGAAAAGCCCATGGAAGGCATCCCTGTGGTGAAGACATTTTGATGGGCTTGTGCCTGGGTAGATGCTTGTTGGGGGGGAAAGGAAGGGAATGTTTGCACTCCCCATGAAAAGGGTGATGTTGATACAGAAGCTTGCTGAGGAGGAAAGGGGAGCGATTGCGCTGCCCCCGGAATAGATGATGCTGGCGTTTGTTGGGTGAAAGGGGGAAATGATTGTGTTGACCCTGGAAAAGATGGTATGGATGTTGAAGCTTGTGGAGCAAGGGGGAAGGATGATTGCATCCCTCCTGAAAAGAATGGTGTGGAAGGAGATGGAGCTGCTCATGTAAATGGATGTGTAAGAGGTGGGAGTTGATTTTGTGACAAGTGTCGGATTTGTGCAAGAGCTTGGGAGGCCATGGTAGATGATGAAGTACCTGTGATAGGGAATGGAGCAGATGGTGTGACAGCTTGTGTTACGGGGCTTGCGAAGCTTCCTTGCAGAAGAAGGGGAATGGTGGAGGTTGCTTGAGATGTTTGCAAGGTGGGTTTAGGGAATGGTTGGATGAATGGAGAGTATACTTGTGCTGGGATTTGGATAGTGCTTATGGGAATACGAGGATGGAGATATGGCAGAATGGGAGTATGCCTTTGTGCCAAATTAGTGAACATGCTCTATTGGTTTTGGGCTATGAGTGTATTGACTGCTGGTGGATTCTCTGGGTGATTCACAAATGTTTCTATTGCCAGAGGAGCTGAGGGGATATTGGGATCATCCCAAGTATTTCCAGTTTGTATTTGGGGATCATAGGCTACCATTGCACTGGTAAAAATGTTGGGATCAGATGAGCTGGTGATTGGATTAGGATTCATGTGCCTTCGCTTCCTAGATCCAGATCTTGTCTCGACAGGCATGGAGATGCGGATGCTTAGATGGATGCAGGTTGTTTCCTAAAGGACTCTAAAGGATGGTGGATGCAAGCTTAAGGAACTTCTAAGGATGATGAATTTCTAGAATGCGATGCAAGGACGGATGAACTGCTTGGATTTGGATCAAGGATGGTGGAAGATTGGTGGGAGATGGTGGCAAATTGGTAAAAAAGCTTGGTGATGATGGAGGATTGGTGGGATGCTCTGATTTGGGTCAAGATTGGGTGGAGGATTGGTGGGATGCTGGTGGAAGATTACTAAGTGTCAACAATGAGTTGTTATTTTTCCCTGATGGAGGATCAGTGATAGGATTTGGGCCAACCTAGGATAGACTGATGATCTTCGGTTAACTGGATGCTTATCAATACAAGCCAATCTCTTGCTCGAGATGATGAGGCTGTGCAAGGACAAGTTGGATTTCCTTTAGACAATGCTCTGTCAAAAAGGGGATGCTTTCTGATTTAGGATAAGGGATGGAAACAACTCAAAGGTTTTGAACACTAAGTGTTTGTGGATTTTGGATCTCTGGATTTGGTACAAAAGATGGTGGGTTCTGATTTAGGTGATGGATGCTGGATTTTGGATGAAGGATATGGGATTTTGATGGTGGATTGCTGATGGAAAGATGGTGGAGGATGATGGAATAATGCTCTTTCTAAAGGGGTGATGCAGATGCGACTGGGATGGATGATCTATGATGCTGCTAAGAGGATGATGGTGCATGCAACTAAGAAGGATTTCTAGGATGTAACTAAGGTTTGGTGATGATGCAAGGGTGAAACTAAGATGAAGCTAGGATGACGGACTGCCGAGATAAGATTGTGAGATCTGAAGGTAGAATGGACATGTTATGGATCCAGCTAATCTTCTCTTTCAAGGTTGATGTAGCGATGGTTTACTCGGAAATGGTAGGCAAACTGTTTGACTCTTGCATTATAGCCAATATTATCAAGCCTTTCTTGATATTTTTCTTCTGCTTGGGTTGTTTGGACAAAGGATTGATGGCTTTTAAGGTTCCTTTTTGCAACTTTCTTCTCTTGATAATCTTTGGATTTGGGCAACTTGGCTTTTGGATGTTTGATCAAATTGGGCATATCTTTGGAAAATTCTGATAGGTTTGGTCCGAGAACAAAAGGCTCTTTGGATATCTGATTTCTGCAAGATTTTTTGAATATCAATTTTGTTGATTGGTTTGATTTTCTCAAGTGGCAAAGGATAAATTAAAAAGACTTTTGACAAAGCAATCTCCGCAAAGGGCAAAGCAACCTTGCGGGATACAAATAGGATGACTGACTTTGATAAAGCTTTGAAAGTGTATGTTTCAACAAGTGTTTTCACAGAGTCTTTGACTGTCAAGCACTTCAAACAGATCTACCTAAGGAAGGTGAGTATCAAAATCGCTTGCCCACAGCTTGGTATCCCCCAGAAGGGAATACAAATGGTGAGTAATCTTGAGGCGACCCGGTAAACCCCTTGGAATCGGTCCTTGCACAAGGATTTTGATACTTTCAGATGTAGATAGGGTAGCCTCTATTTTATCAAGTTTTTAATAGTTCTGTGGAGTCTCCATACCCGGTTATGCTGACCGCCTGTGACTCACTTAAGAGCCTAGCCAACAACGCTGGGGGAGGAATATTTACCTTTCCCCAGACATTTGTATTTGGCACAAGACGCCCGGCGATTAGGAGATGTAAGTGAGTACTTTTTGCCTTCACTTTATTTATATACCGGCCGGGGGGGATACCGGTTTGAGGTCATTCTCCGAGGAGGAAGAACTTTTCTCCCCGGATAGGCCTCGCTAAAAGTAGAACAAGTGAACTTCTCCAAGTTCAAATGTTCTACGTTGCTTACTTTAACAAGGATTTACAGAAAATGAAAGCTCCTAGATGCACATCAAGCAAGTTTGTTCATTTTTCCAATTTCATTAACTGTGTTTGAACTTTGAAATTTTGAAGACACAAGTGCTTAAGGTTTGATTTGTTCTTTTTCCAAAAAGTAAGCGATTTGAGTGATTGCAAGTTCTTTCTTTGATCATTCAAGATTGAGATTGGCGTGTTGATTTAGAACTTTGAAGTGCTTTTTTTTTTTTTTGTCCTTTAAGGCATTCAAGATTGAATTTGCATTTTGCTTGAATTGAAAAGGAGGGAATAGAGATGTTTGTTCTTTTAATGCATTCAAGATTTCAATTTTCAAATGGACAATGACTCTTAGGACTTAGCTTCATTCCTTTAGTTTCATTCAAGATTTGGTTTGCTCCATTTTAGACTTCAAAACAAAGTTTAGTTTGATGCATGAATTTTAAAAGGCATTCAAGATTTTGCAATAAGAGACTTGTTCACATCAATAACAAAGCTTTATGACTGATTTAGGAAAATTTTGAAACCTTTAGGAAAGTTTAAGAACCAAATTTGAAAAGTTTTAGCAAAGCTTTTTGATGATTTTGTTCCTAGTTTGCTTTGAGATTTATAACAAAACTTTGAAGACATTGCAAATGAAGTTCTTTTTTAGCTCTCTTTGATACTTTTTAATTTTGATTTAGGACCATTTAGGTTGATTTTTTAGTTGATTAGGGACCACTTAGCTTTCCAATGCAAACTTGATGTTCTTTTTATGCTCCCAAATCATAAAATGTTCCTACTTTGCATGAATGCATTTAAAACCTTGATGTTGCAAGGATGCAAATGTTTTGATTGATTTTTTTCTTGTTTGTTAGAATAAATTTTGCAAATTTTAGTTCTTAATGCATTTAAGAATGATTTGGGGGTTTATTTTAAGCACTAAAACAAGGTTTGTATGATTTTGCTTCCTTATGGATTTTTTTTGAAAAAAAATGGCCATGACCTTGCTAGAAGAAGAAGTAGATGGAATAGAAGAATATAGACAAGAAGAGGAAGAAGAATTTGAAGAGCTCCATCCACCTATAAGCTTGAAAAATCTGAAAACACTCCAAAATCTATCAGAATGTTCGCAATGAACCCGTGAAGTGGGTCCCACCGGACGTGCCAGAATGTGAGCAAAGCTTTTGAGGATACCTGTATCTGTTTTGAAAGGCTCAAATCAGTCAAACGTTAAGTTCTAATCTAGCATCATATCAATTCAAAACAAGGAAACTCTAAGCTAAGCCACCTCAGATTGAGCTAAAAACAGGTGCACTCAAGCACTGTTTGATTTGCTCTTGCTTAAGGGGATGTGGGTGTGCTCTCTAAGCACTTGGAGCATATTCTAATGCATACTAAGATTGATTTTAGACCAAATATAGGTGTGATATGATGCTATATGCTATGCAAAACAATAAAAGAAACTATGTTAATCCATTATTACTAAGCTATGATGTTCTTTAAGAAAGCTTGAAGATGATAAAAAGAAACTAACAATTAGTATTGCTTATGCTAAGTCTAGAGCTAAATGGACATGATAACAATGCATAAAATGAAAGGTGAATGGATATTTTGCTCTTGGAAATGAGGACTATTTATAGACTTTTGGGAAGATGAATGAGTGGCTAGGATCAAAATCTTTAAGAGAGGCCAAGATTCATTCAAAGGGGAGCACATGGATTGTGCTAGTTCAAGGCCACCTCCTTGTGACAAGTGTCACAAGGGCATTGGGTTGAAAGATGGGAGGAATGTGCACAATTTGAGAAATGTGCCTAAGGTCAAAGGGTGTAAGAAAGGGGTGAGGGGCTTCTTAAATGCATCATAAATGCATGTAAGAGGGATAAGGAGGCTTTAAATGCATCATAAATGCATGTAAGAGAAGCCTCTAGAAGTTTGTTGACTTTGGTTAAAGTTTAGGAGTTGGCTAATCTTGGTTAGGGAATGTGACAAGGTTAGGGAGGTGATTAGGATTAGGATTAGGATTAGGACTTTCTAGAAGAGTCTAGCACTTCCTTAGGATAAATAAGGATTTTTAGGAAATAGATAAATATTTATTTATTTCCATGGGTTTAGGTTTGAGAAAATTTATTAAAATAAATTTAATAAACATAAGGATTAAATATTTAATCTTAATTAAATATTTTGAGTTGGGGTTAGGGTTAGAAAATGATGGGATTAGCATTTAATTGTAATTAAAGAGGGTTTTAGAAGATTTTGGAAGAGGTTAGTGGTTTTAGAAAAAAAGGCCAACTTTTGGTCAAAAAATAAATTAATTATTTTTTGGGGGATTTTTGGTCAATTTATTAATTAAAATAATTAATAAATAGGGGATTAATGTTTAAATAAGATTTAAACATTTTTGGGAGGGATTTCTTAAGTAAATATTTTTAATTAAGAAAAAGGAATTTAATGACATAAAAATAAATTAATTAATTAAATAAATAATTAATTAATAAATGATGATGTCATCAGGGATTTTTCAGAAAATAAAAATACTTTATTTTCTAAAGGATTTTTAGGTGTCTACAGTAATATCAAAGTGGTGGAGTGGGCCAAACATAAAAGGCTGCCCACTAGCCATATTATTGTTCATGCTTGCAAATTTAGTCGTCGTCAATTTATGACTCATAACTGATACACTTTTGTCAAATAAACAACTTTCTTTAGCCTTTAAGTAATTTTTATTGTCAAGACAATGTGGAAAAATAATAAGAGATCAAAAAAGAGAACTATTTTTTTTAGAATTTTGGATTCTGCCATGCATTTTCTCGAGGAAGGACAGCGCGGAAAATGAACTTCATAGCGTTAATTAACTTTGAATCTTGTATTCAACTCAATTGCTGGTACGGTAAAATGTTGAATGCCTGTGGCAACTAGGAAAAATGCATTGTATTGGAAAATAATGGAAATTTTATCTATTATAAAAATCATTTTTTGCCCTTGCTATAGGCAAGTAAATGCACTGAACCTTGTATTACCAATATTGTGAATTTGATAATTTCTTCCAACACTATTTTATATTAGTATTTTTTCAAGGAAGATCACTAATAGATTTAATGGCTGTGAGTTGAGCAAGACTCAAGATTAAAAACTCCAAATGCTCAATAGTTGGGCCAAGCCCACTAGTCCTACACAATCTTTTTCTACATTTTCCATAGACAAGTACATACATTGAACCATATATAAAATTGGATATAATTTTTTTTCCTCTTATCTAAACACAGGTTTGAAGGGTTGGGCCCATGGAGGACTTGAATTTCCTTGAGCCAACTTGTGGCTTGCGATCTGATATTTAAGCTAGGTAGTGATTCTAGTTTAGATAGGTAGCAGTTGGGGAAGAATAACTGAGTCAAATCGAGATATAGATACGAGTCTTTTTTTCATTATGTATTGGTCATAACTAGGAAGGCCTTATAGCGGAGCATGTTGCATGCATTCTGATGTTTTCCCATAATAAAAGAGTTGTTATTATGGTTACATCTTGCTATTGCTTTGTGTTTATCCGCTGTGCTGGTTAAGTGTCATTTTCACAGACTTAAACAATCCAATTCTTCCACCGCCGCAGCACTCAAAACATGTCTCAAGATAAATGACATGTTAATAATAAATTTCTTCCAGTCAAAATAGAAAAATCGTGACTCTGCATTCATCCACTATGAAAATGTGTTCTAACTATGAGTCTGTGACAACGATAATAACATATGATCGAAGAAATGGAAAACTAGAAACAAATCTAAGACTTTGACCCATCCAAAAATTTGGCCCTTAAATGTGTTCTTGTTAAATGTAAATTTCCATGCTAAAATAGTCATGCTGCAACCCTTCAAACATGTCTTAAGGTAACAAAAAATGGAAAAATTCCTCCACTATGAAAATGAGCTTTCGACTAGGTAGTGTATCGTAATGGGTAATATAAGTAGTCATATTCCCCCAACAATTATAGATCCTAACCCCACTTGTGTCAAACTAGTTCTAAGTGCTAGCCCATGGAACAAAGGGACTAGAAGCATATTAATAGCACATTAATGGCACCAGTCAAAGCGGATAAAAATAGTTTAACAATAGAATCACCAAGTCTAATCTGCCCCTATAAAAAACATAAATCATAGTATGAATCAAAAGGATTAAACCATCGTACTTAAAATGAAGAGTAGCAGTTAAAATAATAGTCACAAGCCACGCAAGGTTGAACTAAAAGCTAGATAAAATAACTTTAACCCCAAACACAAAATAGGGGATCCGAGGGCTGTGCCCAGTCAAAAATAACCAACTCATGAACACCAGCAGTTAGCTCTTCCCACCTAAATGCTTAGAAATTAGGGTCCTAGCCCACTCCTCCTGTAGGAATAGGAAAAGATCTTTGTTATCCTCGTCCACTTCCAGGCTGCCACCCGCTAGCTTTTCCTGCACATTATAGAGGGTCATAGACAAAGCATGCATGACCTTCAGGGAAAATTTGTTAGTCATCATGCAATGATGCTTCAGTTCCTGCATATTCTTTTTGATGTCTACAATCTCTTTGTCCATATCAGAGAACCTCATCTTGAGAGTGCCTTTAAATTTTTTTTTGTCAACTAGAACCCCAGTATTGTGCTTAGAGGTGGGGGGCTTATCCTAGTATCATGATAAGGACTCAGGGGCGGGGTAGGGTTACAGGGGATTTCCATGGCTTGCTAGATGTTGGGAGGGGGAGTGTTACCAATCCTAATAGGACTCATGTGATCATCCGAGGAACCTTTCATGGACTCAGTGGTGTGAGAGTCTTTTTCAGATAGGGACTACTCTCTAGAGGTCGCTTCCATCATCTTAGTTTTACACTGCTTGTTGGCAATTCTATTAGACCTTTAGTGACTCGAGCCACTTAAGTCCACCTCCAGATTAACCTAGCTCCTCATCATTCTCCATTTTTTGGGCCTTTACTTGTTCTCAGGAGTACTATTAGACTCTTTCTGATCCTTGTTCTCCACAGATTCAGAGACATGAGACTCGTCCTGGCCCTCCTTCCTATTGAAAGGATTTTTAACATAATTTTTGCAGTTTCTACCCTCTTTAGCACCCAGCTCAAACTCTTGGATAAACTGGATGGACTGGGAGGTGGAATGAATGGGATTTTTCAATTTTAGCTGGGGACTCCTCCTGGGTCATCTCTTGGATAATTGGAGGGGGTTGGGGTGCTAGGAAGATAGCTTTGTGGAAGTGGTAGATGCAGAGAAGGATACCCTGATGGAGGATAGGGATAGTTTTATCAAGGTTGTCCTTAATATCCAGGATATTACTCTCTATGGAAGGCAAAAGATAGAAGGGTATGGAAATTAAATCCTTGTTTCTAATATGATTCAGGAATGGTAAGTGGTAGTAGTAGAACACATTGAACTTACCTTCCAGCATAAAATACTTCACAATAATGAGACAAATCTTTGGCCATAAGTTTGACAGCTCTTCCCTATTAAAACCCCCTTGCTTCTTAATCGGATTCTCACCTTCCTTGAAAAACTGGTTGAGGCTGGTAGGGTTGGGAGTCAGATTGGTCTTTTGTATTTCCTCCCCTCCATAGAGAGACCCATCGCCTTAAAAATGACCCCTTCATTAATCTGAAAGTGGATGCCACCAACCAAGACACTCCTGTTGTTCCAAGACGAGATGAATTGTTTGGAAATTCGTTCATCATGCCCACCTTACATTCGCTCCATAAAACCCCATATGCCACTTTCTTTGTAGTAGTGGGTCACCAAGGCATCAGAGGTGAAAGCCTCATCGATCTTGTCAAGTTCTATGTGAAGAGTGTTGCCTCCCATTTCAAAGCTTTGCCCCTCCCGGGCTAGAATATCCTAAAAACCAAAGAGCCGAGCTTCTTTGTAGATCATAAAAAATTGCCTGTATTTGCATGGCCATTTTGAGGAAAGATTATACTTAAAATGTTGGCCTTGGGTGAAATATTGGGAGATGGGCTCCGTACGGCTAGATCTAATGAATCTTTAGGTGCCATTAATAGCAATAATGTCAGGGATGCACTTGCTGTCCTTATTAGCCAAGTAAGCCCTCCAATTTGGACAACTCTCTCTCCACACGTTTGAGAAGTAACGATGTTTCTTTATGGGATTTTGGGTTCTTCTTTTCATAATCACAAAAATCGCTAAAGCATGCCAACACGTGATCCAGGAAGGATTCAAAATGAATATGATAGCATGGCTCATTTTAAATTGTAATATTCATTTCTCCTTCAATGAGTTGCTGAGTCACCATAGGTAAGTCCCTAACCACCCTCCAACTATTAAGTTTGGTTTTCTTTAGGCCTATGGTTGCCATTGAGTCAGCAACCATATTCCCCTCTCTATACGTGTGTCTAGTAGTCATGCACTGGAAGTTGTTGAGTAGCTCACGGATCTCCACCATAATAGATCTAATCTTCCACCCCTCATTAGCTCCACTTTTGACAGCCTCAACAACCACTTTGGAATCCCCCTCGATTTCCAGCAGCCTGATGTTCATTTGGGCTGCAAATTTAATCCCCCAAAGAAGGGCCATTCCCTCCACTTGGGTGACCGTGCAGTTATTGAGAGGCCCAGCATAAGCCAACAAGCAAGTGCCTTTATGATTTCTCAGAACACCACCCCCACCTTGGCCAAGATTATTTGTAGCCCCATCAAAGTTTAATTTGGTCCATCCTCTGAGAGGGGCGGTCCATCTGGTAGCTTTTCTAGCTATCCATTTAGCATCATCAAACCTGGAGAAACCAACTAGGAGATTCCAACTATCAGTAATTCTAACCTCCTAGGCAGCAGGAGGAAAGGAGGGAAGCTTCCACTTAGAAGCCCTGGCATTTTCACATAATAACTTAGTTCCAATATGGAGACAAGTCTTAGACTAGTTACTAGCCTCCCTGAAGATCCTGTTCTTCCTTTCCTTCCAAATTGTCCAACATATGTGAGGGGGTAGCATACACCAAAGGAGTTGGAGGAGGGGGTGATTGGAGGGAGATTTCCAATTATTAAATCGATGCACATCTCTACCTAGGCCCCATGAGATACCCAATTTTCCAATAACCTCCTGCAAGATGCTGGCAGCATAATCACAGTGGATGAATAGGTGATTCACCATTTCCTCCTCCTTCTTACATAGGACACATCTATTCACCATGGAGAAGCCCCTCTTAATAAGATTATTCTGGGTTAGGACCTTACCATGCATGAGGGTCCACCAAAAAAAATTGATTTTTGGCATGAGCTAAGGGATCCACACCTTCTTCCAATCCCCTGGGTTACTCTCCTCCTTCAAAAGAAACTTGTAAGCAGACTTTACTGAGAAGGTACCAGCCTGGGTGGGGGCCCAGATAATGGAGTCAGCAAGCCCCGATATTCTGATATTAGTTAGGTTTTCCATGAGATCCTTGGCCAATTGTTGAAGGTCCAATCTGTCTCTTATCCGATTAGGTATTTCCTTTCAGTCCCTACTGACGATGTAGTTCGAGGCACTATTACCAAGGACAAGTTTGAGGTAGTCCATAAGAGGCTTGAATCTGCATCCCAGGTTAGGTTGATTCAGGATCCAGTGGTCATTCCAGAAATTGATGGATCTCCCATTTCTAATTTGCCAAAAATCTCCTTTAGATAGAAGGGTCTTGCATTTACAGATGTTCATCCAGAGTTTGGATCCACTTGGGAGGTCACTATCGTGGTACTTCCTCCTAAAGGGATGTCCTTGCAGTTACTTAGCTTCCATTATTCTGCACCAGTACTTAGTTCTAAGTGATCTTGACTACAAGAAATAATATGTTAACATTATTTTCCTAGGACATTCTAATATAAATCACAATTTTTTTTAAAGAGTAATTATTTGGTATTGATATGTAATAAGATGGTTATTCTCTTAAATTTTTTGTGAAACTTTTGACGTCCACTTCTTCCCATATAGAGTTAAAATGTTAGTTATCTTTGGGTACTTTATGACTAAGTTTTTATGGAGAAATGTTCATTTGTAGTATTTACAAGATTTTAGAATAAGTAATATAATTTACAAATAAAAATAATAATTATAGATAATTTAGTGTAAAAAATTAATATTTACTTTATTAATGTGTTTTGTAATTTTATTTTATTTTGTTATATAGGTCTTGTTTTATGGATTACATTTAACTATTTTTTTCAAATTGATATTTAGATAGTCTTGTATTGGTGTACAAAGTTATTTGATTATTCTGTAATTTTTCTTTACTTACTGTGCAACATTTTTTTTATTACTACAAAAGATCTTTATTAACTGTATTTCTAGGTGATTTGACACACTCAATAACTCAAATAAATTATGGTGTAATTTAGCTCTATTCTAAAGAAATCAACTATCGCCAAATTATATATTATTGGGTGATAGTGATACTAGATAGCTTGGTGAGCATTGTAATGTTCCCTTTAAGGAGATTTGTGTTGTTTTGTAGTTATTTTTCCATATAAGTGGTCAATTTTACAAAATGTCTAGTATTTTTAGATTTAGCATACATCTATAATTGATACATATTATTTTATTTTATTTTAAATTTAGCTTATAGATTATGAACCAATGACTAATAGACATTTACAAGCATAAGATCTAACTTTATAGGATCAAATGATGAGTTTTTAACTTAAAGATAGACTTATTCTAATCATATGTGTAATAAATTATGCAATAAATAAATTTTTTAAGAGACAAAATGATCCTACTCATAGAGATACAAAAAAAATCCTTTTTAGGAGATCGAATTATTTATAAATAAAATTTTATTTAGTCATTTCATACACAATTGTGTACATAAGAAATTTGTAGGATTTATACTTGACTACCACATACGTGTACAAATTAGTTGCATTGAACCCTAATAACATTTAACTTCCAAGATATTTTATGAATTACATTTTCAAATTTATAAAGATCACACTCGTTAACTAAGATAAAACATAGTGTAGCTTACATATGTCGTAATGAAATCAACTACCTCCAAATTATAAATTAATACGTCATAGTGATACAAGATAGCTTGGTCATCATTGTAATATTCCATTTCAAGGAATTTGTTCCTATTTAGTAGTTATATATCCATAAAATTTGTTAGTTGCACAAAATGAATAGTATTTTTAGATCTATCATGCATCAAAAAAATAGTGGAATTATTTATTGTTTTATAATTTACTTTCAATACTATGAACTAATAATGGATATACATTTACAAAAATAACATGTAACTTAATAAGATCACACTGTGCTTTTTAAATTTAAGAATAACACTATTTGAATAAGATGTGTAAGAAATTTTGAAATTAATAAGCTTATAAATACAAAACGTGAGCCTGCATATTGATATGCAAAGAGCATAAAATTTCCTCTTGAAGAGACCAAATTCTTTGCAAATAATTTTTTATTTAATTATTTTACACACAATCATGTAGAAAAGAAAGGTGTAGGATTTATAAGATAATTACAAATGAAGAATGACATATTGATTACAATATACATGCACAAATTAGGTGCATACAACCCTCACATCATCTAATTCTTAAGATGTTTAATAAACTACTATTTTGAATTTCTCAACTTTCAAGTGGAGAACAAATATCCAAAAGAAGAAAAATAAACCCATATTTGAAAAAAAATTATAAAGAAAAATAATCCTAAAATATCAAGAAAATTATTTAATAAAATAAATTCCAACAAAGATTCCCTAACCTTTAAAATGTATTTTTGGAGATTCCATAGAAACATATAATATAACCTTACTCATCGCAACAACTTAATATAAAAATATGGTTCTAGATAACTTATTATTTTATTTCATATAGACGCATGTTTGTGCATTGCAAATATTTTAAAATATTTTGTATTAGAGATTTTTGTATTTAATACTCAACATCCTACAAGAGTCTCATTAAATAATTTTATCTAAAATATGTATGAACATTTATAAAATTTGAAGAAAAATAATATAATACAATGAGTTAAAGATCTAATAATCGGAGAAGTTTATCTATACTACTTTCAATCTTTATAGAGCTTACTAGATGTAAGAGATTATTTACAATATGGATACACAATTTTTCATATGAAGAAGAAATAGTCAAGTACTAATTATCTCTGATCAATTCTTTAGATACTATTAGCTAAGAAATAGATCCTTCAATGTACATAGCATTAAGCCAAATCATTTATTACTAGCTAATAATATGTTATTCATAAGGATGACAAGGATGCATTAGAAAATACAATAAAATGTGTTATTCATAATGATTCATAGGGAGTTATAACATATAATATTTATACAAAAAAGTGTTATCAAGGAAAGTGGCTCAAACACCAAAGTTTTGATCCATAGGAACTTTTAAGGGTGATTTATGTATTTCAGTGTAAATAATAATAGAATATTTAGACATGGAATGGTATAAAGTATTTTTAAATATGGTACTTAACATGAATTAGATATACACAAGACAATAACCAAAAGATTACTTTGAATCAATATTAATATCTATATGTATTTATTCATTTAATTCTAGATGTAGTATTGATGTAGGAGCATCTCGGGCCTTGAGCAATCTTCCATCAACCAAAACCATTTCCTATTTTTTGTTGTTTGTATTATAATCAATATGGTTGTTGGTTTCATATTATGCAAAGCTTACATGATTTTAAGGACATATTTTGGAACCTTCTCCTATGAGAACATAAGGATTCGATGGACCGTTTCAAAGTTAGAGCTATTTTTCTTGCTGCCAGAGCCGTATATTCCTGCTTTTTGTGTGTTCATTGTGTGTCCTGTATCTGTTGATCCTTAATGAATAAGCCTTTGTGCTCTTGGTATCTTTAAGAGGACCTAAATTACCATCTTCATCTAAGACCATAAATCCTAATTCATTATGAGTTCTAGGAATTATGGCCGTTTTCCTCGGGTATCAATTTTCAGTGAGTTTCACGCAAAACATGGAGTTTTTCATCTTGCGTGGTTCCATATGATGAGATGAGATATTGCTAAGTTAGGGGAATGTTATTGGATCATGTGTGGACATAAATATAACCTCACATTGATTTTTTTCATTGTTTACTTAGTTTTGGTTTACTCTTCCAAGTTGGACCTATAATGTAATTAAATGCTTGACTGGCCGACTTATGGTTTAGCTGGCTATATATTGAGAGCCTTGATTGATGTAGGGGGAATGAGGAGAGAAAGAGTTTCATTAGGGTATGAGAGTAGAATCATAATTATATCTTTTGATATCCTGAGAATTAGGTGGTTCATCTAATATTGTAATAGCAGAGCTAGTGGTTTGTATGCTTGGAGACAAGGAGATTGCTTGGAGGCTTGTGAGCTCAAGTTTAGATCTGCCTTAGTGTTTCCATTAGTTGCTGATGTGTTTTAGAGCTGGAATAACTAGGATATTTCTGAGATACTTTTTAATTTCATTGTATAAGGCCAAAACCTAGAAGGCCTCACAATTGGACATGTTGAATAAAATTATGTTTTGAAACATTATCTTGTTGTATTCCACAATGTTTTTTTTTGTTATAGTTGCTAGTGTAGGTTTTGGCTATCCATTATTGGATCATCCATACCTTCCCCGTGTCAAGTCATATCAGAGCTTGAAGATCTTGAGTGTGTGGACAGAGTGCCGAGGTGAGGTATTTTGCACCAAGACATTGGATTGAAGATGCCTCCAAGGAGAGCTCGTGAGATCTCAGAGGAAGAACCTGCTAGAGAATTTAGTCTTAATGATTTTGGGGCTTTGTAGAAACAAGTGTAAGATCTACAAGAGGAATTGAGAAATAAGACTACATTAAAATAAGGTAGTGATGATGAGTCTGAGGAAGATCACTTTGAAGAATCTATAGAAGAAGCCAGGGATCCAGAAGAGAATAGAATCCTGAAGACTATGTCTAAAATTGGGAAAAGACCTAAGATTGAAGTTTCTACATTTGTTGGAAGCCTTAGGCTAGAAGAGTTGATTGATTGGATTAATGAGATAGATGAGTACTTTGAGTATGAAGAAATAGAAGATCCTGATAGAGTTTGATTTGCAAAGACTAAGTTGAAAGGTCATGCAAATATTTGGTGGAGAGAAGTTCAATTGGAAAGAAGTAGAAGAGGAAAAGAAATATCACTAAATGGAACCAAATGGTTGACAAGTTGAAAAAGAAATTCATTCTTGTGGATTATGAGTTAGATATGTTTAAGAAGATGTAGGCCTTGAAGAAGAACAACAAATCAGTGCAGGAGTATACTGAGGAGTTTTGCACAATCCTGATTAGGACTTGTCATTGTGAAGCTAATAAAGAAAAGGTTGATAGGTATGTTTATGGCTTGAGACATAGTATTCAAGAAGAGTTACTTACCGTTCGAATGAAAACTATAGGAGATTCTTATCAGATGGCATTATAGATTGAGGAAAAGCTAAACAAGAGGTTTGAAGGGAGACAATATAATAGGAACCGAGGTGGTAAGACTAATGAAACAATTGTTGGAGGTAATGTGGTAGAAAATCCTAAGAAGACTGATGAAGGATTTGGAAGTGGTGAAGTCACTAAGAACAACAATAATGGAGAGAGAGGGAGATTGAAAAATGAGTTCATTGGTACTTGTTTTCAGTGTGGTGAAGAGGGTCATAAAATTTTTCAATGTCCTAGAAAAAGAGTTGCACTAACTGCCGAAGAAGACATTGAGAATGCTACAAAAAAAGGTGAACTTATTATCACTAGGAGGTTGGCTACATGTGTCCAAGAACCAGTGCAAAGAAGGAATTTGTTCAGAACTAGATGTAAGTGCAAGGATAAGGTATGTAATGTCATAGTTGATGGTGGTAGTTCTAAGAACTTTGTTTCAGAATAAATAGTTAGTAAGTTGAATTTGGAAAGAAGGAAACATCCTAATCCTTATTAGATTACTTGGATACAAGATATGTCTAAGGTTAATATTGAAGAGAAATGCTTGGTTGATTTTCATATTGGATCTTATCATGATGAAATATTATGTGGTGTATTTCCTATGGATTCTTGTCATCTATTGCTCGGGAGACCTTGGAAATTTGATAGACATGTTATGTTTGATGGTAATGCCAATACATATGTGGTAATGCATGGTGGATCCTAGCATAAGTTATTACCCTTGCAGGAGGTTTGAGCTAAGGGATGTGGAGTTATCAGGTGTTGTCTTTATGAAAAACATCAGGAGAAGAGATTTGATGAACCTATTCTTGTGGATGAAAGGAAGCTGAATTTGAAAGGAAATGAGCATGACATAGTTGAGGAATTTATAGAGATTAAGAGGCAGATGGACTTTTTGACAAAGATAGTGCAGCAAATTATGGCACTAGTGATATAGAGGACTACAAATGATGTCGAGCTCATTAGTAAGTTTGGAGAAGATCTGATTCACTAAAGTGCTGGTGTAATCAACAGTGGAAAAGATGGTCAGCATCAGCTTCTGTTAGTAGCAGAAAGCAAAGATGAGAAAAGTGAAGGACGGGCTGATTTGCTAAGTGTGACAGTGGATAAAGTAAAGATAGCATAGAATGAAGGGCAAGAGGAGATATGGATTAAGAACACATATGGCATACCTATTCTAATTCCCTTCAAAAGTTCATGAGAAATTTCTTTTATTTACCTCGGGTTTCTGATGTAGGAGCATCTCGGGCCTTGAGCAATTTTGCATCAACCAAAAATATTTCCTATTTTTTGTTGTTTGCATTATAATCAATATGGTTGTTGGTTTCATGTTATGCAAAGATTACATTATGGTGAGGACCTATTTTTCAACCTGCTCCTATGATCACAAAAGGATTGGATTGACCATTTCAAAGTTAGAGTTTTTTTCCTTGTTGTCGGAGCCATATTTTCTTGCTTTCTGCGTGTTGATTGTGCATCGTGTAGTTGTTGATCCTTAATGAATCAGCCTTTTATTTATTGGATTATTTAAGAGGACCTAAATTACTATCTTCACCTAAGACCAAAAATCCTAATTCATTATGAGTTGGGAGTTATGACTATTTTCCTTGGGTATCAATTTTAAGCCAATTTCACACAAAACGTGGAGTTTTTCATCTTGCGTGGTTCTGTACGATGAGATGAGATATTTCTAAATTAGGGACATGTTCTTGGATCATGTGTGGACATAATTGTAACCTTGCATTGAGTTTTTTTCATTCTTTATTTAGTTTTGGTTTACTCTTCCAGGTTTGACCTATAATGTAATTAAATGCCTGACTGGCCAACTTGTAGCTTAGCTGGCTATATATTGAGAGCCTGGATTGATGTAGGGGGAATGAGGAGAAGAATAGTTTCATTAGGGTATGAGAGTAGAATCATAATTAGATCTTGAGAGATCTTGAGAATCAAGTGGTTCATCTGATATTGTAATAGTAGAGTTACTAGTTTGTATGCTTGGAGACAAGGAGATTTCTTGGAGTCTTGTGAGCTCAAGTTTAGATTTGCCTTAGTGTTTCCATCAGTTGCTAATGTGTTTCAGAGCTGGACTAGCTAGGAGATTGCTGAGATACTTTTTAATTTCAATGTATAAGGTCGAAACTTGGAAGGCCTCATAACTGGGCATGTTGAATGAAATTCTATTTTGAAACATTAGCTTTTTGTATTCCATTGTGTTTGTTATTTTTATAATTGTTGGTGTAGGTTTGGGATCCTCCATCCCTACCCTGCGTCAAGTATCTTCTTAATTTCATCTTTTATTTTATGCATTGTCTAACACTTTTAAATATATCATATTTTCAATGGTAATTAGAGATGCCTATAATATTTAAGAAGAAGGTAATACAATTTTAGTTATAAAAAAATCCATATATAATAGTGGAGTTACAAATTGAAGCATATAATTTGAAGATAAAACTCAACATATAATTTTATTTAAACTACTAGAAAGGGTCATATAATCCAAATTCCCTTATTATTGATTTGCAATTGATGAGAGATAGATCACAAGCCTTGATTCTTTCAAAAGTCACTAATTATGTAGGCAAAAAGGAAAGACGTGATTAGAGTTTAGGTTTATATCTTGTGTAAAGTCATTAAAAGGTCTAAGAATAATGCCAATTCATATATGTCCATTATGGAAAGATAAGAAAAGTAAAAAGTCATCATGACAAGCAAAATTTGAAGAACAAAAGATAAATAATATTTGATGTTATTCTTACATATATACTTCAATGGATATGAAATAATGTACTGTTTCTTCAATGTTTTCATCTATATTGCATATTTTGATGATTGTTGAAACATTTTTTTAAACTCCTAATGCTATGTTTTGTTAAGGTATTGCAATGTAATTATTCAAACAAAATATATGAACCATTAAAAATGTTCAAATTATAGATATTGATAGCATACATACATATAGAAGGAGTGGAGAAAATATAGTAAAAAATATTCTTGAAATCAATATGCATGTATATGTCTATTTTATAATAACTTTTATATATTTTATAAAGATAAAGTTAAATATGTTTCTTTATAATCTATCATAAATAGAATATGATATATTATTCTTGAGGAGCTATTTGAAATTAAAAATGTCCTATTACCATATAGATTTTCTAATGAAATTTAATAACATAAAATTAAATATTTTTTGAGAGATCGTCAAATTTCAAACTAAGACTTCATGCCCAACAACTCAAGTAGGTTTTAATAAAAATAAACTAGTAGTCACACCTTGGTGTGCAATGGCTACTATATAGTTATGTACAAGATTATTGAAAAGATTCTCTTGATAATCATCAGTGAATATGTATATGTTAAAATAATCAATAAAATACAATCTTTTTGGAACAAAACTATATAGAGTGATCAAATTACTATGTACTATATGAATGGAAAAGAAATAAGAAGAATTGAGGGAAACCGGTAACATTAAATTTTTATTTAATGTTTGCTCTGCATTTGTAGTTTTCATCATTTTTCATGAAATAACAATTGCAATATTTTTCATGCTTTTATGAATACTATAGTGTTTCTTCATTTTTTTTCCATTTTAAAACATATAATTAAATTTTATTCATCCTTTCAATTTTTTATGACATTGTTAGTAAGTATAAAGCTTGACTGGTCTACATGTCCTTCAAAGATATTTTATTCATTCAATATTTTGGTAAATATAATAGTTAAAAACCATTCTACACAAAGACACTCAAATTAATGAAGATCTTTACAAACTTGGAGTAGTCAATTTAGGCTCTGATACCAAGTTGAAAAACAAGGCACATAGGAGAAACCCACAAAATGAGATATGTTATTGTATTGCCAATTCATCCAATTTATAGAGAAATACATAATAATTCTATATCTACTATGGATGAGAGTTAGAAACATACTTAAGATAGACAAGTTCAATGGACAATGGAAGATGGTTGATTCATGTTCAATGGTCGCATATGGAACATGTGTGGAAATTATTCATAGTCTATGTTGACAATCTGTTGTTGAGAATTAATTTATTTTTCATAAACCCCCCCATAAATTAATCATCGAATTGTTTTTAGATATCCACCCATAATCTAAAAAATGTGGGCCCAAACTTCAAGCCTTCTTAGGTACCCATTTACAATCACTTATCAAATTGTGCATAGTACTTCCCCTTGTCATGATCCATTTTGGTTTTCATGGCTTACCCCTAACGGATACAAATTTGAAGCAATTTCTTGAGTCACCACAAACTCTACACTCAAGTGCTTTTGGCTCAGAAAAAACCTCACCCTCAGATAGTTTCAAGATTAACATGAACTCTCAACAAGTTTTTTTGGATTACTATAAACCAAGAACACACATGGTTCTAATGATCACAAATCATCATCATGGGGAAATCATCACAATTTTGGGATTTTCCCCTTCTGTATATGCATCAAAAGTGATCATTGAGTCCATATAAAAATAAATCCATCTACTAAAATAAATGGGTAACCAAAAAACTCTGGGGTGTCGAGTACAACCAATAATGCACCCCTTAAAAGAACTTAAGTACAAAACATACTTTAGTTTTTCATTTTAACAAAGGTGACTTGCACGAGCAAACACTTGTCCAAAATACATAGCCCATTAACAAGTATTCACTAGTTCAATTCTCCATATATTATTGGGACATAACCTATTTTCAATAGCCTCCCAAAAGCTATGAATAATTTAAAAAGATCAAAACATAAATCTCTTGAGGGATATCAATTCAATGATCACTTTTTCAATGACATAGCCTTCATATTTAGATAGAAAAATTCTCTCGCCTACATTCCAAAAACATTCACCTGATGTACAATCACAAAAAACTTTTGTAACTAATAGATATATATCTCTAAGTAATCACTTGATTCATTCATACACCAAAACCATATGCATGACCTAAACCACAAACCAAAATGAACTTACACACTATTTTTTCCATGTTTTGTTATAAATGTTGGTATGTATTCTATAGTTTCCTTGGAGCAATATTTTTATCACCGTCAATTTGTCTTATAGTAATGAATTAACAATAATTCAGATCTCCCCAACAACTTTCTTCAACACACCCTATAATTTGGGAAACACTCCAACAACATTCTCATTATTACTCTATAAATGACACGCTTGGTTGGCACTCAATCTAAAATAGATCACTAGAATAGGTTAGCATTTGCACACAATATAACCACAACAACACAAAGAGAAATCATATACAACATAACACTACAAGCACTCCATTATAACCTTCAACTCTGATACCAAGTTGAAAACCATTGAACACAGATACACTCAAATTAATGAAGATCTCTACAAACTTACAACACTCCATTTGGCTTTGATAGCAAATTCTGCTTAGGATCAATCTTATGTTACTTCAGATTGATTCTAGATTTTTTAATCTATTTATTTCAATTGTCATGATTAGACTTGGCATAAATTTGTGTGACTTAAAGCTACATTTTAGAACTTAAAGAGAAAGCATATACAACATAACACTACAAGCACTCCATTATAACCTTCAACTTTGATACCAAGTTGAAAACCATTGAACACAGATACACTCAAATTAATGAAGATCTCTACAAACTTAGAACACTCGATTTGGCTTTGATGCCAATTCTGTTTAGGAGCAATCTTATGTTACTTGAGATTGATTCTATATTTTTTAATCTATTTATTTCAGTTGTCATGATTAGACTCGGCATAAATTTGTGCGACTTAAAGCTACACTTTAGAACTTAAAGATATTCAATGTGTATTGAAAAATAAAGATTAACTTAAGGATAGGTTGAACAAGGAGAAATCATTCTAGGAAAATTTAGATTTGAAAATTATAATAACAAATCTACATTATAATCACATATACCACATATGCATTTGTATATATTATCTTTTTGTCCTTGTTCAAAACCATGAAACTAGTTAATTGAAGAATTTATCTAATGGGAGATTCGATATAGAAATAAAAAAATATTGTACTAGAGCATTTCTAATTACCGCAAATATATCAAAGCATGCTCGCTGATTGAACTAGACAATCAATTTATTTTTCTCCAACTTGGCTTCCCTTGTCTCCGGGCCCCTTCCTTCTTCACGATCTGTAAACAATCTCGTCCATCTAGAATAGGAATCTCTTCCTTTATAGAATTTAGGTGGTTCAGAAGCTATGGTACCTATTCTAATCTTTCTTTCTTTTTTAGTACTTCTCCCACTCCTGTTCTCCCTAATGTTGTTGAGGGAGGATATAATGAAAGCTTAGGATTTCAATTTCTCATTGACTGAGAGGTGAAAAGAGATCTTATTGTTCACGATGTGCAATGTGTTGCTATCTTCTATGCTTTGCTATTTAAAATACCCATTTTTTGTATTCTTATCAAGATTTGGTTTGTCCTAATCTATGCCCCATTAATAGATTTTTCCAGCTTTTGTTTGCCCTAATTTTATTTGCAATTGTATGAAGTAAGCTTTGAAATGAAGGCAAGGCAATGATTTTAACTAATTCCAACTTGACCCAAATTAATATAGAGTCTCAATCATCCTTTATTAAATAATAGAAGGATCTGACAAAATCATCGTGGAAAATTTTGCACATTATACAAAATCATGGAAATTTTGGACAATAGTCGTGGAAAAACTTGCACAAATATTTCTATCTATATTCAAAATGCCAATGAAATGTGGTGGGTGTTTCTAAGCTCTAGCGATGAAAGAGTTAGAATAAACTAATTTTTACTAAAAATTTCTATGGAATTTTTTAGGTAGTCTTTTTTTTTTATAAATTTTAGGTACAAAATATTTAAGAGTTGTTTGAAAAATATTTATTGTAAAAAAAATAATTGAAGCAGAAAGAAAATTTTTTGTTATTTGAGAAATATTCATTATAAAATTTAATTAGTTGTTAAAAATAACAATATGAGCTTTTCAATTTAATTTTTGTAAAAAATCATTTTTATAAGTCAATTGGAAGAAATGACATTCAATATGCTATTCTTGTTACATTGTGAAGTTGTCTTATTCCTATGCTACATAAGCATATATTTTGTTAGAGCTTCATAATTCCAAACAAATTAACTCAATCCTAACACTAATAAATTGTTGTGTGGAAGTGCTAGAAAATTAACAAACAAACAAAAATACAAAGTATTACTTAAACCATGTTATTATAGTTATTATAATAAAATTATATTATAATTAATATATAATATATATTAATAATAATTATGATAGATTATAATGATGATATTATTTAAAATTTCTAACATCCTATTATGATTAACCATATTGCTCTTGGAAGATTTGTATCGACAAAAATAATTCTAAACTTTTCCTTCTATTGGAATTATTAAAAAGAACAAGATTACAAGAAAATTAAATTACAAAATATCCTTAAACTGGTTCACTAGCACTAGAAACTTGCGCATTAACTAGCTCTGCTACTTTTTCTGTCACCTTTGCTTCTATTGTTGGGTTAACAAGGTCAATTGCAATTATGTTGACTATAGTCTGCATGATTAATGGGTTCTTTCCACCAGCGTAATTTCTTTATCTGGAAACCCCCAAATTCGAATGCTTGCTCAATTTTTTTACTATTTCGTTCTCTATTCTGACATCAGTATTTGCTTTTCTAGAAGGGCAACGTAAGTTAGACGAGTCGTGGAGGATGGATATTTATTTGGTTTAGCGAAGGGAAAAATGATGCTCTCGCATTCATGACTTCAAGTAGTATAATGTGCTCACATGATAATGAGCAAAAATGTCTAAAATGATGATGTAAATGTACATTGGTGTCAGTGAGTTCAAATGACACATAACCACTACATTTAATTACCACATGTCTTAATTGTTTAGTTCCTTCCATTTGTGGAGTTGCATGCCTGCCAAGCACGTCAAGCTGCACCTTAGGATTAAGCGATATATACCATTTGGACTCTAGTGCAGACACTTTCTTCTTAGCACCACATACTTTCTTCTTAGTGCATGTGGATAATGAGGCACAGATAAGTAGCATGGACTTCCAAGAAGTGCCTAATGAATGTTATATGATCTTGGTAACTGGGATCATGTTAGGACACAATAATGTAGAAAGAAAATTTGAATCTTCAGTACTTTTACTATTTGATTAAAGATATCTTAAAATAAAATAAGAAGGCTGAAATTCATATTAATTACCCTTATTATAAGAAATCATTGTTCTTATGCATATTATCTTCCCATTTACACCCAGTGTATTCTGATAGGGTATTTTAACAGTTTTTTGTTTATTTCTATTACTTTTAATAGACTACACGTCATTCAACCTTATCAATCTTTTTATGATATTCCTTTTAGCATGTTTTTATTTTTGTGCTTATAATTTCTACTGGTTCCTTAAGCAACATTTGAATCGCAACATTATAAAGAGGAGGCTACTAAAATAGAGCTACAAGAATCACAAGGATTTGAATCGCAACCTTCTAAAGTGGAGGAGGTAAAGACTACAGAGTCTGTTCCAGAATAAACAATGTCGTAGTGTCCCTGGACATAAATTACAAGGTCTTCAATCAGAACCTTCTTAATTGGAGGAAGAACAGGTTGTTGAAGCTATTGAGAATGAAAATCAACTGAAAACTGTTGAAAAAGCAATTTCACCCCTCAAAGAAACAACAAAGAGGAGCTTCTTATTAGTTGTAAGTATAAATATTTTGAAGTCCATTTGGAAGCACAATCAAGATGACCCCACTCCATCATGAATGGTCATTCTTCTGTGTGGAATGAAATTGAGCTTGTGAATGGTCATTATTCTATTTGGAATGTTGTTGATATTGCTTTGGCTGATCTCCATCTATGTCTTGCCAAACTGAAATTGCAGACAAATGTGGGATGTTATTATTTGGACACAACTATTCCTATGTTCTATATAGGGAGTTGAAGATTAAGGTTTGGGTCCAACAGCTTGTAAGGAGAAGAATCACTTTCATTTTCCAAACAAGAACCAGTGATCAAAACAAAAGTCTAAATTACCGGCAAGAGAAAGAAAAAAGGGAAAAACTGTGGACGGACAAATCTAACAGCGGCACACATTTCAATCATCTTGCATGCCTTTGAATAAGCTTTAACCCTTGGATTCAGATATCCGGTCACCCATTTTCAAATGAGACGTTGAAAGCGTCATCAACCAGCCACCTATTTCCACAGACTGATCAGCTAGACAAAATATTTAAAATGAATGTGTTAAGTGACAAAAATAGAACGCTTCAGATGACTTCAATGATAGTCGTTCTGTCTACAGGATGGATGTACAACGGTAAGATGCAAATTTTAGTTTGAACCCTTACATAAAAAACGCCTACAGCATAATAATGTAGCAATGCTCTCAGGTAAGAAATTTACACCTCCGAATATATAACAACGGTCAATATTTCTTTAACCACGATTTTCAAGAGGCGAACGAGTATCCTCGTACTGGCAATCGTTGTAGCCTGTGGGTCAACAGCTAATTGATTGTTCTTTGGACCTCTTTGTGCATCGCCGCTAGTTTAAAAGTTTTCCCTATGCACATTCTCACATAACGGAAGCCCCAAAATGTTTGAGGTGATTACTTTCCTGTCCAAAATGAAGCTTTCGCCCACAATCTCCCCCTCCCGGAGAGTTAGTAAGTTTGTCTCTTTGGCCACTCTGTGTTTGTGTTTGTATGGGATACCGTTTCTGATTAGCAGTGCTTATGCGCTTTCAGAAGAAGGCGACGTTCTTTTACAGATAAAAGAGTCGCTACAGGGAGGTGGAGGCACAGATTTTCTGCCAGACTGGTCGAACGCTTCTGATTTCTGTACGTGGCAAGGCGTCAAATGCGCATCGCGCAACGTCATTTCACTTGCTCTTCCCAGCAGAAACCTATCCGGTCGTCTGTCTCCTATGATTGGTAAGCTTGGCCGGTTGGAAGAGCTGGATCTTTCTGCAAACAGATTTACTGGTCACGTTCCTCCTGAATTGGGGAATTGCACCCGCCTTCGGCATCTCAATCTCTCCAATAACTTTTTTAATGGTGTCATCCCCTCAACTTTGGTCAATTGCAGTTTTCTACTTTCCTTGACCTGAGTTCGAATAATATATCTGGTCTCATTCTTCCGGAGCTGGGGAGTTGTCAACTCTGACTGAGATTCGTTTATATGCTAATAATCTCTCTGGAGCAGTGCCTGCCTCTCTTGGCAAGCTTTCGAATCTTCAAGTTTTAAGGGCAGGGTATGGTAACCGCTTTACGAGCTCCTTACCACCTGAAATGGGAAACTGCACAAAGCTGAGGTATATGAGCTTTGCCTCCTCTAATCTGAATGGCTCAATTCCATGGGAAATTGGCAAATTGCAAAAGCTGGAAGAGCTAGATCTATTTGATAACCAACTCACTGGTTTAATCCCTTCAAGCATTGGGAATTGCAGTTCTCTGCAACTGTTTGCAGTTTATGAAAATAATTTACAAGGCCCCATTCCAAAGGAGCTCGGCCTTCTCAAGCACCTCCAGATTCTATGGTTGTACAAGAATTATCTTTCAGGGCTTCTTCCCGCCGAGCTGGGCAACATGTCAATGATACAAGAAATAGACGTGTTCTCCAACAATCTTGTTGGAAGCTTACCGGGAGAAATCGGTAGGTTGAAAAGTTTGAGTTATTTAAGCCTTTCCAGTAACAGGTTTTCTGGCAGGCTTCCTGCATCATTGGCAAATCTTCCAAGTTTACAAACATTAGATTTGCAAGAAAACCAGTTCAGCGGCACCTTGCCGGAAGGAATTGGTTTTCTACCAAATCTTACAGAGCTGTTCATCAGCAAAAACAGATTTGAAGGTCAGTTGCCTACATCCCTCGGAAATTTCAGCGATCTGGAGAACTTGGATGCGTATTCCAATAGACTAAGCGGAGAGTATCCTCCTGGACTATGCAAGGCCAAGCAACTGTCGAAATTGGTTGTTTTTAACAATTCTCTGGTAGGAAATATTACCTCACTTTTGAAGGATTGTGTTTCATTGAGAAGAGTTCGGCTTCAAAATAACCACTTCACAGGCTACATTCCTTCGGAAATCTCAAAGTTGTCTAGTCTGGCTTACCTGGAGCTGTCCTTCAACAAACTTCATGGAGAAATACCAGCCGAGGTAGGCCAACTCCGGAACCTCACTAATCTCATTCTTTGTGGGAATTATTTATCTGGAGCTATTCCTCCTCAAATGGGGATCTCACAAACCTGGGCAGGCTCAATTTGAGCAACAACAAACTCAGTGGAAATATTCCACCACAAGTCGGAAGTCTCATGAGATTAGAAGATCTAGATCTCAGTGGGAACTCTTTTGAAGGTCCTATTCCTCAACATCTCGTCACCAATTTTTCTAACCTGCTCATTTTGAAGTCAAGCTTCAACAATTGACCGGACTATTCCGGCCTCTCTGGAGATTGCTCAAGTTTGATAGAGTTAGACATATCTCGAAACCGACTTGAGGGATCAATTCCAAGGGAAATAGGAAAGCTGGTGCATCTGTCAACTGGGTTGGATCTCAGTAGGAACAGGCTATCTGGTTCTCTTCCGCCGAGATTGCAAATCTGGTCTTGCTTGAATCATTAGACGTCTCCTTTAACCAACTGTCCAGTCAGATTCCACCTGCTTTTTCAGGCTTGGAACTTCTTGCCAAATTCAATTTCTCATTCAATCTATTCACGGGCCGAATTCCTTCCCTGAAAGCTTTCTCTGAGGGTGCCGCAAGCGCCTTTGTTGGTAACGATGCTCTGTGCGGCCCACCCATTTCCAATTCCTGCTTGGAAACTAGGAATAGCACTAGCAATAACAAGAGTTTGGAGACAGCAGCATAGTTGGAATTGTTATTGCCGGATTGGCTACTGTTTTGTTTGTCATAATAGGTCTTGTGTATTACCGGAGCAAGATAACTGCAAAAGGTGAAGAAATGAACGAAGAAGAGGATACCCTTACTGGGTCATTCGGTAAAGTCGAGGTGGATGTCGCCGGAGGTCATAAACACAGGATTTCATATCAGGAAATTTTGAACGCCACGGAGGAATTCAGTGATAATTATCTAATCGGCTCTGGTAGCTTCGGCAGAGTGTACAAGGTTCTTCTGACGGAAGCTGAGGAAAGCCTGGCAATTGCAGCAAAGGTGTTGAGATTGCAGGAGGAAGGGAGAAGAAGTTTGATGCGCGAAATAGAAGCTCTTAAGTTTGTGCGCCACAGAAACATTGTGCGCTTCTTGGGTTAGTGTTTGGGGCAGCGTCAACGACGACATTCTGCTCTTGGAATACATGGCAAAGGGTTCATTGGGGGAAGCACTCAAATCACAAAATCTGGGGTGGAAGATTCGATTTAATATAGGTTTGGGAGTGGCACAGGCTCTCAAATATTTGCATCACGACTGCACTCCTCCAATTGTACACCGTGACCTTAAATCGACCAACATTTTGCTGGACGATGAGTACGTAGCGCATGTGGCTGACTTCGGCCTTGCAAAATTGATGTATTCAGAAGGCGTAAGCAGAAGCTCCTCCGTTTTTGCTGGGACTCATGGCTATATGGCTCCAGGTCCACACATTTTTTTCACACGGATTTATCTTTTATGAGTTTTTTGGGTTTTCTTCTCTCATAAATTCGTCGATTTTACTAGTAATAAATATATGTGGGTTATTTCATTGTAGAATGCGGCTATGGAGTTAGGTCTTCCCCGAAGCAAGATGTATTCAGCTTTGGAGTTGTGCTGCTGGAGGCTTGTCACTGGCAAAGCAGCTGTCGTGGATGCGGAAGAGGGAGGAGGAGAGAGCAGAGGATTGCTGAGTGGGCTGCTATCATGAAGAAGAATAAGGCCGACGTTGTCCAGGATTTGTTAGATCCATATCTTCTAAATGATTACGTAAAATGGGGAGATGAAATAGAGAAAGTGGTAGAGATTTCCCTGCAGTGCACTCGACCATCGCCAAAGGAGAGGCCATCCATGCGAAGAGTAGTGGACTCGCTTTCTTCTCCATCCCCACTGGTACTTGAATATGCCTCTTTAAATACTTATTAATTGAATGTCGATGTCAGACACTGTGCACTAGACATAAAATCACAGGTTAGGCGTCAATACCTCATAGTTAGTACTTTAGGCAGCTAAGTATCTAGCTGTGCATTTTCATTAGCTTATTTTCATCTTAACTGAAGAATCATTTGTATTACCTCAACTTTATTATTCCTCTCAAGTATTCATATGTTGTTGACGGTAATTTATTAGATGATCTTGTTGAACCTATCGAGCATATTAATGATCTATATTACTTTTACATTATAATATCAAGGATTCTTGTCAAGAATAGCTCAATGATGATTATGATGCTTTATTAAATGATTTATTATTTTTTGATACATTTTGTTGCTAATCAAAATTATCTTAAAGGTAGATATTTTTCTTAGTTTCATAAAACTTTATTATTGTATTTTACTTTTAATTTTCAAGTTAATGATTTTATTAAATAATTTTTTATATAATACATAACATTATACTCCTTCATAATGTATCGCTAGATAGAAACCTATCAGCAAATATTAATTTAATACTAGGTATAATTCATTTGAGTTTGTAGGTTAAAGAAATAAAAAATAGGTAAAAGAATAAAATATAAATATTCTTAAATTTAACTTTCTTAGTAGTGCAACTAATCAAATTCAACACCTTAAAAAGATATAAAAAGAAGTATGAAATCATTCAATAAATGTAAAATTATCAAGTTAAAAAATATCTATGACACATGATTTATACATCACAATTTTGTAAACAAATAATAAAGAAAAAATTATATAGGATCTAAATATTGCATCACATTTTAATCTCTATTTAATAGTATCGATGACTCATCCTTTTAGACAAAAGAAATCATGAATTATCTTTTGATAATACAATAAAGAAAATGGTTAAGGAATTTTACCTTTATATCATGATAAAAGATACATGATTCACTATTATGAAATTGCTTGTGGATAATTGATCTAGTCTAATCATTTATATTATAGACTATTTATGTCAATTTAAATTTCATGATATTCTTTAGATTTAATTATCAAATATAACTATTGTAAAATCTAACACATGTTTCAATACTATTGTAACTTCAATGGAAATTGCTACTTATTAAAGTATCTTGACTTTTATTTTCATACAATATAATAATTTTATATTAAGTATGCACAATTATTTAATCGTGATTTAATTGTGCATATTTATGTTCTAAAATTAATGATTAGTTATAGATGCAACCACAATGCAATATATTTCTATGTTTTATTGTTCTTTAGCTAGTTATTTATTGTCTAGTTGTTTCCAGTTCTTTGTCCTTCTATCATTGAGGGAAACTTTCTATTTTGTGGTTTCCTAGTTTAATGTCTATCTATAGATACTTTTTGTAAAAAATGTTTTGGGTCTCTTCAAAACATATTGTTTTGTAATAAATAAATAATGATGCAATATATGTAATCTTGTTTTGATTATGATTTATGGATTATGCTATTGATGACAAATTGAGTGTAATTGTGATATTATCGAAGTTGAGAAAATAGTTGAGGTACACATGTCTAGCTTATTTGTTTGTAAATGGTATGAGTGAATCGATACACACACCATGCAGTTGTTAATATAGCTGCATTAAATTTTAATATTGTTCACATGATCTATGAAGTCAAAGTTTGGTAAATTTAATAGCTATGGTAGTTTAATATATAGTCTAATTTAAAGGTTTCATTGATGTATTAGTTTCTTAATAAATAATTTTATTATTTGAAAAACATATTGTTTATTTACTCAATAAGATATATGTGTATATAAACTTTTATTACTAATATATAAATTATATATTTTACTTCAAAGTTATCTAATAAATATTATTTTTTATTACTGTACACATAATTTTAAAGGGATCCAATACGACTTTAACAAAGAGAACTACAAATTTATCAATACACACAATTAGCCAAATGTAGGCATCACATGCCAAAACAAAAAAAATAGGGAAATGGTAGCCAAAAGCTAGTAGGCAGAAAATCAAAAGAAAACTAAATAGAAAAAATAAGGACAAAAATGGAACATATTAAGCTAAGTTCTTGAGAACCTCATTAACCTCTACCTCTAGCTTAGTCATATCTAGTGTAGGATTTTTCAAGTCCTTAAGCTCTGAAGGGGAATTCTAGTTGTTTTAAAGATTTCCATTAGTCCTCGTGTTGGGTCCATAATTATCTTGACCTTTTTATGGATCCATCTCGATGATTTGTTTCTCTTGATTCACCTTATCTAGAGTCTTGACCAGCCCATTCATTGTTTTCATTTTTCTATCTATTCTCTTGGGACTCTGATTCATAATAGTGTGAAGGATGTCCTTCACACTATTGATCATTTCCTCTAGCTGAGACATTATCTAATAAATGTTGTAAATAAATTAAATATTTTTTAGTTTAAAGATATTTAATAAATATTGTAGAATGGTTTCTATAGTAGCTAGCTTCACCAACTTAATATTTTGTTTTCAATGACCAAATATTTCTATTTGACATTCCTTTCTCTGACAATGTGGTGGAATTATGCACATGATTAGGCTTTTCATACTCAATCATTCTTTACAACACATTCCTAGAACACATGACCTTATGGTAGAACTTGAAGGAGCTACCAATAAACTATTCTAAATAATGTCTACCCATGTGATGCATGTCAAAGTTATCCAATATTTACCATAGCCTTGACCCATATAGTATTTGATCAAAGATTTAGGTAAAATACATTATGTGACTAATTTTAAGAGAAAGAGGACATTGCCATGTGGCATAAATAGATCATTTGTGGCAAAGGGAATTAGTATGTTATCCTCCTATGATGGTGATTCAATAAAGGAAAGGACAATTGGTATTCATCCCACTATAATAAAGGAAACTAATTTAAAAGTCTTCGGCATAGAGGCAACTACAATCATTGT